>JAVGWX010000025.1:4066246-4126246 GCA_036924085.1 Ariolimax columbianus
GCGCATATTGTTGCGTCAGACGATGCAATCGCCAAAATTGATGCAGCAATTCAGGTGGACCGTCGCCGGAGATTACGTTCGCTACACTTTTGTCACCATACACTGCCTGCATTTTGCGATTAATGTCAACTGCTCCACATCCTTCAGCTGTTAGAAACCGAATCACCGCTCGCTGATCAACTCTGGACGGATTCCGTATCACCCGCCATGTTTTCAACGGTCTGCTGAGGAAACTATGAGTCGAAAGATAAAAACATTTTACAAACTTGACGGTTGGTATGTGCTGTTTACACCAGAAGTGACATCATAATGCACATCGTACGAATGTTCACTTGTTGCAGTTTGGTCCGGTTTCATTTGAACACGAAATTTATTAATATATATATATATAGTACCATATAATGCGTAATACAAAACATTATATCCCTCAATGTTTTATAGATCCGTATTTGATTTACTGTCATATTCCTGCGGGGGCAATTGTAAATGAAAGACTTGATATGCCGCATTTGAAAGCCCCATGAGTGGGGGTATTATAAATGAATAAGGATTGCATAGTGAACTAAATCAATGATCGCATGTTAGATTATCACGCTTTGATCGATCAATCAGCAATCAAGGGAATGTGGCGATATGACGTCATGCGCTTCTTCTGAATGTTTCGGTTTTGGTATGTGAAGTCTAGCGTACGGGTCAGGTCAAACGTACTGACCCTGACCTCAGCTGACGTCAGGGTCAGGTTAACATACTGACGATGACCTCAAACTCGTTTCAGGGTCGGCTGAAACATTTTAATGAAGGTTGGGTCTGACGAGAGAGACAGGTGAAATATACTGACCAATCCACGGCTCACATAAAGGTCAAGTGAAACATACTGACCAATCCACGGCTCACATAAAGGTCAAGTGAAATATACTGACCAATCCACGGCTCATATAAAGGTCAAGTGAAACGTACTGACCAATCCACACCTAACGTATGATTTAGATGACAAATATTGACCAACCAACACCCCACATCAGATTTAGATGACACATACTGACCAACCAACACCTCAAGTCAGATTTAGATGACACATACTGACCAACCAATACCTCAAGTCAGATTTAGATGACACATACTGACCAACCAACACCTCAAGTCAGATTTAGATGAAAATAAAGAGAACCATCCTACCTCGGATGTGCCTTAAACTCTAAAACAAGCTCCGCAACAGTAGCGTCTAACCAAGGTGGTGATTGATTCTGTTATCCCCTATTGGTTAGCTTACTGAGCAGCATTGTATTGCACTATAGCTAGAGTAATTCAAATCTACCTTCATCAGTGCGCCGCGCGATAAAAGATTTACAATTGCAATCCGTTGCTTCGAGGCAGCATGGGAAAGATCAGGAGTGTGTATAACCAATGGACTACAATAATTAAAATAATTTTTACGCTTTGCAAATTTCCGAGCGAGAGAGAGGGACTGAGAGAAAGAGACTACGAGAGAGAGAGAGAGAGAGAGAGAGAGAGAGAGAGAGAGAGTGACTTGTAAAGAGAGACAATAAGAGAAAGAGAGACAGAGAAAGAGAGAAAAAACTTAGAAAAGGAGAGAGAGATTGAGAGAGAGGACTTAAGAAGAGACAATAAGAGAAAAAGAGAGACAGAGACAAAGAGACCTAGAAAGAGAGAGAGAAAGAGCCTCACAGAGAGTGGTATAGACTAAGAGAGAACGACACGAGACAGAGAGACACAGAAAGAGAGAAAGAGGAAATTAGAGAGAGACAGAGAGAGGCAGAGAGAGACAGAGAAAGACAGAGAGAGACAGAGCGAGACAAAGAGTGACAGAGAGTGACAGAGAGAGACATATAGTGACAGAGAGAGACAGAGAGAGACAGAGAGTGACAGAGAGAGACAGAGAGAGACAGAGAGACTGGGAGAGACAGAAAAACTGAGAGAGACAGACAGAGTGAGAGACAGAGAGAGACAGAGAGAGAGACAGAGAGAGAGAGAGACAGTGAGAATAACAGACAGACAGACTGCGTACCCATCTTCGCTGCCTGGGGAACAGAACTACCATTGCTGCATACACATTATGTCTTAATGACTCTCGTCATCAGACAGACAACACATTATGTCTTAATGACTCTCGTCATCAGACAGACAACACATTATGTCTTAATTATTCTCGTCATCAGACAGACAACACATTATGTCTTAATGACTCTCGTCATCAGACAGACAACGCATTATTTCTTAATGACTTTCGTCATCAGACAGACAACGCATTATGACTTAATGACTCTCGTCATCAGACAGACAACACATTATTTCTTAATGACTCTCGTCATCAGACAGACAACGCATTATTTCTTAATGACTCTCGTCATCAGACAGACAACGCATTATTTCTTAATGACTCTCGTCATCAGACAGACAACACATTATTTCTTAATGACTTTCGTCATCAGACAGAAAACGCATTATTTCTTAATGACTCTCGTCATCAGACAGACAACACATTATTTCTTAATGACTTTCGTCATCAGACAGAAAACGCATTATTTCTTAATGACTCTCGTCATCAGACAGACAACACATTATTTCTTAATGACTTTCGTCATCAGACAGAAAACGCATTATTTCTTAATGACTCTCGTCATCAGACAGACAACACATTATTTCTTAATGACTCTCGTCATCAGACAGACAACACATTATTTCTTAATGACTCTCGTCATCAGACAGACAACACATTATTTCTTAATGACTCTCGTCATCAGACAGACAACACATTATGTCTTAATGACTCTCGTCATCAGACAGACAACACATTATTTCTTAATGACTCTCGTCATCAGACAGACAACACATTATGTCTTAATGACTCTCGTCATCAGACAGACAACACATTATTTCTTAATGACTCTCGTCATCAGACAGACAACACATTATTTCTTAATGACTCTCGTCATCAGACAGACAACACATTATTTCTTAATGACTCTCGTCATCAGACAGACAACACATTATTTCTTAATGACTCTCGTCATCAGACAGAAAACGCATTATTTCTTAATGACTCTCGTCATCAGACAGACAACACATTATTTCTTAATGACTCTCGTCATCAGACAGACAACACATTATTTCTTAATGACTCTCGTCATCAGACAGACAACACATTATTTCTTAATGACTCTCGTCATCAGACAGACAACACATTATGTCTTAATGACTCTCGTCATCAGACAGACAACACATTATTTCTTAATGACTCTCGTCATCAGACAGACAACACATTATGTCTTAATGACTCTCGTCATCAGACAGACAACACATTATTTCTTAATGACTCTCGTCATCAGACAGACAACACATTATTTCTTAATGACTCTCGTCATCAGACAGACAACACATTATTTCTTAATGACTCTCGTCATCAGACAGACAACACATTATTTCTTAATGACTCTCGTCATCAGACAGACAACACATTATTTCTTAATGACTCTCGTCATCAGACAGACAACACATTATTTCTTAATGACTCTCGTCATCAGACAGACAACACATTATTTCTTAATGACTCTCGTCATCAGACAGACAACACATTATTTCTTAATGACTCTCGTCATCAGACAGACAACGCATTATTTCTTAATGACTCTCGTCATCAGACAGACAACACATTATTTCTTAATGACTCTCGTCATCAGACAGACAACACATTATTTCTTAATGACTCTCGTCATCAGACAGACAACGCATTATTTCAATGATCAAATGCCAATAGCTTCTGCATAAACGTTGTCTATTTTTGTCGCAAATAAGCAGATTGTAAACTGGACAGATAGACACACTATACTGCAGACATGCAAACAAGCTATGAGACGGATAGACAGACCGAAGCTAATCATAAGGAGAAAGGAGACAGAATAACAGAGAAGAGCTTAACTTAGTCTGTATACTGGGTTAGAAGACTGCAGAGTCAGTTTACAACCAGTTTCATTTACATTACGAGATCAAGATTCCGAGCAGCGCACGAGCTGCAGTGGTCAGCGACCCATAGCTGACTGCTAGCGTCAGGGCCAGCGAACCAGAGCTGCCGAGACCCTTCTACACCTCCACGCGGTGATCCTGGATAACAGGCTGCAGCAGGGCAGACTGGCTAAGGAGAAGGGATCCAAGAGGGAATGCTAACCCGGTACTCAAAAAATCATTGCTGAAGTCGGATGTGTTGGACCGAAAGGTGCAAATATCGCAGTCAAGCTGTAAACTACTACACAACGCATTCCATTCTCTGGACTACATTCTGCTACTTAAGCCATTTCAGGGTTTGGTAGCGGAGATTGAGAACGAACAAAGCCAAGCCATTTACATTACCTTACTCTAAAAGCTATGCGCATCCAGATTATTCTTAAATGCATTAATTGTCCCTGCCTCCACTACTACCTGTGGAAATGCATTCCAAGCATTCATCACTCTCTGACTAAAAAAATATTTCATAATATCTAATCTAGACCTTTCTTTAATTAATTTGTTGCTGTGCCCTCTTGTTCTTGTAGGTGGTTGAATTTTGAAAAACTTGTTATAGTCTAATTTATCAGTTCCTCTGATCATCTTATAAACCTGTATTAAGTCACCACGAATTCTTCTCTCTTCTAGACACTGTAGGCCGGTTTTTCTGAGTCTTTCCTCATAACTGTAATTCTGGAATCCCACTATCAGTTATGTAGCTCTTTTTTACACACCGGTCTTGAGAGAACAGTGATGGAAAGTATGGTGCCAGACAAAAGACGAAGGGGTAGACCAAGAAGACGATGGCACCAAGATATCCAGGAATGCCTGGGTATTACTCTGGCGGAGGCTGGAGTTTTGGCAAGGGAACGAGTTTCTTTCAGACAGACTGTGATGGGAGCGACGTTCTATAAAGGATATGCTACATGATCAGAGACTGGAGTTTTGGCAAGGGAACGAGTTTCTTTCAGACAGACTGTGATGGGAGCGACGTTCTATAAAGGATATGCTACATGATCAGAGACTGGAGTTTTGGCAAGGGAACGAGTTTCTTTCAGACAAACTGTGATGGGAGCGACGTTCTCTAAAGGACATGCTACATGATGAGCTCTTTATTGTATTCATTTAGTTGTCTGCTAGATCATACAGTAACAATTTTCTCCCAGTATTGATTACTGAGTATTTCTTGCATCTTTTCAATCTATACTTATGTTTTTCAGACATGTATTTAGTTTAATTAAAATATAAATTGAAGAAAATTTCGTGGTCCTCCACTGTTTGTATATTTTAGATGTTTTTAATGCATAATCATCATGTGGCATGTCTTTTGCAGAACGTCACTCCTAGGACAGCCTGTTTAGAGGCAACTCAATCTCTTGCTAAATCTCCAACCTGCCCCAGAGCCATGACCCAAACATTCCTTGACATCTTGGCGCCATCTCCTTCTTTGTCTGCCTCTCTTCCTAAATCTCCAACTTGCCCCAGAGCCATACCTAAACATTCCTTGACATCTTGGCGCCATCACCTTCTTGGTCTGCCTCTCTTCCTAAATCTCCAACTCGCCCCAGAGCCATGACCCAAACATTCCTTGACATCTTGGCGCCATCACCTTCTTGGTCTGCCTCTCTTCCTAAATCTCCAACTCGCCCCAGAGCCATGACCCAAACATTCCTTGACATCTTGGCGCCATCTCCTTCTTGGTCTGCCTCTCTTCCTAAATCTCCAACTTGCCCCAGAGCCATGACCCAAACATTCCTTGACATCTTGGCGCCATCTCCTTCTTGGTCTGCCTCTCTTCCTAAATCTCCAACTTGCCCCAGAGCCAATACCCAAGCATTCCTTGACATCTTGGCGCCATCTCCTTCTTGGTCTGCCTCTCTTCCTAAATCTCCAACTTGCCCCAGAGCCATGACCCAAACATTCCTTGACATCTTGGCGCCATCTCCTTCTTGGTCTGCCTCTCTTCCTAAATCTCCAACTTGCCCCAGGGGCATGACCCAAACATTCCTTGACATCTTGGCGCCATCTCCTTCTTGGTCTGCCTCTCTTCCTAAATCTCCAACTTGCCCCAGAGCCATACCCAAACATTTCTTGACATCTTGGCGCCATCTCCTTCTTGGTCTGCCTCTCTTCCTAAATCTCCAACTTGCCCCAGAGCCATGACCCAAACATTCCTTGACATCTTAGCGCCATCTCCTTCTTGGTCTGCCTCTCTTCCTAAATCTCCAACTTGCCCCAGAGCCATGACCCAAGCATTCCTTGACATCTTGCGCCATCTCCTTCTTGGTCTGCCTCTCTTCCTAAATCTCCAACTTGCCCTAGAGCCATGACCCAAACATTCCTTGATATCTTGGCGCCATCTCCTTCTTGGTCTGCCTCTCTTCCTAAATCTCCAACTTGCTCCAGAGCCATGACCCAAACATTCCTTGACATCTTGGCGCCATCTCCTTCTTGGTCTGCCTCTCTTCCTAAATCTCCAACTTGCCCCAGAGCCATGACCCAAACATTCCTTGACATCTTGGCGCCATCTCCTTCTTGGTCTGCCTCTCTTCCTAATTCTCCAACTTGCCCCAGAGCCAATACCCAAGCATTCCTTGACATCTTGGCGCCATCTCCTTCTTGGTCTGCCTCTCTTCCTAAATCTCCAACTTGCCCCAGAGCCATGACCCAAACATTCCTTGACATCTTGGCGCCATCTCCTTCTTGGTCTGCCTCTCTTCCTAAATCTCCAACTTGCCCCAGAGCCATGACCCAAACATTCCTTGACATCTTGGCGCCATCTCCTTCTTGGTCTGCCTCTCTTCCTAAATCTCCAACTTGCCCCAGAGCCATACCCAAACATTCCTTGACATCTTGGCGCCATCTCCTTCTTGGTCTGCGTCTCTTCCTAAATCTCCAACTTGCCCCAGAGCCATACCCAAACATTCCTTGACATCTTAGCGCCATCTCCTTCTTGGTCTGCCTCTCTTCCTAAATCTCCAACTTGCCCCAGAGCCATACCCAAACATTCCTTGACATCTTGGCGCCATCTCCTTCTTGGTGTGCCTCTCTTCCTAAATCTCCAACTTGCCCCAGAGCCATACCCAAACATTTCTTGACATCTTTGCGCCATCTCCTTCTTGGTCTGCGTCTCTTCCTAAATCTCCAACTTGCCCCAGAGCCATGCCCAAACATTCCTTGACATCTTGGCGCCATCTCCTTCTTGGTCTGCGTCTCTTCCTAAATCTCCAACTTGCCCCAGAGCCATGACCCAAACATTCCTTGACATCTTAGCGCCATCTCCTTCTTGGTCTGCCTCTCTTCCTAAATCTCCAACTTGCCCCAGAGCCATGATCCAAACATTCCTTTACATCTTGGCGCCATCTCCTTCTTGGTGTGCCTCTCTTCCTAAATCTCCAACTTGCCCCAGAGCCATACCCAAACATTTCTTGACATCTTGGCGCCATCTCCTTCTTGGTCTGCGTCTCTTCCTAAATCTCCAACTTGCCCCAGAGCCATGCACAAACATTCCTTGACATCTTGGCGCCATCTCCTTCTTGGTCTGCGTCTCTTCCTAAATCTCCAACTTGCCCCAGAGCCATACCCAAACATTCCTTGACATCTTAGCGCCATCTCCTTCTTGGTCTGCCTCTCTTCCTAAATCTCCAACTTGCCCCAGAGCCATACCCAAACATTCCTTGACATCTTTGCGCCATCCCCTTCTTGGTCTGCCTCTCTTCCTAAATCTCCAACTTGCCCCAGAGCCATACCCATTTTACAATTTTGATTAAACTCAACCTTAATCAACTTTATCATTTGTTTCATTTGTTTTTTTATTTCTCAAGACTGTTGTGTCTTTTAATGTGGCCAAAGTATTTCCATGTTTGTTCATGATTCTACTTTTTTTCTCGATCCATGGTATTCTCAGAACCTTTGTATAACATTTAGACTCGAAAGACTCGGCACTCTTCCTTGAGGTTTGGTTAACTGTACATGTTTCATAGCCGTATGCTGTCATGGGAAAAATATGGGTTCTCAAAATTGTCACTTCTGGTATTCTGTCACTGTTTCATCAGGTTGTGTAGCCTCTGGTATTCTGTCATAGTTTCCTCAGATTGTGTAGCCTCTGGTATTCTGTCATGGTTTCCTCAGATTGTGTAGCCTCTGGTATTCTGTCATAGTTTCCTCAGGTTGTGTAGCCTGTGGTATTCTTTCATAGTTTCCCCAGGTTGTGTAGCCTCTGGTATTCTTTCATGGGTTCCTCAGGTTGTGTAGCTTCTGCACTGCCATAATAGTCATATTAATCCTTTCCAGCATGTTTATATCCCCTCTACGATAAGGACTCTACACCTGTACACAGTACTCCAATCTAGGCCTAACTAATGCGTTATACAGTTTGAATATCACTTCTTTGCTCCTATGATTAAACGACAAATAGACAATAACAGACAAACCGATATTCAGACAAACTATAAGGTGAGTAGACAGACCTGACGACAAACCATACCAACAAGCTATGAGAAAGACTATAAAACAGTCATACCTTAAGATTGATCTTTTACAAAATCTGGCAAGATAAACGGTTTGTACTATGAACGAAAATCAGATTAATGTGTACACTGGTCCTGTCAATATTCCTCTATGCGTGTGAGACATGGACAGTTACAGCTGACCTTCAACGAAGGATACAGGCATTGGAGATGAGATGTTTCCGAAGACTTTTAAACGTGACGTACAAAGATCGAGTTACAAATGAGGAAATACGAGATAGAATTACAACAGCAATAGGGCCTTTTGAAGACCTTTTGGCAACTGTCAAAAGAAGGAAACTCGCTTGGTACGGTCACATATCCAGATCAAATGGTCTTGCAAATACGATCCTCCACGGAAAGGTACAAGGCAGACGACGAAGAGGCCGGCATAAAAAGAGGTGGGAGGACAACATAAAAGAATGGACCAATCTCCGACCAGAAGAGTAACAGGCAGCGGCAGCTGACAGAAAAGGGTGGCGTGGTGTTGTGAGGATGTCTTCATGTGTGCCCCAACGACCTCACCGATATAGGATGACCTGACCAGATCTGATCTGACTTTAAGATAACAATACCCTAAACTGACAAGACTAAAACATAGACAGACTATAACATAAAATGTATATAACAGACACCGATTTATAGCCCAGGCAGACTATAACACGAAAAAATATAACACAGAGAAAATATAACACACGTATGCTATAATATAAACACACTAAGACAGATGGACAAATAAGGAGATAGACTAATTAGAAGATAGACTAATTATAGAGCAAACCATTATGCAGACGAACTACAAAAACGAAAAACTATTGGATACTTCTTCTTCTTCTTCTTCTTCATACGCTGTCAGACGTCAACATTTATTTTTTAGAAAAAGCAGCGGTCATCCTGAGGCTGTCGACACTGCCATAGAGCTTGTCTAGTGTTGCCACTGGTGATGGCCACATCTGCTCTCTGTGATCCTCGTATGTCGGACAGTTTTGGAGCAAATGTTCAGCGGTCATTTTCCCGGTACCACGCGGGCATTCGTCGGTGCCACCTATCTTCAATTTATTGAATAGGTGGTACCTCAGTCTATTGTGGCCAGTGCGAAGTCTGAAGACCACGATCTGCTCTCTTCTGTTCAACTGGTAATAGGCATCGTTTTTGTGTAGCCAGTATGTTCTGTTTCCCATTTGGTCATGTATCTAGCTCTAATAAGCCTTTTTGACTCTTTGTAGGTCACACTAGGATCTGGTTGTGGTAGTCTTGCACCTTCTTTTGCCAGTCTGTCTGCCTCCTCGTTGCCTTGGATGGTACAGTGCGATGGAACCCACTGTACCACTTTTTTGTGCGGACTGCTAGCATAGTTGACAGAGTACTGTTCTTAAGTCATCAAGTTCAGTATTTTTCTGGCTTTTTAGTGCTGTGACTACGGCCAGAGCATCTGTAAACAGGACTATATGGCTTTCATTTCTTTTGCCTGTCAGCATTGCTTTTACTGCAGCCCTCAGTACCTCTGCCTCCGCTCTGAAATTGCTTGAGTATTTTCCTGTTGCCACTGACAGTGTTATTTTTCTACCATTTGATAGGCTCAGTAATACCCCTGCCCCTCCGTTCTGTGTTGTGTTTGTTACAGAACCGTCGGTGTATGCATGGGTCCAGTCCATGCTTGGGTAGTTTTTCGTTATGTACCTAAGGGTTATGTCTCTTCTTTCTTTTTCAGTCTGGCTGTTGTTGTTTCCAATACCTGGTATATTTTCTACCACCTCTGGAAATATATGCTGCCTCCAGGTAGGTTTGCGTACAGTAGGGATGGGCTTTGGTGTTGTTAATGCGTTCATAGGGTCTTCGTTCATCTTTGCTTTGGCTATTTCTGCAAAGTTTCTCCGCTTTAGTTTCCCATTTCCAAAATTATTTAGTCTCTTATCCATTGGATGGTCTGTCAGTCTTCTGAGTTTCTCTGCTTGCTGCTGGGCTCTGCAGTCTCTTCTGTCGGTCATGGATTGCAGATTTGTAATTTTTTCCAGTTCTACAATTGGCTTGGTTTTGGAGTTTGCTAATTTTGTCAAAGTTCGTCATTGCTGCTGTTGTCCATGCCGCAATGCCATACTCGAGAACTGGTCTCACTCTTCCAGTGTATAGTTTCTTTAGTATACTTTCGTCTGCTGCCCAGCTTGTGCCAGCAAGTTTCCTCATGATTGCCATTCTTTCTCTGGCTCTCATTCAGTTTCTCTCGATTTAACTTTTCCATGTCATGCGCTGATCAAATGTGACTCCCAGGTAGTTTGGGTTGTCGTTTGGTCGCAGATATTTGCCGTTAAGACTTATTTTGGTTTTTTGGGGTTTGTTTGAAAGCGAGAATATCGTACTTGTTGTTTTTTCCTCGTTTATTTTGACCAGCCATGAGTTCGCCCACTCCTCCAGCGATGCTAGGGTCTGCTGCATCCGACGTATGCTATAATATAAACACACCAAGACAGATAGACAAATTACAAGATAGACAAATTAAAAGATAGACTAATTATAGAGCGCATGAGCAATCCATTATGCAGACGAACTACAAAAACGAAAAACTATTGGATGCACAATATTACACAAAAATACAGACTTTAGAATACACAGAATATGACACAGAATGACAGACTTTAGAATACACCGAATATGACACATAATGACAGACTTTAGAAAACACAGAATTTGACACAGAATGACAGACATTAGAATATACAGAATAAGACACAGAATGACAGACTTTAGAATACACAGAATATGACCCAAAAATACAGACTTTAGAATACACAGAATATGACACAAAAATACAGACTTCAGAATACACAGAATATGACACAAAAATACAGACTTTAGAATACACAGAATATGACACAGAATGACAGACTTTAAAAAACACAGAATATGACACAAAAATACAGACTAGAATACACATACTGTAAGACAGATAGACAGACTTTAAGACAGACATTAACACAAACTTTAAGACAGACTATAAAATAAACTGAGTATAATACAGCTATCCATAATTTAAGACAGATAAACAGATTTTAAGAAAGCCTTTAAGACAAACTTTAAAATAGACTTTAAGGCAGACCTTAAGGCAGACTTTAAGACAGACTTTAAGACAGAGACAGACTACAAGATACACACAATTTAACACAGACAGACAGACTTTAAGACAAACGTTAAGATAAACTTTCAAACAGACTATTAAAAAATAGAATACAGATAAACAGACAAAGAGATTTTAAAACTGACTTTAAGACAGATAGGCAGACTTTAAAACAGACTTTAATACAGACTGTAAGCAGACTATTAGATACACAAAATTTAACACAGATAGCCTTTAGGACAGATAGACAGATTTTAAGACATACTGTAAAACATACTTTAAAGTAGACTATAAGATACACAAAATTCAACACAGATAGACGTTAAGACAGACTAAGACAGACTTTAAGTCATACTCTAAGACAGACTTAAGACAGGCTCTAACGCAGACTTTAAGACAGACTAAAAGATGCACAAAATATAACACAGATAGATAGACTTTTAAGACAGGGAGCCTTTAAGACATCTCAAGAGACAGCACCCGAGAGGCAGTACAGTGAACGAAGTGCCAGTAACCAGCGGATCATGGCGGTCTACTTACGTGAAGGTCAGGGAACCAGAGTTGACCAAGACCCCCATACCATCTCTAAATGACGGCCCTAGAAACAGGCTGCACTAGTGTGGTCTGGCTAAGTGAATTGGGATTGAAGAGAGAAAACAAACCCAAACAGTCCCCACCATGTTGTGCTGAAACCGGATGTGCTGAGTGAGCAGAGAGGCACATGTATCGCCGCCTCGCTGTAAACTTTCAGGACGAACAAAGAATGAGGAAAAACAGAAGGAAGAAGAAAAACGAAGAAAAAGGAGATGGAGAAGAATGAGAAGAAAGAGAAGAAGACGAAGAAAAATCAGAACAAAAAAGAAGAACAAAAAAGCATAAGTACATGAAAAAGAAGAAGAAGAAAAAGAAGAAGAAGAAACAAGGAAATAAGACAGAGAAGAAGTAGAAGAAAAATAAAAAGAAGAAAAAAGATGAAAAAGAGAAGAAGTAGGAAAAAGGAAAAAGAAGAGAGGAAGAAGAAGAAGAAAATGAAGAAGAAGAGAGAAGAAGAAGCAGAACAAAAAGAAGAAAAAGAACATGGAGAGGAAGAAAAAGAAGAAGAAAAAGAAGAAGAAGATTAAGAACAAGAAAATACAGCTTATAAGACTACACGACAGACAGTTAGTCAGACAGATTATAAGACTACACGACAGTCAATTAGTCAGACAGACTATAAGACTACACGACTGATAGTTAGCCAGACATACTATAAGACTACACGACAGACAGTTAGTCAGACAGAGTATACGATATACAGACAGTTAGTTAGACAAACTATATGACAGATAGACAGTTAGTCAGACAGACTATACGACAGACATCCAGTTAGTCAGACGGACTATACGACATGCAGACAGTTAGTCAGGCAGACTATACGACATGCAGACAGTTAGTCAGACAGACTATACGACATACAGACAGTTAGTCAGACAGACTATTCGACATTCAGACAGTTAGTCAGACGGACTATACGACAGACAGATAGTTAGTCAGACAGACTATACGACAGACAGATAGCTAGTCAGACAGACTATTCGACATTCAGACAGTTAGTGAGACAGACTATTAGACTATACGACATTCAGACAGTTAGTCATACACACTATACAACATGCAGACAGTTAGTCATACACACTATACAACATGCAGACAGTTAGTCAGACAGACTATACGACATACAGACAATTAGTCAGACAGAACATACATCACACAAAATGATCAACCGCGACAGCGCAGACATCAAATTCATTATGTAAATTCTTGTAAACACGCTGTACAAACAGGGAAGATGGCGGAAACCATGGACCGATTTCAAAGCCAGAATAGATCCATCGAAATGGCTGTTTAGGGCTTCCTCATCCTGTCAATCCGACCCGTTCTTTTTTTTTAACTCCTCTCCACTTCTCCCAGCGCGGCAACACTGCCTGGTCCTTCTTTACATTCTCTTTGTTGATTTTATTTTGTGTACATAAACTTATTAGTTCAGTACTAACTGAACCTGTGTACATACACCTGTATAAGATATGTACACAATGTCAGGGTTGAGGTGTCAATATAGATAGTGAGATGCTTTCATTCCATTTGCGGACGAGATTGTAATCTTTGACCACACCAAGAGGAAGATGACTAACGTCTGGTCAGGCAAAATATACTGGACAAGACCCTCACTTCGGCTTCCTGGTAGCCGTCCCTGGAAACGGGCTGTTTTCATGGCAGTCTGACTAACGAGGTGAGGGATCGACGAGATAGTAGTAGTCAGGGATACGCAGATAAAGCCAACCGCCTGAAAGACCGCCTTTCCAACTTAATCAGCGCGCTCAGAATTTTAGAAAACTACTGCAACCTGCCACTTAACGCCCTTTTCAGAACGTACAAAAGAGTAAACCTACTCATTATGGGAATCAGAAACAGCAACATCAACCACAGCATTGCAGAAGCCGAACAAAGCCTAGGCGACCTGAATGAATCAGGCAAAGCGGTTGGTCTGGATATAGATAGAAAGGAATCTCCACTGAAAACTATTTGTCCTTCAGTCAATTGATCATGTAAATGCGTATGTTTAACTAGGTCAGAACGTCTACAGAAACAACAATATTGGTAAGGAGATCTCACGTTGGTGCAGCTTCAACCGCCTTAACTTAACTTATAAGATGATCAGAGGAATCGATAAATTAGACTATAACAAGTTTTTTTAAAATACAGCCACCTACAATAACACGAGGGCATAGCTACAAGCTGACTAAAGACAGGTCCAGATTAGATATTAGGAAATATTTTTTTAGTCAGAGAGTGGTGTCTGCTTGGAATGCATTGCCAGGGGAGATAGTGGAGGCAGGGACAGTTAATGCATTTAAGAATAAACAGGATGCGCATAGCTTTTAGAGCAAGGTGATGTAAATGTAACTGGTTGTATACAGACTCTGCAGGGTCTTCTAAACCAGTATAAAGACGTTAAGTTAAGTTAATTTAACGTATTTACACTGGTTTAGAAGACTCTACTGTCTGTATACAACCAGTTTTCTTCAATGGTAGTTTAACCGATGTGCGAACCCATCTTAATAGATTCTAACACTAGAGCTATGTAGACCCGCAGACAATTAGGCGCCATCTGTAGCTGCTCTTAACAAACCACCTGGGGAAAGATACAAATAACTTTGGCAGATTTTTAACGTGGATTTTGTCCGGGCAGCGGACGATAAGCCTAGTTTTTTTCGATTTCCAACTGCCAAGGGATTTTTAACATGCTTAACACTGGACAAGGGTGCCCGATCTCACTACCCATAGATCAGGGCGGATTTTTACCAGATATCCGCTTGACAAAATGCCGGTCTTCACCGTGATTCGAACCTGCGACCTCTAGGACGAACACCTTACCTCGAGACCACTGTGTCCCCACCGATATTCCAGCAGAGGACGCACGTAAAGGCCAGGGTTCAAACCTTCAATAGTATATTTAGCCCATCAATGGTGTATGGGTGTGAGATTTGGAGTCTAAGTAAATCAAACGAAACGAAATTCAGAATTACTGAAAAAACAATTGAGCTAAGTTCAATGAGACAAAAACTTGAAAAAAATGTATTAGTAACATACAAAGCGTGTTCAAATTAAACCGGACCAATCTGAAACAAGTGAACACACACACGATGATCATGATGATGTCACTTATGATGTAAACAGCACATACCAACCGTCAAGTTTGCACAATTTCATTATCCTCCGACTCATAGTTTCCTCAGCAGACCGTTGAAAACATGTCGGGTGTGATACGGAATCCGTCCAGAGTTGATCATCGAGCGGTGATTCGGTTTCTAACAGCTGAAGGATGTCGACTAGTTGACATTCATCGCCGAATCCAGGCAGTGTATCGTGACAAAAGTGTGTCGAAGACAACAGTGAAGAACTGGACAACGATGTTTAAAGAAGAACGTGAGTTAACGCAACAATATGCGCCTGACCTGGTATCGGAAAATCTTTTTTTTAAGCATCTGTGGGCAACGATTCCACTGCCTTGAAAAAACCTCGGGAGAGGGTTGGGGCTACGGGAGTAAACCCAGACAGAAAATCCGGAGTGGTAGCACCCAAGGCGGATGGTTTAAAAATTGCGAACTCATTCCGGCAGCTCCTATAGCTGATCCGGTGCCAAATTGTCATGCTTTGCATTCCTTTAGATTACACCAGCGAGGCCGAGTGGAGGAACCTGCGGTCTTCCTATTCAGTGCGCTAGTTTGCACCCGGGAGAGGCTACTCACAGGGCGCCTCGCGTATGGTCTGCAGAGACGGAGACGCCTATGATACCGACTTACTCTCGTACATGGAGCTAGGCAAAAATGGCACTGCAACGACACTTAAGGACAAAAGTTGATAATAGCTTAAATAGTTACTGCTCAGTGGCCAAGCCGCATAATTTCAACCCTACAATAATTTACTTATGACAGAAAAAATAAATTATGGAATATCCCAGAAATAATTTTTACAATTTTCAAAGCAGACTTGAAAAATGTATGTAAAAATATTTTCATATTTGCATTTCTTCAAAATAATTTTTTTCTAAAACAATTTGGGCATGGCTAAACATGGACACTTGACAAAATATGGAGATCCAAAGATATGGAGATTCTTGGATCTGCGATTGGCTCTGAGCTGCTTGAGAGATACTCTAATTATGAAGATGACGTACATAGGAGATGTGTTTGTGGCTTCCAGTTATGATTTGTGATAATACAATGTCTGTATGTGAGTTACCGGAGACAAAACGCACCCGTTGTTCAAAATAATATTGCAGACAAAGGAAGAAGAGTTAAGACAGTAAAGTCATGGATGGAACCGGCAGAGAGGACGATTGGACGGGTGATTGGCTGCAGGTGTGGAGAAAATCAAGGGAGGAAAATGATTGAATGATTGATGGGTTCGGAGTTGTCATGATTGCAGATAGGGAGTGGAGAGTGTGGTGCAGCTGGAGGGCAGTGCCTGGGGATAATTAGGTGGTATGTGCTAGGACTCAGGATAGTGATGTCGTTGTAGATACGGATGGATTGATGTTATGCCGTGAGAGGGCAGGTTGGGTATCCTATGTTAGAGTGAGAGGTTGGGTTTTGTCTGTTAGAGTGAGAGGTTGGGTCTTGTCTGTTAGAGCGAGAGGTTGGGTCTTGTCTGTTAGAGTGAGAGGTTGAGTCTTGTCTGTTAGAGTGAGATGGTAGGTTGTGTCTTGTCTGTTAGAGTGAGAGGTTGAGTCTTGTCTGTTAGAGTGAGAGGTTGAGTCTTGTCTGTTAGAGTGAGAGGTTGGGTTTTGTCTGTTAGAGTGAGAGGTTGAGTCTTGTCTGTTAGAGTGAGAGGTTGGGTTTTGTCTGTTAGAGCGAGAGGTTGGGTCTTGTCTGTTAGAGTGAGAGGTTGGGTTTTGTCTGTTAGAGCGAGAGGTTGGGTTTTGTCTGTTAGAGTGAGAGGTTGGGTCTTGTCTGTTAGAGTGAGAGGTTGAGTCTTGTCTGTTAGAGTGAGAGGTTGGGTCTTGTCTGTTAGAGTGAGAGGTTGGGTTTTGTCTGTTAGAGCGAGAGGTTGGGTCTTGTCTGTTAGAGTGAAAGGGTAGGTTTGGTCTTGTCTGTTAGAGTGAGAGGTTGGGTTTTGTCTGTTAGAGTGAGAGGTTGGGTCTTGTCTGTTAGAGTGAGAGGTTGAGTTTTGTCTGTTAGAGTGAGAGGTTGGGTCTTGTCTGTTAGAGTGAGAGGTTGGGTCTTGTCTGTTAGAGTGAGAGGTTGGGTTTTGTCTGTTAGAGTGAGAGGTTGAGTCTTGTCTGTTAGAGTGAGAGGTTGGGTCTTGTCTGTTAGAGTGAGGGGGTAGGTTGGGTCTTGTCTGTTAGAGTGAGAGGTTGGGTCTGGTCTGTTAGAGTGAGGGGGTAGGTTGGGTCTTCTCTGTTAGAGTGATAGGGTAGATTGGGTCTTGTCTGTTAGAGTGAGACAAAGTATAAAACACAAATCTTACATTGGAATAGTGATAACACACACACCTTACGTTCGTATTTTTTATGTTTAACGCATACACAGCTTAGACACACACACACACACTATATTTACCTGGAACAAGATATCACTTCCTGTGAAAAGACTGACAGATATTGTGTCAGCTGACTATGTCATCTCGTGGCCGCTAAAAGTCGCGCCAGAATATGTGTGTTAATAGTCTCATCTCGTCTGCTAAAACACGCGCCAGAATATGTGTGTTAATAGTCCCATCTCGTCTGCTAAAACACGCGCCAGAATATGTGTCCTAAGACCGTCTCCCTTGTAACTATTAAAACACCTGACATAATTTAGGTACTGCCTGTGTCATCTTGTATCCTTTACTGTCATCTGGTGTCATCTCGTATCCTCTCGTGTCATCTCTTATCATATAGTGTCATCTGGTGTCATCTCGTATCCTATAGAGTCATCTCGTATCCTATAGTGTCATCTGGTGTCATCTCGTATCCTATAGTGTCATCTGGTGTCATCTCGTATCCTATAGTGTCATCTCGTGTCATCTCGTATCATATAGTGTCATCTCGTATCTTATAGAGTCATCTCGTATCATATAGTGGCATCTGGTGTCATCTCGTATCTTATAGCGTCATCTTGTATCCTATAGTGCCATCTTGTGTCACCTCGTATCCTATAGTTTCATCTCGCATCCTCTCGTGTCATCTAGTATCCTATAGTGTCATCTGGTGTCATCTCGTATCCTCTAGTGTCATTTCTTGCTTTTTATTCCTAGCTGGAAGCCAACTTAATGTAAGAGGCGTGTTCAAATGAAACCGGACTTAACTGCCACAAGTGAACATGCGTGCCATGCGCATGATCACGTCACTTCTGGTGTAAAAACCATATACTAACCGTCAAATTTGGTAAATTTAATTTTCATTCTATAGTTTCTGCAGCAGACAGTTAAAAACATGGTGGGTGTGATACGGAATCCGTCCAGAGTGGATCAGCGAGCAGTGATTCGGTTTCTAACTGCTTAAGGATGTCGACCAGTTGACATTCATCGCAGAATGTAGGCCCTGTATGGTGACAAAAGCGTGGCGAAGACAACAGTAAAGAACTGGACAACGATGTTTAAAGAAGGACGTGAGTTAACGCAACAATATTCGCCTGACCTGGTCTCGGAGGATCTTTCGTTAACTCACGTCCTTCTTTTAACATCGTTGTCCAGTTCTTTACTGTTGTCTTCAACACACTTTTGTCACCATACACTGCCTGCATTCTACGATGAATGTCAACTGATCGACATCTTTCAGCTGTTAGAAACCGAATCACAGCTCGCTGATCAACTCTGGACGGTGTTTCCGTATCACACCTGCTATGTTTCCAACGGTCTGGTGAGGAAACAATGAGTCGTAGGATAATTAAATGTTGCAAACTTGACGGTTGGTATATGATGTTTACACCAGATGTGACGTCATCATGCGCATTGCACGCATGTTCACTTGTGGCAGTTAAGTCCGGTTTCATTTGAACACGCCTCGACACAGATTCATTACATGTAGTTTGCATCATTGCATTTACACACGCTTTTAAAATAGCGGTTTCTGTAAGACTCTTTTCACATCCCGAGGCTGTTAGCCTTACGTTACCTTCTCCAACATGCCTGGGTAGTTACAGTGGTCTTATACTTTCCTTCGAGGGTACGACTTGAATTAACTTTTAAATGTATTTATTCCGCAGAAATTTGTATGTGAATTTATTTACCACAGTATTTTTACAAACAAATGCACAAAGGTGTATATATTTGGAAGTTACTGAATTGTTGGTGTAGAGCACGGCTTTCAAACCTGTGTATACCTGGCACCGGCAGCGCAGGAGCTGCAGTGGTCAGCTACCCACAGCTGACTGCTAGCGTCAGTGCCAGCGAACCAGAGCTGCCAAGACCCTTCTACACCTCCAGGCGGTGATCCTGGAAAACAGGCTGCAACAGAGCAGACTGGCTAAGGAGAAGGGATTGAAGAGGGAATACTAACCCGGTACTTAAAAAATGTTTGCTGAAGTCGGATGTGTTAGACAGAAAGGTGTTAATATCGCAGTCAATCTGTAAACAACGACACAACGCATTCCGTTCTCCGGACCACATTCTGCTACTTTGGCCCGTGTCAGGGTTTAGCAGCAGGAGATTGAGAACGAACGAAGCCAAGCCAAGCTATCCCTGGCACCAACTTTTATAATTTTCGTGAGGGAAAATTTTCCTTAACGCTCACTAAAAGCTAAATTGAAGAAAAGTCTGTAATAGTCCATTGAGTCGGTGTATCTTTTGATGTTTTTACATGTTCTTTGCAGAACGTCTCTCCCATCACAGCCCGTCTGACATAAACGATCTATTGTGAAATCTCCAGTCTGCTCCAGAGTCATGCCCAAGCATTCCTTGAGATCTTGGTGTCCTCACCTTCTTGTCCTGCCTCTGCTTCTCTTGCCCGGCACCATACCTTCCATCACCTGTCTCTTAAGACCGGATGAAATTCTTGAACCAGTTCTCTTCTATGCCCTACTCTTGTTGAATGTATGGTTTCTTCTTCTTTTTAGTCAACGGTTTTCTGAGAACCTTTCTATATTTCGAATGGAATGACTTGTGGTTTGTGTAACTGTCCATGTTTTACAGCCGTATGCTGCCACAGGAAAAAACAGTTTCTCAAAATATACACGTTTGTTTGTTTGCTAGTATTCTTCGATGGCTTCCTCAGGTTGTGTTTGTAATCATCATCATGTAGCATGTCCTCTGAAGAACGTCGCTCTCATCCCAGTCAGCCGATACGAATCTCCGTCTGCAGTCAATCTACCCCCCTGCTCCATGTTAATGCTCAGAGTATCCTTGATATCTTGTATCCACCTTAACCTTGGTCCACCCCTGCGTCGCCTTCCAGGTACCATGACCTCCCTGATCGTTCTTCCCAGTTCGTCATGGCGTTTGACGTGGCCGAAAAAATTCAATTTCCGAGACATAACATTGTTTATGAGCCAGTTTTCTTTAACATTCAGGTCTTCTGGGATAGTTTTATTTGTCACTTTCTTTATCCAAGGAATTTTTATAATTCTTCAGAAACATTTTGTTTCGAACGCTCTAATTTTCTTCTTTGCTGCGTGTGTCATAGTCCATGTCTCGCATACGTACATTACCACAGGGAATGTACATGTTCTCATGATGTTCAGTTTTAGTTGCTTGCTAAAATTATACCATAAATTATGCATGTTGTTTAGCGTCTACATCGTCATGGCCAAACGTCTTCTAATTTCTTGTAAAACAGTGTTTGTAATGCAAAATTTAATGATTCTGCTACCGCCCACCTGAAAGCTACAATCGGCCCCAGTGGGCAATAACACCCAGGTTGAGAAGCACTGGTGCAGACTTTTGTGAATACATCCATCTTTTAACAGCTGGTATGCAATATGTGTCGCTTGAATGGCTCACGGAGCACACGGGATAAATAGATGGCGTCCATCGTTATATTTTGTAACAGGGTTGTGTTTGGGGCTGGTAAACAAGTAAATATTAAAAAGCGACGTTTGTCGGTGCAAAATTGTAACTTATCTTAAAGTCTTTATACTGGTTGAGAAGACCCTGCAGAGTTTGGGTACAACCAGTTACTGTTACACTTCATCTAATAATAACTATGCACATCTAATCTATTCTTGAATGAATGAATTGGTCCTGCATCCACTATTTCCCTTACCAATTCATTTCACGCATTTACCACTTTCTGACTAAAAAAATATTTCCTGGTATCTAATTTGAACATTTTAAATTAATTTGTAGCTGTACTCTCTTGTTCTTGTAGGTGGTTGTATTTTTGGGGAAAAAAAACTTGTTAGTCTAATTAATTCTTTACGTTGATTATCTTATAAACCTGTATTAAATCACGTCGAATTCTTATTTATTCTAGAACTGGCTTTTTTTAGTCTTTCCTCATAACTGTAATTCTGGAATCCCACTATCAGCTGTGTCGCTCTTCTTTGTATCCTTTCCAGCATGTTTATATCCCCTCTATGATAAGGACTCCACACCTGTACACAGTACTCCAATCTAGGTCTAACTAATGCTTTTTACAGTTTCACTATCAGTTCCTTACTCCTATGCTTAATTTTCTTTTTATAATACCTTACATTGCATTTACTTTTTTCCCTACTACCTGAACTTCCTCACTCACATTACCTGTATAGCTTGGCTTGGCTTGGCTTCGTTCGTTCTCAATTTCCCGCTATCAAACCCTGACAGGGCTTAAGTAGCAGAATGTAGTCCAGAGAACGGAATGCGCTGTGTCGTAGTTTACAGCTTGACTGCGATATTTGCACCTTTCGGTCCAACACATCCGACTTCAGCAAGCAATTTTTTAGTACCGGGTTAGCATTCCCTCTTCGATCCCTTCTCCTTAGCCAGTCTGCGCTGTTGCAGCCTCTTATCCAGGATCATCGCGTGGAGGTGTAGAAGGATCTTGGCAGCTCTGGTTCGCTGGCCCTGACGCTAGCAGTCAGCTCTGGGTCGCTGACCACTGCAGCTCATGCGCTACATTACCTGTATTATCTATGTAACGTATTATCTATTATAAACCCTAGGTCCCTTTCCTTTTCTATCTTTCTAATATTGTTCTCGCCCATTCTGTAATTATGTTCCATATTTGATCAACCCATGTGGATGACTTTACATTTATCTACATTAAACTCCATTTGCCAGCTCAAAGACCATTCCCGAATTATATCTAAATCCGACCTCTATATATCTACTTCTACTTTAGATGAAACACATCTGCAAAGTTTTGAAACGAATTTTGCAAACATGCATCCGATATCCCTCTCCAAATCGATTATATCAATCAAGAACAAAATTTGTTCAAAAACCAAACCTTGTGGCACTCCACTTTGTAGTTCACACCACTGATAGTTAAACTAATATAATTTTTAATTTTTTTTTGGAACTACCTGATTGTAATTCCGATAGATCGCTTTGTACAGGATGTGTACACACTTTAATCTCTTTTGGTTATGGGAAAGTTAGTCAGAATAGGATAAATAGAACTCCACACAAACGGACATCAGTTATGCAAACGTATTTAAAAGCTTCTAATAAACTATTCTTATGAAATCCGCCTGTAAATTACTTGAGACTGGTTTTGTTAAGACCGGAAAGTTATGAAATGTGTGTACGCTAATTAGTCATAGATTCTAGGTGAAAATCCAAGGTGAATAGAGCCCTGGAAACAGCAACAGCACACTTAATGACGGGCACAAGTAGCTGATGTGATGGTGTATCCTGGTACTAGAGAGTTTGACGTGAGTACTTCGGGTTGGGGGGATGATCTAGGTGACAGGCGCGCTCACTGACGTGCGCGTGCTAAGCATATCTCGCGCTGTGAGAACCCGCCAGTGATAAGAGTTGGTACAAGTCCACAGACGAGTTGAGGAGGACGGTTCACGAAAACGTTCGTTGGTTTAGTGTAGAGAGTAGTTGGTGGGGAATAGGGTAGGGTGGGGGGGGTCACAGAAATATGGGTGAAGGTAGTCCATAGCAGCCATTGCTGTCGGGGTAGAAGTGTTGCAGACTTTGACGGACGAGGTCACATAATCTTTATGAGATTAACATCCAGCGATTACTATATGACCGCTTGCACCAGGGTCAGCGAGCCGCGGCTGGTCCTATTGTACGTGCAAGTGGCGGTTCTTGAAACAGGCTGCACTGGAGTAGTCTGGCTAAGAGAGGAGTGAGTAGACGCAGTAGGAAAGAAAACTTGGTACCCCCAAAAAAGCTAGCTGAAGTTGGATGTGCATGGTCAAACGGCGCAGATATCGCAGCTTCGCTGTAAACTTCGACACAAAGTCCTTTTTCAGTACGAACGCCTAATAAGAAGAAGTTAATGAGGTCGGTTCTCTTCCTTGCTGCTTTTCCTTTCCTAAAAGTAAACCAGACACCAATTTTGTACTCGGTGGACTGGAGCGTATCGTAAACGGGAGTTGAATCCCTTACATTTGCTGTGAATAGCAAGGGCTCTGCCGCTACACTAATCAGGCGCTGGCCCGTAGTATAACTTTAGTTAGGGATTCCGTGGCAAAGTGGTTAAGCCGTCGGCCTCGTGATCAAGGGGTGTGTGTTCGATTCCAGACTTCGCCGTCTTTTTCACGGGTGCTTGATGCGGAGTCCCCTGCATCTCGTAGTCGCCCCCTAGTCGTCTTGTCCTTGACTTGCCACTGGGGTCGGGCGGCTCGAGACGAGAGAGTGAGGATAAAAAGTAGCGCAGTTAATCCTTTCTAAAAATAGCGCCAGCAAAATTAATTATGCCTTCATCGTCTACGATGGACGGCGGCCTTTGCCTTTGTCAAGATGAAAAAAAAACCTAGCGACACTCGTGCAGCATTTTGCTTGTCTTAGTGGGGACGCCCGCACTACAATAAGTTGGGGAGTCTTCTACTCCACGCTCACCATGTTTTTGCTTTCTCATAATGGTGACACGTGTACTTCAATAAGTTGGACAGTCTTCTACCACTCACTCGCCAGACGATGAGATTGTAAACAGTGAGATGTAGAATACCATTCCAACTTCTATACGCCAGGTTTGCCTAACTTAACCCATCTGGTTGATCTACAACAGGCAGGCGTTCCATGAAATGTTATAACTTTGTCAGCCCTGTACCCTTTAATTGTTTGCATTTATTAGACGAATTACCGACAAATACAGATATTTATTAAATCCCCCATGAGTATATTCAACTATTGACTCGGACGTATATTTAACGTAACTTTACGTATAGTTAACTATTAACCCTGACGTTTATTTAATTATAACCCTCACGTATATTTAATTATAACCCTCACGTATATTGAATTATAACCCTCACGTATATTTAATTATAACCCTCACGTATATTGAATTATAACCGTCACGTAAATTTAATTATAACCCTCACGTATATTTAATTATAACCCTCACGTATATTTAATTATAACTCTCACGTAAATTTTATTATAACCCTCCCGTATATTTAATTATAACCCTCACATATATTTAATTATAACCCTCACATATATGTACATACCAAACCTCGCGTATATTTAATTATAACCCTCCCGTATATATAATTATAACCCTCACGTATATAATTTTTTTTTTTGTGCATTCGCCTTATTTCTCTAATCCCCAAGGCGGCGTGCGTTGCACTGTGGTTAATATTTTGCGCCTGTCGGCCCAGTTCATCCGACTTCAGCATGCCTTTTATGTAAGGCTCTGCTTCCTCCTGCATTTTCTAAGGGTTAGCTTCCCCGGGGTAACGGCCGGTGCTGTGATGGGCATCGAACTCAGCACCTTCCGGTTGTGAGCCGTGCCACTTAACTACTAGGCCACGCCGTCCCCTTTCCCGTATATTTAATTATAACCCTCCTGTATATTTAATTATAACCCTCCTGTATATTTAATTATAACCCTCCTGTATATATTTAATTATAACCCTCCTGTATTTTTAATTATAACCCTCCTGTATATATTTAATTATAACCCTCACGTATATTTAATTATAACCTCACGTATATTTAATTATAACCCTCCTGTATATTTAATTATAACCCTCCTGTATATTTAATTATAACCCTCCTGTATATTTAATTATAACCTCTCGTATATTTAATTATAACCCTCCTGTATATTTAATTTTAACCCTCCTGTATATTTAATTATAACCCTCACGTATATTTAATTATAACCTCAGGTATATTTAAATATAACCCTAACGTATATTTAATTATAACCTCACGTATATTTAATTATAACCCTCCTGTATATCTAATTATAACACTCCTGTATATATTAAATTATAACCCTCACGTATATTTAATTATAACCTCAGGTATATTTAATTATAACCTCACGTATATTTAATTATAACCTCAGGTATATTTAATTATAACCTCCCGTATATTTAATTTTCAACCTTCCCGTAAACTTAATCTATCAAACCTCACGTAAAGGGAACGGCGTGACCTAGTGGTTAAGCGACACGGCTCACAAACTCAAGGTTCTGGGTTCGATCCCCATCACAGCACGGGCGGTTACCTCGGTGAAGCTAACCCTTACAAAATGCAGGAGGAAGCAGACCCTAACATAAAATGCATGCCGAAGTCGGATGCGCTGGGACGACAGGCGCAAAATATTACCCGTAGTGCAACGCCCACCGTCTTCGAAAATAGAGAAATAAGCGAACGTCAATCTAACAAATAAATAATTTCAAAAAACCGCCCGAATCATCATCATGTAGCATGTCTTTTGTAGAACGTCGCTCCCATCACAGTCTGCCTGAAAGAAACTCGTTCCCTTGCCAAAACTCCAGCCTCCACCACAGTCATACTCAGGCACTCCTGGATATCTTGGTGCCATCGTCTTCTTGGTCTACCCCTTCCTCTTTTGCCTGGCACCATACCTTCCATCACCATCCTCTCGAGACCATTGTGTCTCTTGATGTGACCAAAGTATTTACATTTTCTAGCCAAAATGGAATTGATAAACCAGTTCTCCTCTATGCTCAACTCTTGCCGAATGTCTACATTTGTTCTTTTCTCTGTCCAAGGTATTCTGAGGATCATTCTGTAACATTTTGACTTGAAGGATTCGATTCGTTGTCTAGAAGTTTTGGTAATCGTCCATGATTCGCAGCCATAAGCTGCCACAGGAAAAACACAGGCTCTCAAGACTTTTACTTTTATCATTTTGTTGGTGCCCTGCCATAATTTCTTCAGGCTGTTCAGTCTCTGCATTGCCATGGCTAGTCTTCTTCTGATTTCTTTCGAGCAGTCGCCAGTTTTGTCAATTCTGGAGCTCAGATATTCAAAATGTGTGACCTGATCTATTTCCTCCCCACCCACTGTAAATGTATGCTGACATTGTGTTTTGTCGGTGGTCATTGTCTTTGTTTTATTTATGTTTATGAACAGATTTTGATCTTTACTATGTCCATTTACGGCTGAAATTAGCTGATCTAGCCCTTCTGAACTTCTTGATAGTATCACTGTGTCATCTGCGTATCGTAACTCTGGAATCTCGTAACCCCCAATCGTAAATGGGTCGAAATTTTCAATGTTCTCATCTTCTCGAACATTTCTCATTATACATATATATTGAAAGATAATCCTTATGTATATTTTAAACTTTAACTTTTGCGTACATTCAACTTTAAACTTCCCGTCAATTTAACTATCCACCCTCACGTATATTTAACTTTCAGCCCCCTTGTGTATTTACTTATCAACCTAGGAGTGTATTTACTTATCAACCTTGGAGTATATTTACTTATCAACCTTGGAGTATATTTACTTATCAACCTTGGAGTATATTTATTTATCAAGCTTGGAGTATATTTACTTATCAACCTTGGAGTGTATTTACTTATCAACCTTGGAGTATATTTACTTATCAACCTTGGAGTATATTTACTTATCAACCTTGGAGTATATTTACTTATCAACCTTGGAGTATATTTACTTATCAAGCTTGGAGTACATTTACTTATCAACCTTGGAGTGTATTTACTTATCAACCTTGGAGTACATTTACTTATCAACCTTGAAGTGTATTTACTTATCAACCTTAGAGTGTATTTACTTATCAACCTTGGAGTATATTTACTTATCAACCTTGGAGTACATTTACTTATCAACCTTGAAGTGTATTCACTTATCAACCTTAGAGTGTATTTACTTATCAACCTTGGGGTATATTTACTTATCAACCTTGGAGTATATTTACTTATCAACCTTGGGGTATATTTACTTATCAACCTTGGAGTATATTTACTTATCAACCTTGGAGTATATTTACTTATCAACCTTGGAGTGTATTTACTTATCAACCTTGGAGTATATTTACTTATCAACCTTGGAGTGTATTTATATATCAACCTTAGAGTGTATTTACTTATCAACCTTGGAGTGTATTTACTTATCAACCTTGGAGTGTATTTACTTATCAACCTTGGAGTGTATTTACTCATCAACCTTAGAGTATATTTACTTTCCAACCTTAGAGTATATTTACTTTTCAACCTTAGAGTATATTTACTTATCAACCTTGGAGTATATTCACTTATCAACCTTGGAGTATATTTACTTATCAACTTTGGAGTATATTTAACAATCCACGCTCCTTGTACATTCAACTATCAATCCTGTAACATGATTAATTATAAATCCACTATTTGATTCATCTATCTACGCTCTTGTTATTTAACTATGGGCCCTCCGGTATAATCAACAATCCACTCTCGGGTATGTTTAAATGTACGGCACTGTTTATATTTAGCTCTTAACCCATGCGTATATTTAACTTTCTGCCCGAGTGTATATATAACTCCTTCTGTTATTGCCTCATCTGGTAACAAAAATGGTATGGTAATGTCCAGGATATAACCATTTTATAGCAATAAACATATTCCACGTGAGACTAGTCCGCGCAAGAAGCCAACTGTATCAGCACGGAGATCATGCGGACTTAACGCATGTTAAGTGCATTGTGTAGCTGATGGACCAGGTCGAAGACCGGCACAACAACGCCTCTCAAACTACCAAGGATAGACACGGTATGTGCAAGGGAGACGTTACTGTTGGTCCATCAATTGTGATGTCCCGTGCGGGTCCCAGCTCTGGTATGAGTTGAATGTAGCCGGGAGAAGGATTTCCTGTTTAGTGGTCTAGGCTCGAGCAGCTTATTACTCCGCTGCGTTGGGACAGGTTCCGCGGAGGATGGTTAACTGTTTCGGCAGTCTATCTTAATAGACTCAAACATTTGAGCGAAGCAGACCCGCAGCCTGTTAGGTGCCATCTATGCTGCTTTAAACAAACAATCTAACCATGGCCGGTGTTATGCTATGTCACACAGTTAGTCGCCTCTTACGACATGCTCCCTGCGGGGCAGTGGTGCTATTCTTGTCCTTGTCACACAAAGACCCAGGCGGATCACAGGTAAGGAATATATTTTCGAAAAGGGGAATTTTTCCCAATTCTGAAGTAACTAAATGGATTCACAAAGTTGAAGACTAAAGGCCGCTTGCATTGATTGTAGTCGCGTGGTGTGCATGCAAGGCTTTTATTCCATTCCCAATAGAAAAGGACTTAACTGTTCAACATGCGATGTGCACGCTTCTTCCCGACTACAATAGGTCTTAGTCGACCTGTACTACAGGGGCGGACCCAGGAGCGGACTGAGGGGCGGACTGAGGAGCGGACTGAAGGGTATACCCAGAGAAGGGCCCAGGAGCGGACTGAGGGGCGGATTGAGGGGCGGACCCAAGGGCGGAATGAGGGGCGGACTGAGGGGTAGACCCAGGGGTGGACTGAGAGGTGGATTGAGGGGTAGACCCAGGAAAGGACCCAGGGAAGGACTGAGGGGTGGACTGAGAGGTAGACCCAGGGGCGGACTGAGGGGCGGACTGAGGGGCGGACCCAGGCGCGGACTGAAGGGCAGACTGAGGGGCGGACTGAGGGGTAGACCCAGGTAGGACCAAGGGGCGGACCCAGGGCCGGATTGACGGGCGGATTGAGGGGCGGACTGAAGGGCAGACTGAGGGGCGGACCCAGGCGCGGACTGAAGGGCAGACTGAAGGGCGGACTGAGGGGTAGACCCAGGTAGGACCAAGGGGTGGACCCAGAGGCGGATTGACGGGCGGATTGAGGGGCGGACTGAAGGGCAGACTGAGGGGCGGACTGAAGGGCAGACTGAGGGGCGGACTGAGGGGCGGACTGAGGGGTAGACCCAGGGGCGGACTGAGGGGTAGACCCAGGGGCGGACTGAGGTGCGGACTGAGGGGAAGACCCAGGGGCGGACTGAGGGGTAGACCCAGGGGCGGACTGAGGTGCGGACTGAGGGGAAGACCCAGGGAAGGACTGAGGGGCGGACTGACGGGCGGACTGAGGGGTAGACCCAGAAGCGGACTGAGGGGTAGACCCAGGGGCGGACTGAGGGGCGGACTGAGGGGTAGACCCAGGGAAGGACCCAGGGAAGGACTGAGGGGCGGACTGAGGGGCGGACTGAGGGGTAGACCCAGGGGCGGACTGAGGGGTAGACCCAGGGGCGGACTGAGGGGCGGACTGAGGGGTAGACCCAGGGGCGGACTGAGGGAAGGACTGAGGGGAAGACCCAGGGAAGGACTGAGGGGCGGACTGACGGGCGGACTGAGGGGTAGACCCAGAAGCGGACTGAGGGGTAGACCCAGGGGCGGACTGAGGGGCGGACTGAGGGGTAGACCCAGGGAAGGACCCAGGGAAGGACTGAGGGGCGGACTGAGGGGAAGACCCAGGGAAGGACCCAGGGAAGGACTGAGGGGCGGACTGAGGGATAGACCCAGGGAAGGACCCAGTGGTGGACTGAGAGGTAGACCCAGGGGCGGACTGAGGGGTAGACCCAGGGAAGGACCCAGGGAAGGACTGAGGGGCGGACTGAGGGATAGACCCAGGGAAGGACCCAGTGGTGGACTGAGAGGTAGACCCAGGGGCGGACTGAGGGTTAGACCCATGAAAGGACCCAGGGAAGGACTGAGAGGTAGACCCAGGGGCGGACTGAGGGAAGGACTGAAGGGTGGACTGAGGAATAGACCCAGAAAAGAACCCAGGGAAGGACTGAGAGGTAGACCCAGAGGCGGACTGAGGAATAGACCCAGAAAAGAACCCAGGGAAGGACTGAGAGGTAGACCCAGAGGCGGACTGAGGGATAGACCCAGGAAAGAACCCAGGGAAGGACTGAGAGGTAGATCCAGGGGCGGACTGAGGGAAGGACTGAGGGGCGGACCCAGGAGCGGACTGAAGGGCGGACTGAAGGGCGGACTGAGGGGTAGACCCAGGGGCGGGCTGAGGGGCGGACTGAGGGGCGGACCGAGGGGCGGACCAAGGAAAGGACCAAGGGAAGGACCCAGGGGAAGACCCAAGGACGGACCCTGGGGCGGACCAAGGAAAGGACCCAGTGGTGGACCTAAAGGCGGACCCAGGGATGGACCCAGGGAAGGACTCAGGGGCGGACCAATGGGCGGGCTGAGGGGCGAACTGAGGGGCAGACTGAGGGGCAGACCTAGGGGCGGACTTAGGGGCAGACTGAGGGGTGGACTGAGGGGCAGACTGAGGGGCAGACTGAGGGGCGGACCCAGGGTGGAGCTAAGGGCGGACCCAGGCGGACACCCCTATGAAGGTCCAAGCTCTGGGGTGAGCTGGATGTAGGCGGGAGGAGGATTTCCTCTATAGCGGGTCAGGCGAGCTAACACACTACCTCACAATCTGGTTCGGCCCACAAGACATTATATCGTACTCTGATTCGGCCCACAAAACATTTTATCGTACTCTGGTTTGGCCCACAAAACATTATATCGCAGTCTGGTTCCGCCCACAAAACATCATATTGCAGTCTGGTTCGGCCCACAAAACACTATATCGCACTCTGGTTCGGCCCACAAAACACTATATCGCACTCTGGTTCGGCCCACAAAACACTAAAGCGCACTCTGGTTCGGCCCACAAAACATATCGCATTCTGGTTCGGCCCACAAAACACCAAAGTGCACTCTGGTTCCGTACCTTCTACAAACAATATACTATGGCGCGCGTGCTGGTTTGACCAGAATGGCGTCTTATTGCAAGCGCATTGTCTGCTCGTGCAACATTTGATAGATCGCTAGTTCGGCGCGTGAAACAAAACAGGGTGCTGCTTCCGTCTATAAACCATCTTGTGTCGCGTTCCTTCTTCCCGTGAAACATCTTACAGCGAGCGCTGGTATGGATGTCTAACATCTTACGACAACACAGCCAAAAACGGCAGAGGTAACAGCAAACGACACACGAGAGCCGATCATATGGAATATTTGATGCAGGATCAGCGTAGAAACTGAATATAGAGCAAGCACAAGAAGACACTTGGGACTAAGGCTGTGGGAAATGACGCCAGTTTACAATGTCCCAGAAAATAATGAATCGCTCAAATATGCACGGAGCACGCATGAGACATGTACACATACATACAGAATAAGGCTCTATATTTTCAGTCTCATTCCAGCTGGCATGGTATAAGTTGTCTGTCCTTCCAATGGCCTAGCCAGGCAGAGAACCAGACTGACACAGGCAAACAAAAAATGATAATTTAGGAGGAACGAAACAAAAATAACGGCTAACGGGGTATTGATTTGCGGAGAAAAGCAGTTGACGACATCAAAGAAAACTTCAAAGAAATGGACGGGAAAAAGTGTGTACACATGAAACAGACAAGAGCTCTAAATTTGGAGCACTTCTCTGGATAGAAACATGACACAGAGAAGACGGGGCAAGAAGTGCTCACAACAAAGACACGTTTTCACATATATGGTTAAAATATAATCATATGCACAACAAAAGTACAGTTAACGTCTTCTCACATGTATCAACGCAAGTACTGTTAACATTAAAATAATTACCACATCAAGCGTACTGTTAGTATTTCTCATATTTACCAACACATGCACTGTTAACATTTCTCATATTTACTATAACAAGAACTGTTAACATTTGGTCTATTTACCAACACAAGCACTGTTAGCATTGCTCATATTTACCAACACAAGCACTGAAAACATTTCTCATATTTACCAACACAAGCACTGAAAATATTTCTCATATTTACCAACACAAGCACTGAAAACATTTCTCATATTTACTAACACAAGCACTGAAAACATTTCTCATATTTACCAACACAAGCACTGAAAACATTTCTCATATTTACCAACACAAGCACTGAAAACATTTCTCATATTTACCAACACAAGCACTGAAAACATTTCTCATATTTACCAACACAAGCACTGCTAGTTAGACCTAGATTGGAGTACTGTGTACAGGTGTGGAGTCCTTATAGTAGATGGGATATAAACATGCTGGAAAACATACAAAAAAGAGCGACAAAGCTGATAGTGGGATTCCAGAATTACAGTTATGAGGAAAGGCTCGGAAACTCGGCCTACAGTGTCTAGAAGAGAAAGAAATTGGCGATGATAAAACAGAGAAAAAGGCAAATTAGACTATAACAAGTTTTTTTCCAAATTTCAACCATTTACAAGAACAAGAAAGCATAGCTACAAATTAACTAAAGAAAAGTCCAGATTAGATATTAGGGAATATTTAATTTAGTTAAAAAAGTGATGAATGCTTGGAATGCATCGCCACGGGAAATAGTGCAGGCAGGTATAATTAATGCATTTAAGAAAAGATTGGATGCGCATAGCTTTTAGTGCTAGTAAAGATAAATGACACTGTTTCTATTCAGATTCTGCAGTCTTGTAAACCAGTATAAAGACTAAGTTAAGTTAAGTTAAGTTAACATTTCTTATTTGTACTACCATAAGCACTTTTAACAAGATTCATAATCACCTCCACAAGTACTGTTAACTAGTAACATATTTGACGACATATGACACATATCACATGAAGGGATCAAGATGCTGAGCAGTGCATGATCTGCAGTGGTCAGCGACCCATAGCTGACTGCTAGCGTCAGGGCCAGCGAACCAGAGCTGCCAAGACCCTTCTACACCTCCACGCGGTGATCCTGGATAACAGGCTGCAACAGGGCAGACTGGCTAAGGAGAAGGGATCGAAGAGGGAAAGCTAACCCGGTACTAAAAAAATGATTGCTAAAGTCGGATGTGTTGGACCGAAAGGTGCAAATATCGTAGTCACGCTGTAAACTATGACACAACGCATTCCGTTCTCTGGACTATATTCTGCTACTTAAGCCCTTTTAGGGCTTGTGCGATGCTCTCGACAGATAGGGTACCCATCTGCCGAGAGAGACCGAGCTAAAATGGGGAAAAAACCCTAGGCTATGAAGTCGAGCCCCCGCTTAAATTTTTTTGTTTGTTAAGAGCTTGGAAGCGGGAGTTTGAGAACGAACGAAGCCAAGCCAAGCCAAGCCATATCACGTGTCTACTGAAGTCGTTTGACGACCTGGTCGTATGCAGTCTCGGTTGCGTGTCATCTGTGAGATCTGACCTCATTGAAACGAGGTGATAGAGTTTAACACACTCATAGCTGACTGCTTGTGTAAGACTCAGCGACTCATAACTGATTACTTGCGTCAGTGTCAGTAAAACTGAGCTGTCCAAGAGACCAACAAAACCACCACCAACAAAACCACCAACAACAAAACCACCACAACCAACAAAACCACCACCAACAAAACCAATAACAACTACAAAACAAACACCAACAAAACCACACACAAAACTACCACCAATAACTAAACTAACAACAAGAAAACCATCACCAACAACAAAACCCCCACCAACAAAATCCCCACCAAAAAAGACAGGTAACAAAATCACCACGAAAAAGAAAACCACCGCCAACAAAACAACCACCAACAAAATCACCACCAAAAACAAAACAAACAACAACAAAATAACGCCCACCAACAAAACCACCAATAATGTCACCACTACAAACAAAACCACCACCAAAAAAAGACCACCAACAAAATCACCACTACAAACAAAACCACCACCAACAAAACCACCAACAAAACCACGACCACCAAAAACTAAACCAACAACAAAACCACCAACAACAACATAACCAACAACAACAAAACCATTACCAACAAAAGCACCACCAACAAAACCACCAACAACAAAACCACCACCAACAACAAAATCACCACCAACATCAAAATCATCACTACCAACAAAACCACTACCACAATAAAACTACCACCACTGCCCCCAATACCAAGAGAACTACCACAAACAACAAAACCACCACAAACAAAACCACCACCATCAAAAACACAACAAAACCACTACCAGCAAAACCACCCCGAACAAAACCACCCCCAACAAAACCACGACCAAAAAAAGACCACAAACAAAATCACAATTACAAACAAAACCACCACAAAAAAAGACCACCAACAAAATCACAATTACAAACAAAACCACCACAAAAAAGACCACCAATAAAATCACCACAACAAACAAAAGCACCACCAACACAACAACCACCAACAAAACCACCACCAACCAAAAACAAAACCAACAACAACAACAAAACCCCCAACAACAACAAAACCACCACCAACAAAACCACCACCAACAAAACCACAACCAACAAAACCATCATCAACAAAACCACCACCAACAAAACCACCACAATAAAAACCACCACCAACAAAACCACCACCAACAAAACCACCACCAACAAAACCACCACCAACAAAATCTCCACCAACAAAATCACCACCAACAAAAACACCACCAACAAAACCACCACCAACAAAATCTCCACCAACAAAATCACAACAACAAACAAAACCACCACCAACAAAATCTCCACCAACAAAATCACCACAACAAACAAAACCACCACCAACAAAACCACCACCAAAAAAACCACCACCAATAAAACCACAACCAACATCGACAAATGGTTGAGCTACAGTCCCCATTACACCTCACTCCTCACAAACCCAAACTTAATCAGAATGACACAAAGAAACCCAGTCGAGAAGACATCGGAAAGCATATGTCCCAGGTCCCAGACTAGTCTCCTGGTATCTGTACTAATCTTTCTGGAACTATGTCTGCCGCAATTCCTGGTTCGAGTGTCGGTCACGATGTCCCAATTGGTACCCGCCTTAAGGTGACAGGCTAATGCCTGGCAGAGTCTGGCATGAGGTTTTAGAGCGAGAATTAACGGGAGATAAAAGGAGAATTTACTACAAACGAGAGTACTCATTCCGTCCGTCTTCAATGTGGTAATGGGAGAAGTGAGAAGTGAGATGGGTGGGTGATGCCGGGGAGATGGGAGGTAGTGAGGGAGGTTAGAGAAAGGAAATACTGAAAAGGGTAAGAGGCGGCAGTTTCAAATAGCCAAATTGGTTGTGCGTGGATGACACAGAAATAATAGTAATAAAAATAATTTAAGAATTACAGGAGCTTGTGACAACAATATGCACAACAATAAGTCAAGAGTTTGGATTAGATATAAATATAAAGAAAGTAAAGACTGTGATAATTGGGAAAAGGGACAAGAAAATATATATGCAGATACAAAAATATGATCAACTACTGGAACAGGTACATAGTTTCTCCTATCTAGGTCATATAATAACGGAAGATGGCAGCTGCGAAGAAGGAATCAGAAAGAGAATAGGTATGGCCAAGATGGTATTCAGCAACATGCGACACAGACTGACATCCAAACAGATAAATCAGAATTTGAAAATGAGAATTGTCAGGTGTTATGTATATTCGTCACTACTTTATGGCGCAGAAACATGGACAATGAATAACAAGTTGGAAAAGAGTATTGGAGCCTTCGAAATGTGGGTATATAGAAGATTGGGTCGCATTTCTTGGAAAGAGAAGAAAACAAATTTGGAGGTATTGGAAAAGTTGGGGGTGAAAAGAGAATTAATGACCAAAATCAGGGTTAGACAGTTACGTAATTTTGGTGATATAACAAGACATACCTCCTTGTTGAAGACCATACTGGAGGGTAGGGTGGGATTCGGTCGTTCAAGAGGCAGACAACGTTTTAAGTGGGTGGATAACATCAGGAGATGGACTGGAAAAAGCCTGTCAGATTGCACCATTACCGCAAAAGATAAAGTACGCTGGAGATCCATTGCAGTCGACCTTCGATCCGGAGATAACACTTGGACTGAACTGTATAATTGTCAATTGCAAGCGAAGATGCAACACCGTAAGACATGTGTATTAAAATGTGACCGCAATTAGATATAGAGTCCGATTTGAGCGTGATAAACTCTACCGCACGTGGGGCACATGTGATTCGAGGGGATTTTTAGTAATTGGACCGTTTTGCATTCTGACCAGGATATTAGAAGACCAATTGCAAAGCATCGCCTAGAGATGCATGTCTTATTTCTCTAGAGTAGTAAACTCAGAAGAGAAGTATATCATTTTGCTTGGTTGGCTGGTTGTTTAGCTATTAATCCATTTGTATCCTGATTGGGGACAAATAGAGCTTTAACTGAACTGAACTTTACGTTTTTTTACTGGTTTAGAAGACTCTGCAGAGTCTGTATACAACCAGTTTCTTGGATGATGGATTTACCGATAGAGAGTCTATCTTAATAGATATACACTAAAGCTAAGTGGACGCGCAGCCAGTTAGGCGCCATCTATAGCTGATCAAAACAAACCATCTGGGGAAAAGTCCAAATAACTTGGGAAGATTTTTAATTAGAATTTTCTCAGGCCGTTATGTCAATTCTTTTCGAATTCTAATTGTCATTGGTTTTTAACGTGTTCGACCGTGTCCACGGGAGTCCGATCTCACTACTCAAATATCAGGGGAATCTTTACCAGAGGATCCGCGTTAAAAAAATCCGGTCTCTCCCGTGATTCGAACCCGTGACCTCCAAACCCGAGGCGGTGACTTTACCTCAAAACCACTGAGTCCCCCTCGTCAACCCGTGTTGCTGAAAAATCGTTTTAACGTCTTCTGTCCACCTTCTCCTCTGTCGTCCTCTTGCCCGGAAGCCGGACTGTCGTGCATTGTAAGAGGGCAGGGGAAACTGATCATGGAATATTCTCACGAGATCCCGAACCAGCGCACCTTCTGCCTGGACATGTATTCGGTACGTGGGAGGGAACTGACCCTTTCGCGAATGTTCTCGTCTCTCAGTCTGTGTCTCCTAGAGAAGTCGACGGCCATTCCTAAACCAAGTCATTCCACAGGTGACGATTGGATATTGTCCATGTTTGGCTTTGGTAACACAGGGGTGGTATAAAGATGCTGTAGATCAGTTGCTGATTCGCTGCCAGGCTAATTTAGGGATGTGTGAGCAGTGGGGCCGGTTGATACGTCACTTCTGTCCCCTATCTGTTGTCTAGTCTCATATCTCTATCTCACCTGCCATCTTCTGAAAAGATTCTACCGAGATACCCGACTTCCTGAGCCTGCTGGAGCTTAATCGATCAATCAAAGACCTGTCAGCTGCCTGTGGAGCATAGGTAGACAACCTACCATGAGCCATCTGAGCCAATTCACTTCACGTTCTGGCTGCTGCCTGTACATTCCCCCCCAGTTCCCTCTTCCATGAGTGTCTTGATCTTCCTCCACTTTTCTTGCCCTGTGGATTCTAGAACATAGCTTGTCCGGTAATGTTATCCACGGGTTTCCGTAATGCGTACCTTATCCATCGCCCCCTCCGTATTTCATTCTCTACTGCTATTTGTCCAGTTTTCCCCATCAGTTCTACGTTGGTGATCTTGTCGCACTATTATCTCCCTTGTTCTTCTTCTTTGCGTTCAGGATCTTTTGGACATGCTATATCTGCAGGCCAGTCGCCATGATGAAGTCTGTAGTCTTCACCAGGTCGGAGCGTCTGCCCCACAGCTTTTGTTTCAGCTCTGCATCCTCTTAACTTAACTTAACGTCTTTATACTGGTTTAGAAGACCCTGCAGAGTCTGTATACAACCAGTTACATTTACATCACCTTGCTCTAAAAGCTATGCGCATCCAGTTTATTCTTAAATGCATTAACTGTCCCTGCCTCCACTACCTCCCCTGGCAATGCATTCCAAGCAGACACCACTCTCTGACTAAAAAAATATTTCCTAATATCTAACCTGGACCTCTCTTTAGTGAGCTTGTAGCTATGCCCTCGTGTTATTGTAGGTGGCTGAATTTTAAAAAACTTGTTATAGTCTAATTTATCCATTCCTCTGATCATCTTATAAACCTGTATTAAGTCACCACGAATTCTTCTCTCTTCGAGAGACTGTAGGCCGGTTTTTCTGAGTCGTTCCTCATAACTGTAATTCTGGAATCCCACTATCATCTTTGTCGCTCTTTTTTGTATTCTTTCTAGCATGTTTATGTCCCCTCTATGATAAGGACTCCACACCTGTACACAGTACTCCAATCTAGGTCTAACTAAAGCTTTATACAGTTTGACGATCACTTCCTCTGGCCAGGTCTGGCCTCTCATTTCCCTATAGATTGGGCATTCCTGTGGAATATGCTCAGGGTTCTGGCATCCTATTCCACATGGGCACTCATCGGTGTGTGAGATCTTCAGTCGGTATAGATGTTCTAGTAGTTTGCAGTGACCAGTTCTCATGCGAAATAAGGTAGTTTGTTTATTTCTTTTGAGTTGATGAATTGGGTCTGGTGTACTGCTTATGTTTCTGTCTTCTCCCCATTGGTGTATTTACTGATTTCTGATGATGTTCTTGATTTCTCTGTATGGTACTCGATGATTGAATTGTACCTCTTTTTTCCATCTTTTGCCAGAGCATCAGCTCTCTCGTTTCCCTTGTATATTGGGCAGAGAAACATTTACGAAAGTCTGTACCTTTCTTATAATTACCGGTATTTCCTCCATTTTTCAGAGCCATATAAAAGAACGGATTTTACGTTTGAGTTGAAGATTTTATTTTGGTGGTAGTTTTAATTTTATTTGACTTCCGTAAATGCCTCAATGCAATGAAGGCTCTTCTCGCCTTCTGTATTCTAAACAGAACATCGTTTTCTGTAACTCCTAATATGTGATTCCACGGTGAAGTGGTTAAGCTGTCGGCCTCGTGATCAGGTGGTGTGGGTTCGACTCCGGACTCCACCATCTTTTTCACGGGTGCTTGATGCAGGGTCCCTGCATCTCGTAGTCGCCCCCTAGTCGTCTTGTCCTTGACTTGCCACTGGGGTCAGGCGGCTCGACACGAGAGAGTGAGGATAAAAAGTAGCGCAGTTAATCCTTACTAAAAATAGCGCTAGCAAAATTAATTATGCCTTCATCATCTACGATGGACGGCGACCTTTGCCTTTTAATATATTTATATTGCTGCCAAGGTGAAATACTGCATATTCTGAAGATGTGTGGTTCCAAACCCAATTCTACAATTGTTAATTGCATTTATTTTCAAAATATGTATTTTGTCTCTCCGTATTTTTAACCTTAATTATAGTGACCTCTCTTCGAGAATGCGTTTCTTATTTTGCTCATGTCTGTGGGAATGGTGCAGAAGAGCAAACTCATCGGCAAAGTCAAGTTCGTTAAAATGCCTCGTGAATGTCCATTTAATGTCGCTGTCGCTTGACGATTATGTCGACTTCATTATACTGTCAATGGCCAACAGGAGGAGCAATGGTGATAGTACGCAGCCCTGCCAGACCCCTGCTGTAGGGCTACGTATTTAATGATCGAGCAGCCCAACAAGGGAGGCTGCGTGGCCTAGGGATGAAACTCGCTCGGGCTCAATTCCCACTTGTGTCCAGTTTGGCAGAAAATGGGTTTTTTCTTCTCCAGCTAACGCTCTTCCTTGAATATCTGGGTTCGGGGTCCAAATGCTGAGCGACCCATAGCTGCAGTGGTCAGCGACCCATAGCTGCAGTGGTCAGCGACCCATAGCTGCAGTGGTCAGTGACCAATAGCTGCAGTGGTCAGCGACCCATAGCTGCAGTGGTCAGCGACCCATAGCTGCAGTAGTCAGCGACCCATAGCTGCAATGGTCAGCGACCCATAGCTGCAGTGGTCAGCGACCCATAGCTGCAGTGGTCAGCGACCCATAGCTGCAGTGGTCAGCGACCCATAGCTGCAGTGGTCAGCGACCCATAGCTGACTGCTACCGTTAGGGCCAGCGAACCAGAGCTGCCAAGACCCTTCTACACCTCCACGCGGTGATCCTGGATAACAGGCTGCAGCAGGGCAGACTGGCTAAGGAGAAGGGATCGAAGAGGGAATGCTAACCCGGTACTCAAAAATGTTTGCTGAAGTCGGATGTGTTGGACCGAAAGGTGCAAATATCCCAGTCAAGCTGTAAACTACGACACAACGCATTCCGTTCTCTGGACTACATTATGGTAACTAAGCCCTTTTAGGGTTTGGTAGCGGAAGATTGAAAACGAACGAAGCCAAGCCAAGCCAAATATCTGGGTTCGATTGTCAGTGATGAAGGATCAAAATGTGAGGTGTTGGCCAGAATAGCAAAGACAATAGCGGCGCATGCACGGCTTAACAAAATCTGGAAAGACAAACGGTTAGTCCTGTCAATATTCCTCTATGCTTGTGAAACATGGACAGTTACAGCTGAACTTCAGCCAAGGATACAGGCCTTGGAGATGAGATGTTTCCGAAGACTTTTAAACGTCACGTTCAAAGATCAAGTTACAAATGAGGAAATACGAGATAGAATTACAACAATAGGGCCTTTCGAAGACCTCTTGGCAACTGTCAAAAGAAGGAAACTCGCTTGGTACGGTCACATATCGAGATCAAATGGTCTTTTAAATACGATCCACCACGGAAAGGTGCAAGGCAGACGACGAAGAGGCCGTCCCAAAAAGAGATGGGAGGACAACATAAAAGAATGGACCAATCTCCGACCAGAAGAGGCACAGGAAACGGCCGCCGACAGAAAAGGGTGGCGTGGTGTTGTGATGATGTCTTCAAGTGTGCCCCAACGACCTCACCGGTTACGGGATGACCTGACCTGACCGCTCCTCCACGTACGGAAAGTAATGGCAACCTACCGCACTGCACACTTGCCAAGAAACGTGTAACATCCAAATAGGTGACGGCTGTAAGAAGCTACGTTCTGTAAAGGATATGCGACTTACTTTTAACCAGACCATCAGTTCTGCCCCTCTCCAGAGATTTCGTCTTAACCGTGCTGACATGCACACCATGCTTGTCTAGTAACTAACCGCTAGTCCAGTTAGGCCCAATATACTGACCAGGACATTCTGTCAGAGTCAGGCACAATACACTGACCAGGACATCCCGTCAAAGTCAGGCACAATACACTGACCAGGACATCCCGTCAAAGTTAGGCACAATACACTGACTAGGACATCGCGTCAGAGTCAGGCACAATACACTGACTAGGACATCGCGTCAGAGTCAGGCACAATACACTGACCAAGACCGCAATATCTCTTCAATGTAATGTTTCCTGGAAACAAGCTGTTTTCAAGGCAGCCTGGCTGAGAAGATGAGGATCTATGTAATCCCCATTGTAGTGAGCGCCAAGCTCAAACTACTTATTACTCCGCTGCGTTGGAACAAGTGCAGCGGAGGGTGGTTAACCAATGTGCGAGTCCATCTTAATAGACTCAAACACTAGAGCAAAGTAGACCCGCAGCCTGTTATGCGCCATCTATGCTGCTCTTGACAAATCACCTAACCATGGGCAGTGGTATGCCATGTCACATAGTTAGTTGCCTCTTACGACATGTTCTCTGTGTGGCAGTGGTGCTATTCTTGTCATTGTCATACACAAAGACCACGATGGACCACTCAATTGTATCATACATATATAATTCAGATTTTATTTAAATCCACGGGAGGCAACAACAGTAGTCCAACCTCTTATTGTTCTTCCTCCTCCGTTCTCAATCTCCCACTACCAAGCCCTGAACGTTCTCAATTTCCCGCTACCAAGCCCTGAACGTTCTCAATTTCCCGCTACCAAGCCCTGAACGTTCTCAATCTCCCGCTACCAAGCCCTGAACGTTCTCAATCTCCCGCTACCAAGCCCTGAACGTTCTCAATCTCCCGCTACCAAGCCCTGAACGTTCTCAATCTCCCGCTACCAAGTCCTGAACGTTCTCAATCTCCCGCTACCAAGCCCTGAACGTTCTCAATCTCCCGCTACCAAGCCCTGAACGTTCTCAATCTCCCGCTACCAAGCCCTGAACGTTCTCAATCTCCCGCTACCAAGCCCTGAACGTTCTCAATCTCCCGCTACCAAGTCCTGAACGTTCTCAATCTCCCGCTACCAAGCCCTGAACGTTCTCAATCTCCCGCTACCAAGCCCTGAAAGCTCTCAATCTCCCACTACCAAGCCCTGAAAGCTCTCAATCTCCCGCTACCAAGCCCTGAAAGCTCCCAATCTCCCGCTACCAAGCCCTGAAAGCTCTCAATCTCCCGCTACCAACCACTGAAAGCTCTCAATCTCCCGCTACCAAGCCCTGAAAGCTCTCAATCTCCCACTACCAAGCCCGGAACGTTCTCAATCTCCCACTACCAAGCCCGGAACGTTCTCAATCTCCCGCTACCAAGCCCTGAACGTTCTCAATCTCCCACTATCAAGCCCGGAACGTTCTCAATCTCCCGCTACCAAACCCTGAACGTTCTCAATCTCCCACTACCAAACCCTGAACGTTCTCAATCTCCCGCTACCAAGCCCTCAAAATGGCTTTGCAAGTACCAGGATGTTGTCCGGAGAACGGAGTACGTTGTGTCGTAGTTTACAGCTTGACTGCGATATTTTGCACCTTTCGGCCAAACACATCTGACTTCAGCAAGCAATTTTTGAGTACCGGGTTAGCATTCCCTCTTCGATCCCTTCTCCTTACCCAGTCTGCCCTGTTGCAGCCTGTTATCCAGGATCACCGCGTGGAGGTGTAGAAGGGTCTTAGCAGCTATGGGTCTCCGACTGCTACTGCTCATGCATTGTTTATTATCTTGATTTCTTTAGTATTCCAAGAACCGTCTAGCACACCTAAACTTGACTTGGTGGGTGAGGGTTGCTTAAGCACGGAATACCCTACCAGTAGCCATGTTTTACTGCTGAATACGTCACGTCCATCTACACAGGTAATTTGCCGGAATAAGTATTGTATATTAGATTACAAATGGATTTTAAACGATTTATCTGATTATTACGCCAATTTGAGCTGTCCGACTTTTTGGAAAGGGTCAGGTAAATTGTTAGGATAGGTCTTTGTCGGGTAGATCTGTTTATTTTGCTTGTTTAGATGAAATAACTACGTTTTAATTGGAAACCAACAGTTGTACCGATATCATAAACACAGTATCGATACTTTGTTGTGGTTTCCATGGATATTAGCGGGAAATTCATAATATATTTTTGTTCTTCAATAAACTTTTCCATTCATCTTTCTGTATCTCAGAAACTAACAAACACACAACCATAAAAATAACATCAACAACTTCTTTATTCATTAATTAATTAATTAACACACAAGAAAATCATATTTATTGACCAACAAAGAACAGTTAAAACCGTTGAAAATCAACTTTCATGGTGAAATATAAAATTGCGAACCCTGGGGGAGCACAAACCTAGCATATGTACATACAGATGCATACATGCATCCAAGCACTGGTTTATGCGTCCTGATATCGCCCAATTGACTACGGTCTGGGGTGGAAAATGGCGCGCCTCCGCCAGTAGAAACTAGTGAGGCAAACATCTAAGCAAAAAAAAAAAAAAGGCGCACAAACCCCATCACCTCACCCTGGGGGCCACTCTTCCCATTCTCTCTTCTCTTACCTCACTCTGTTTCATTTGACTCTATCCCACAGTCACACTCTTGCACAACTTACACACGCGCCTTCAGGCCCTTCCATTGCACTTTGGTTGGGCTAGCTTCTGAGGGCGCACAAACCTAGCATAGGTACATACAGATGCACACATGCATCCAAGCACTGGTTTATGCGTCCTAATATAGCCCAATTGACTACGGTCTGGGGTGGAATGGATGCGCCTTCGCCAGTAGAAACTAGTGAGGCAAACATCTAAGCAACAACAATATCAAAAACAAGTGTTTATTTATTTATTTTTTATTTTACATGTTTTCCAATTATTTTACGTGTTTCTACTGGCGGAGGCGCGCCTATTCTACCTCAGACCGTAGTCAATTGCGCGATATTAAGACGCATAAACCAGTGCTTGGATGCATGATCAGAATAATGGATAAATTAGACTATAACAAGAGAGTGGTGAATGCTTGGAATGCATTGCCAGGAGATGTAGTGGAGGCAGGGACAGTTAATGCATTTAAGAATAAATTGGATGCCCATAGCTTTTAGAGTAACGTGATGTAAATGAAACTGGTTGTATACAGACTATGCATGGTCTTCTAAACCAGTATAAAGATGTTAAGTTAAGTTAAGTAATGTGTGCGTCTGTATGTACCTACGATAGGCTTTTGCGCTCTCAGAAGCCAGCCCAACCAAAGTGCAATGGAAGGGCCTGAAGGCGCGTGTGTAAGTTGTGCAAGAGTGTGGTTGTTGGACAGAGTCAAATTAAACAATAGTGGGGTGCTAAAGTCGGGTGCACTGAGCCGACATGCGCAAAATAAAAACCACAGTGCAAGGCACACCGCTTTGGGGTATTAGAGAAATAAGGAGATCATCATCATCATGTGGCGTGTCCTTTGTAGAACGTCGCTCCCATCACAGTCTGTCTGAAAGAAACTCGTTCCCTTGCCAAAACTCCAGCCTCCGCCACAGTCATACTCAGGCATTCCTGGATATCTTGGTACCATCGTCTTCTTGGTCTACCCCTTCCTCTTTTGCCTGGGACCATACCTTCCATCACCGTTCTCTCAAGACCGTTGTGTCTCTTGATGTGACCAAAGTATTTGCATTTTCTAGCCAAAATGGATTTGATAAACCAGTTCTCCTCAACTCTTGCCGAATGTCTACATTTGTCTTTTTCTCCGTCCAGGGTACTCTGAGGATCTTTCTGTAACATTTTGACTCGAAGGATTCAACACAACAAAAAACAAACAAAAAAACAACCAAAAAAAAGTCTCTCCCGATAAACTTAATGGAGCGGCTAAAGGTTTTAACAGTCCAACCAAAATGTGATGATGTGTGCGAACCAAAATCAATAAATCTGTTTTGTTTATGGACACGAAATAGACATCAGTAATTCGTGACGGAAATGTTCGCTTACTTGAAATAACCTGAAGCCTCCATAGTTCTTCGCAAATGGGCGCATCTGCATCCACACGGTGCGAATAATTATCGCACGAAATGGGCCGTTTATATATGCGTAACAGATAGTTTGGGCCCTTTGCGACGGAACCTGGCAGAGTCATCGCGCCGCCGGGACATAATATCGCTTCTGGGGGCTTAGGGTTGAATCTTTTAATCATTATGTAGTGAGATCGCTTGGACACAGCTGTCTGACAAAGTGAGTAAGTGGTCTCGGGAAACGGGTAGACTCATTTTGGCGTCAACTTGTCTCAAAACTTGTATCTGCTTACGTTTTGTTCAGGGGGTCTCGAGAAGATCAAGTTTTGAGGGCCGCTGGTAGACAAGTTTAGGATTTGTAAGTCGCGGACTCCATGTTAAGTGTCGTGTGAAGTCAGGGTGTTTGGCGAAGTCAAGTTGGAGTATTATGATGTCATGTCAAGTTTGATGGCGTGTGTGTTGCGTGACATCAAGTTTGAGTGTAGTGTGAAGTCAAGTTAGAACGTCTTACGAAGTCAAATTGAAGGATCACATGAAGTCAAGTTCGAGAGCTCGTGGGTCGAGTGAAGTCAAGTTCAAAGGTCGTGTGAAGTCAAGTTAGAACGTCTTACGAAGTCAAATTGAAGGATCACATGAAGTCTTGAAGGCTCAGGGTCGTAATAAGTCAAGTTGAAAGGTTCTATGAAGTTAAGTTCAAGGGCCGTATGAAGTCAAATTCAAGGTTCGTGTGAAGTCTAGTTTAGACTGTCGCGTGTGAAGTCAAATTTGGAAGCTGGATAATCGCCCGGCAATGGTCAAGGGGAATTAAATTCTTCGGTTTTTAAAAACTAAGGACCACAACTCACCAAAATGGTGTATCATAACAAACAGGGCAGGGTTAAAACAAGTACACACATGTAAATACATGGACACCCACATCAGTTCTGATGGATTATTTCTGACGAAATAAAGAACAGAATTGACAAGGCAAAATCAGTCTTTCAGAGTTTAAGGGGAATCTTTTGCACACACAAAAAAAAAAACAGTATCGCTGGAATTAAGGTAAGACAGTTCTTGAATGTTACGTGAACCAATACTGATATACGGCAGCTCAGCATTCTCTCTCTCTCTCTCCTCTCACCTCACTCTGTTTCATTTGACTCTGTCCTACAGTCACACCCTTGCACAACTTTCACACGCGCCCTCGTGGTAAAGCCCTTCCATTGCACTTTGGTTGGGCTAGCTTCTGAGGGTGCACAAACCTAGCATAGGTACATACAGATGCACACATGCATCCAAGCACTGGTTTATGCGTCCTGATATCGCCCAATTGACTACGGTCTGGGGTGGAAAATGGCGCGCCTCCGCCAGTAGAAACTAGTGAGGCAAACATTTAAGCAAAAAAAAAAAAAAAATATACGGCAGCTAGTCATGGACAATCAGCAAGGATGTACAGGGATCATTGGAGGCAGTGGAAGCATGGTTTTCCAGAAGAATGTTGAAAGTTGTTTTACTTCTTCGTTCGTTCCCAATCTCCCGCTACCATGTTCTGAAAAGGGTTTTGCAAGTAGCAGTGTTGTAGTTTACAGCTTGACTGCGATATTTGCACCTTTCGGTCCGACACATCAGTCTTTTGCATGGTTCAGAGTTCTATAGACTGTAAATAAAGCTAATAACGAAAGAAGACACAAAGACAGCTAACGGAAAAAAGTTGAGGAGGCAGACAAAAAGACGTTTATTGTAAATATCAGAACAAGAGGGTCATTCGTTTACGGGCACGTCATGAGAAGAGGCGGATTGGAACACGGTGACAGCTGGCAAGGGGGACAGAGAAAGACAATCTTGGGCAGCCTGAAGGCATGGAAGACAATCACCCTCGGGATTGATACACGACACACGTGACAAGAGGGCCTGGAGGCCCATGATCACCAACCGGCAAGGAACATGATGATGAAGATTACTGTTTTGTAAAAAATGACATTTGAGCATTGTACATACAGTGTTCTGTCAGAGTAAGCGTAAATCAATGTCTGGACCCTTACAGGCCATCATCAGATCACTTGAGGGCGAGCTTACATCAATGTCTGGACCCTTACAGTTCAATCATCATATTACTGTTAGGGTGAGCTTACATCAGTGTCTGGACCCTTACAGGCCATCATCAGATTACTTTAGGGTGAGCTTACATCAATGTCTGGACCCTTACAGTTCAATCATCAGATTACTTTAGGGTGAGCTTACATCAATGTCTGGACCCTTACAGTTCAATCATCAGATTACAAACGTCAACTACACTTCAGTCCTCAGATTACAGAGAACGGCGTGGGCTAGTGCTTAATTGATACGGCTCACAACTACAAGGTGCTGGGTTCGATCCCCATCCCAGCTCTGGCCGTTACCCCGGGGAAGCAAACCCTTAGAAAATGCAGGAGGAAGTAGACCCTTGCATAAAATGCATGATTAAGTCGGATGCACTAAGCCGACTGGCGCAAAATAAAAACCACAGTGCAACGCACAACGAAAGCAAAAATCAGATTACAAACGTCAACTACTCTTCAATCATCAGATTACAAATTTAAATTACGCTTCAATCATCCCATTTCGAGGATCCATTTGACCCTAATAGAACATATATGACCGTTCTAAAATCACATTGCGGATATAATTTCAATCATAACATTAGACGCAGGAATAACTCTTCAATCATAACATTAGAGGCTTCAATGGTCCTTCAATGGAAACTGACAATAGTAGCTCTCTTTCAGTCATGACTGACTATAGTAGTCCCCTTTCAGTCATGACTGACTATAGTAGCTTCCTTTCAGTCATGGTTAACTATAGTAGCTTCCTTTCAGTCATGATTGACTATAGTAGCTTCCTTTCAGTCATGACTGTCTATAGTAGCTCAGCCATGACTGACTATAGTAGCTCCCTTTCAGTCATGACTGACTATAGTAGCCCCTGTCAGTCATGACTGACTACAGTAGCCCCCTTTCAGGCATGATTGACTATAGTAGCCCACTTTCAGTCATGATTGACTATAGTAGCCCCCTTTCAGTCATGACTGACTATAGTAGCTCCTTTTCAGTCATGACTGACTATAGTAGCTTCCTTTCAGTCATGGTTGACTATAATAGCTTCCTTTCAGTGATGACTGACTATAGTAGCTCTCTTTCAGTCATGACTGACTATAGTAGCCCCCTTTCAGTCATGACTAACTATAGTAGCTTCCTTTCAGTCATGATTGACTATAGTAGCTCTCTTTCAGTCATGACTGACTATAGTAGCCTCTTTCAGCCATGACTGACTATAGTAGCTCCCTTTCAGTCATAACTGACTATAGTAGCCCATTTCAGTAATGACTGGCTATAGTAGCCCCTTTCAGTCATTACTGACTATAGTAGCTCCTTTCCAGTCATGACTGACTATAATAGCTCCCTTTCAGTCATGACTGACTATAGTAGCCCCTTTCAGGCATGACTAACTATAGTAGCTCCCTTTCAGTCATGACTGACTATAGTAGCTTCCTTTCAGTCATGATTGACTATAGTAGCTCCCTGTCAGTCATGACTGACTATAGTAGCCCCCTTTCAGTCATGATTGACTATAGTAGCCCCCTTTCAGTCATGACTGACTATAGTAGCCCCCTTTCAGTCATGACTGACTATAGTAGCTTCCTTTCAGTCATGATTGACTATAGTAGCTTCCTTTCAGTCATGACTGACTATATTAGCCCCCTTTCAGTCATGACTGACTATATTAGCTCCTTTTCAGTCATGATTGACCATAGTAGCCCCCTTTCAGTCATGACTGGCTATAGTAGCCCGGTTTCAGTCATGACTGACTAAAGTAGCCCCCTTTCAGTCATGACTGACAATAGTAGCCCCGTTTAAGTCAGAACTGACTATAGTAGCTCCCTTTCAGTCAGGAATGACTATATTAGCCCTCTTTCAGTCATGACTAATTATAAAACCAAGCTACCTTGGGGTGGTAACTCTCATCAACTGATTCTCTCGCCTTCATTCTCCTTGCGGGGTTGTCGTTCCACGTCTCCGTGTTGCAAGAGCCTCTTCGTCTCCCCTGGAACGAGATAGCTCTTCTGCAGACATTAATCAGCCTTCATATGTCACATTACATACATTAATCAGCCATCACTCATAACATGACAGACATCAATAGCCCTTCGATCAGCACTTTACGGGCATCGATGTTAGAGATATAAGCGTTGTTTGTTCTCTGGACTAATCAATGATTGCGCGTGCCAGAACTGTTTATGATAATTCCACTTTTCTATATTACTGGTCACATTTGAAAACTGGGTTCTTTTTGGGTGGGTAAGAGCGAGGCAGGGGCAAAGACGGGGCAGGGGCGGCCGGCGGGTTTAACGTGAAAATTGGGGATTTTAGGATTTTAACGACAAGCACGTTAGAAAATGTTTTACGGGCGCCAATGTGTTAAATGGAATAAAGGCTTTCATAGTAGAAGGTTTCACAACTCGTGTGATGGTCTAGATCGGGGTAGTTAGGTAAACTTGTGGATTTGATTAAAGGCGGTGAGGTTGGAGATGCGATACAGTTAATGAGCTGGCAGCAGCGAGATGGTGATGGTTGACGGTTCGCGTCTCGGGGTTGAGCAGCCAGATCTGGTCATGACCATAATCTGCCTCGAGGCGGCGGGCCTGGAAACAGGCTGGAGTAAGAGAATAGGGATCACAGTTGGAAGGCAAGACCAATACTAAAGAAATGCTTGCTGACACCGGATGTGTCGGGCCGAAAGTCGCAGATATTCCAGTCTCGCTGTAAATTATGACATTTTTCAGGAGAAAAGCAGAAGCAGAGGAGGAAGCTGGGGAAGAAAAGGAGGAGGAAGTGGTGGGAAGAAGAGGAGGAGGAATAGGTGGAGGAATAGGTGGAGAATGAGGAAGAAGAGGAAGTGCATGACGAGGAGCAAGAAGAGGGACAAGAAGAGGGAGGAAGAGTATGAGGAAGAGGCGGGAGGAAGAGGAGGATGAAGAGCAGGAGGAAGAGGAGGAAGAAGAGGAAGAAGTAGTGCATGAAGAATGATGAGGAGGACGAAGAGTAGGAGGAAGACGTGGAGGAGATGAGGAAGAGAAGAAAAGGGGGAGGAGGATCAAGAGGATGAGGAAGAGGAGGTAAGGTAAGAGCAACCAATGTTTTACCTTACTCTGAGGTGAGGACAATCAATGTTTTACCTTACTCTGAGGTGAGGACAATCAATGTTTTACCTTACTCTGAGGTTAGGTGAGAACAAACAATTTTTTTAGAGCAATCTATGGTTGACCTTACTCTGGCGTGACGTGAAAACATGGCCGATATGTTTCATCTTACCCTGACATGAAGACTTCACCAATATGTTTCACTTTACCCGAACGTGACGTGAGGACATGATCAATATATTTCAACTTACTCTGGCGTGACGTGAGGTCATCAATATATTTCAGTTTACTCTGGCGTGACGTGAGGTCATCAATATATTTCAGTTTACTCTGGCGTGACGTGAGGTCATCAATATATTTCAGCTTACTCTGGCGTGACGTGAGGTCATCAATATGTTTCAGTTTACTCTGACGTGACGTGAGGTCATCAATATGTTTCAGTTTACTCTGACGTGACGTGAGGTCATCAATATGTTTCAGTTTACTCTGGCGTGACGGGAGGTCATCAATATGTTTCAGTTTACTCTGACGTGACGTGAGGACATCAATATGTTTCAGCTTAATCTGGCGTGACGTGAGGTCATCAATATGTTTCAGTTTACTCTGACGTGACGTGAGGACATCAATATGTTTCAGCTTACTCTGACGTGTATGGGGAAATCATTAATATGTTTAAGCTTACTCTGACGTGACGTGTGGACATCAATATGTTTCAGCTTACTCTGACGTGTATGGGGAAATCATTAATATGTTTAAGCTTACTCTGACGTGACGTGAGGACATCAATATGTTTCAGCTTACTCTGACGTGTATGGGGAAATCATTAATATGTTTAAGCTTACTCTGACGTGACGTGTGGACATCAATATGTTTCAGCTTACTCTGGCGTGACGTGAGGTCATCAGTATGTTTCAGCTTACTCTGACGTGACGTGAGGACATCAATATGTTTCAGTTTACTCTGGCGTGACGATAGGTCATCAATATGTTTCAGTTTACTCTGACGTGACGTGAGGACATCAATATGTTTCAGTTTACTCTGGCGTGACGGGAGGTCATCAATATGTTTCAGCTTACTCTGACGTGACGTGAGGACATCAATATGTTTCAGCTTACTCTGGCGTGACGTGAGGTCCTTAATATGTTTCAGCTTACTCTGACGTGACGTGAGGACATCAATGTGTTTCAGCCTACTCTGACGTGACATGGGGACATCAATATATGTTTCATCTTACCCTGGCGTGACGTGAGGACTTCATCAACAAGTTTCAGTTATGGAAACGTGCAGCAGGAGGCAAGGAGACGACGCTGTCTTTGCGTAGGACACACTGATGAAACCAAATTACATCATTTCAAGACATTCTGTTCTGGAATCGTAAGGTTAAGAAAAAAATTGGAACTTTACGACGCACCTAGTGGGATACATATACCTCTATTCCTCTTACCCTGTGGATTCTAGAACAGGGCCTGTCTTGTGTTATCAGCAGATTTACTCAGTGTGTCTTATCCAATGCCAGGTCCTTCCCAATAGCTCCAAACGCATCATCATCATCAGGTTAGTCCGTCTGGAGACTGGTGTTGAAGTCTTCTGATCATGTCACGCCACTGTCCTCTGTTAGTCAGTCTAGAGACTGGTGTTGAAGTCTTCTGATCATCTCACGCCACTGTCCTCTGTTAGTCAGTCCAGAGACTGGTGTTGAAGTCTTCTGATCATGTCACGCGACTGTCCTCTGTTAGTCAGTCCAGAGACTGGTGTTGAAGTCTTCTTATCATGTCACACCACTGTGCTCTGTTCTCAGCAGATCTCCTCAGCTCAGTATGAGTCGACACCCCTATATTCGTGCAAACATTTGTGATATCATTGTTTCTTTGGTGGCATCTTCTTTCCCCCCTGAATTTTGACTTCTAGAACTTAAATGAAGTGACTCGATATCTCACGTTATAACCAGGTCCAGACATGTCTCGCGTTATGACCAGGTCAAGACATGTCTCACGTTATGACCAGGTCAAGACATGTCTCACGTTATGACCAGGTCAAGACATGTCTCACGTTATGACCAGGTCAAGACATGTCTCACATTATGACCAGGTCAAGACATGTCTCACGTTATGACCAGGTCAAGACATGTCTCACGTTATGACCAGGTCAAGACATGCCTCACGTTTTGACCAAGTCATGACACATTACCTTTTTGTATACTATTCTATAAAATTTCTAGACAGAGAATCAAATCCTTCGAGTTAAAATGTTACAGTAAGATTCTCAGAATACCCTGGACGGAGAAAAATACAAATGTAGACATTCGGCAAGAGTTGAGCACAGAGGAAAACTGGTTTATAAATTCCATTTTGGCCAGAAAATGTAAATACTTTGGTCCCATCAAGAGACACAACGGTCTTGAGAGAACGGTGATGGAAGGTATGGTGCCAGGCAAAAGAGGAAGGGGTAGACTAAGAAGACGATGGCACCAAGATATCCAGGAATGCCTGGGTATGACTGTGGCGGAGGCTGAAGTTTTGGTAAGTGAACGGGTTTCTTTCAGACAGACTATGATGGGAGCGACGTTCTACAAAGGACATGCTACATGATGATGATGTATACTATTCATTAGTTTTCCATGTGACCCTATATCTTTACGCCCTTGTTCATTGGACCTTTTTTCTGTCCACCTTACTGTTTGGGAGCCGCGTAGCGCAGTGGTTAGCGAGCTGGCTTCGCATCTTGAGTTGTCCTGGGTTCATTCCCCAGTTGAGGCGGAAAAGGTTTTCAGACCGCAATGGCTCCCGGGTTGACCCAGCCTTAAATTGGTACAGATTCAGTCCGGGAAGTAAAAGCGGCGAGGAAAAGGAGATGGCTACCGCCCTCATATAGCCGAGCCTTTGAAATGTGAGATCGCTAACACCTCAGCCCCCCCCCCCCCCCCCTACGGCAGTAATGCTATGGGTTACTTTACTTACTTTTACTTACTGTTTGCATCCTACGATAGCATCACTGTTCTAAAGTTTCTAATGTATTTTTATCCTTTATGTTGAGAGACCGTGTTTGAGAGCCGTACAATGCGACAGCCCCGATCTGGGTAGTGATTATTCTGTTCCCAATCTTAATGTTGATGTTCCTTGTAGTCAGAAGATTTTGTTTCTCACGGAATATCTTTTTTGCTTCTGCGATCCTAAATCTAATTTCAACCTCCCAGCGGCCATATTCTGTAACACTAGAGGGCTTCAAATGAAAACCGCAAAACGTGGGATAGAAATGATACAAACCATGCCTTTGTATTGTAATTTGCTAATATGGATGATAAAGATGTCAAGAGTGCCCTGCATGTGTTACGGTGCAGGTGCACATAAAGACGTTATAATTTCAGTTAAAATATGGCCGTCCCACTATTGGGATGCATGTTATCAGTTCTTAAATCATCGAACAGGGGGAAACCTATAGAAACGCATCGGAGAATGAAGGTCCAGTGTGGTGATGGAAGCATTTCACTGGAGCAAGTTTTAGAACGTCCTGCTCTACCCATACACTTGCTAGGGGAAAAGGCATGCATCACCGTACTTGACCTTCATCCATCGATGAGTTTCTATTTGTTTCACCTTTCACTGCTAACTTATAACATAATGCCGCTCCTCTTTGGTGCATGCTAATAGTGAGGCGGCCATCTTTTAACTGCAGTCATGACGTCATGTTGTTCATCTTGATGTGGCACTTGCATGCACTCTTGGCATCCTTAGTAACCATTTTAGCAAGTTGCAATACAAAGCCATCATTTTGCTAATTTCTACCTCACATTTAAGGTTTTCGTTTGAATCTCCCTCGTCATTTTTCTCAAATATGAAATCATCTGCACTTGTTTAATAATCTGTCCCTTGATGCTGATATTTAACCTATGAGTTTTTTTTGGCTATGAGAGGTGTTCAAATCAGAACGGAACTCTACTTGTTCCAGTTCTACCTGGAAAGGTTATAGCGTGGTGGAACTACTATCATTAGTTAGGGGCACTTGTGTCCTATAACTGCTAGGTGACCCACTTTTTGGTCAGTACCGTGACAGATAAATAAAAATGGTGGACAACACTGTTTGTGTGCATGGAACAGCGTGTTGCGATGGAAGTTTCTTGTGAAAGAAGGCGTGAAATCTGCGGAAATTTGCCGAAGACTGCATTCACAATACGGGGATGGGCCACTCAGCCACAGTAAGATATTTGAATGGTGTAAACGTTTTAGAGAAGGCCGTACATCCGTGATTGATGATCCCGACCGTGGTGGCTCTCAGCCCACCAGTTACTCCTGTGAATATCCAGATTGTGGAACGCCTTATCCTAAAATATCGACGATTGACCTGTCGAGAAATTGCACAAGAGGCAAGTCTTTCTCTGGGTACGGTGAACACTATTATTCATGAACATTTGCATTTTTGGAAGGTTAGTGCAGGTTGGGTGCCAAGACAGCTCTCCGCTTTTGACTGGAAGAGAAGGGTTCAAGTCTGCACTGAATTGAAGGAACATTTTGACATGGAAGAGTGTGACTGTTTGGGTCGCTTCATTACATGTGACGAAACCTGGGTGCATCATTGCATGTGACGAAACCTTGGCGCATCAGTGCATGGGACGAAACCTTGGCGCTTTATTACATGTGACGAAACCAGGGCGCATCATTACATGTGACGAAATCTGGGCGCATCATTAAATGTGACGAAACCTGGGTGTTTCATTACATGTGACGAAACCTGGGCACATCAGTGCATGTGACGAAACATTGGCAAATCATTACCTATGACGAAACCTGGGCACATCATTACATGTGACGAACGATGGGCACATCATTACATGTGACGAAACATGGTCACATCTTTACATGTGACGAAACATGGGCACACATTACATGTGACGAAACATGGACACATAATTACATGTGACGAAACCTGTACACATCATTACATATGACGAAACATGGGCACACATTACATGTGACAAAACCTCGGCGCATCATTACATATGACAAAGCCTGTACACATCATTACATATGACGAAACATGGGCACATCATTACATGTGACGAAACATGGGCACATCCTTACATGTGACGAAACCTGGACGCATCAGTATGCTCTTGAATCGAAACGGGCATCCAAGCAGTTGAAGGATACTCAATTACCGCAACAACAAAAATGTCTGACAATTGCTTGTGCAGGTAACGTGTCGGCGAGTGTCTTCTGGGATAAATTTGGCATCATTCGTATTGATTTTCTACCCCGTGCTCCCATTATCGAACATGAACAGTAAACATGCATTTTGAGTGGTGTGCATAAACGTCCGGGGATAAAATGGCCTGGTTTGATCACAGAGGGCGTCCTGCTCTTGAAAGATAACTCTCGACCTCATATGGCTCACCGCACTCTGTCTTCTGAAGCAACTCGGCTAGGAGGTATTGCCACATCCATCTTACAGCCCAGACCTCGCACCAAGCGATTTCCACCTGTTTGGATTTCTAAAAGAATTCCTGGAAAGTCAGCATTTCAGCACTCACAACTAAGTGAAACAGACTGTCATGGATTGGTTCAGACATACCGACAAATCTTTCTACTGTAAAGCTTTTCAAACATAACTTAAACGCTGGGTTAAGTGTTTGCATAAACGTTGCAGGAGATTATGTCGAAAAATAAATGACATTCTGACTACTTGACCCCCAAAAAAAGTAGTCCTTACAAAAAAGAGTCCAGGTTTGGCTTGGCTTGGCTTCGTTCGTTCTCAATCTTCCACTACCAAACCCCAAAAGAGCTTTAGTAGCAGAATGTAGTCCAGAGAACGGAATGCGTTGTGTCGTAGTTTACAGTTTGACTGCGATATTTGCAACTTCCGGTCCAACACATCCGACCATCAAGCATTTTTTGAGTACCGGGTTACTGAGGTACATAGCGGAAAACTACCCAAGCATGGATTGGACCCATGCATACACCGACGGTTCTGTAACAAACACAACACAGAACGGAGGGGCAGGAGTATTCCTGAGCCTACCAAATGGTAGAAAAATAACACTGTCAGTGGCAACTGGAAAATTCTTAAGCAATTTCAGAGAGGAGGCAGAGGCACTGAGGGCTGCAGTAGAAGAAATGGTGACAGGTAAAAGCAATGAAAGCCAGATAGTCCTGTTTACAGATGCCCTGGTCGTGTTTACAGCACTTAAGAGCCAGAAAAATACTGAACTTAATGATTTAAGAGCAGTACTCTGTCAACTATGCCAGCAGTCCGCACCAAAAAGAGTAGTGGTACAGTGGGTTCCATCCCACTGCAACATCCAAGGCAACGAGGAGGCAGACAGACTGGCAAAAGAAGATGCAAGACTACCACAACCAGATTCTAGTGTGACCTACGAAGAGTCCAAAAGGTTTATTAGGGCCTGATACATGACCAAATAGGAAACAGAACATACTGGCTACACAAAAATGATGCCTATTACCAGTTGAACAGAAGAGAGCAGGTCGGGGTCTTCAGACTCCGCACAGGCCACAACAGACTGAGGTACCATCTATTCAATAAACTGAAGATAGGTGGCACTGACGAATGCCCCTGTGGTACAGGGAACATGACCGCTGAACATCTGCTGCAAAATTGCCCGACATACGAGGATCAGTGAAAGCACGTGTGGCCATCACCAGTGGCAACACTAGACAAGCTCTATGGCAGTGTCGACAGCCTCAGGATGACCGCTGCTTTCTTCGAACAAATACAGGTTGACGTTAGACAGCTTACGAAGAAGAAGAGTACCGGGTTAGCATTCCCTCTTCGATCCCTTCTCCTTAGCCAGTCTGCGCTGCTGCAGCCTGTTATCCAGGATCACCGCGGGGAGGTGTAGAAGGGTCTTGGCATCTATGGTTCGCTGGCCCTGATGCTAGCAGTCAGCTATGGGTCGCTGAACACTGCAGCTCATGCGCTGCTCAGCATCTTGATCACGAGTCCAGGTCTGACTTGAACTCCCCTCGTATTATAATTGCTTTTCTTTTACTATCCGTTATCCTTAAATCAAATGTCTTGAATGTGTCATTGATCCTGGTAAGTAGTCTTTTTGTAATTTTTATTTAAGGTGTGCGTTGCAGTGCGGTTTTTATTTTGCACCTGTCGACCCAGTGCATCCGACTTCAGCATGCAATTTATGTAAGGGTCTGCTTCCTCCTGCATTTTCTAAGGGTTTGCTTCCCCGGGGTAACGGTCGGTGTTATGATGGGGATCGAACCCAGCACCTATGTATAATGATTTCTCTGTTCCTATGATGACTTGATCATCCATTTTAAGTACTAGATCACACCATTATAAAGACTTCATCACAACATTGTAATGCCCCTACTCAGCGCAAGCAGAAATTGATGAAAGCTAGAAGCTTTTCTATTTCTGTCTTCGTTGTTTCCTACCTCACAGAGCCAAACAATAGGACCGAGTTCTCATTGGTGCTGAGAATTTGTTGTGTACGACTTAATTCCTTTCGATTTCCATAAATTCCCTAAAGCAATGAAAGCCCCTCTCGTCTCTTGTATTCGTAATTTAATATATCTGTCTGTAACTCCAACTGTGTCTACATTGCTGCCAAGATATATCAGTGAATCTACTTCATGTAATATAGTTTCTCCCTAGACAAAACCGCATCTTCTTCTTCTTCGTCGCCCGTTCACAAATTCTCGTTACCTAGCTACGAAAATGGCTTTTTGCAAGTAGCAGTATGTAGTCCAGAGAACGGAATGCGTTGTGTAAAAGTTTACAGCTTGATTGCAATTTTTGCATATTTCGGTCCGACATATCATTCTTTAGCAGGCATTGTTTGGGTAACGGGTTAGTCTTCCCTCTTCGATCCCTTCTCCTTAGCCAGTCTGCCCTGCTGCAGCCTGTTATCCAGGATCACCGCGTGGAGGTGTAGAAGGGCCTTGGCAGCTCTAGTTCACTGGCCCTGACCCTTTTCAGGGCTTGGTAGCGGGATATTGAGAACGAACGAACGAGCGAACGGAAGGACGGACGACGAAGAAGAAGAATAATATGATATATGTACACAAATGACAATTATAAAACTGATATCTCAAAAACAAAATGTAGTTACAGTGGAAAACCAACTGCGCTGGTATTGGAAACCACAAGGGGTCAGATAATTTCGGACGAAAAACAGCAGAGAACAGCTCAATCAGAAGGGGTCCGAAATACAGCTGGAGATTCATGGGCGGAGCTCAATCAGAAGGGGTCCGAAATACAGCTGGAGATTCATGGGCGGAGCTCAATCAGAAGGGGTCCGAAATACAGCTGGAGATTCATGGTCGGAGCTCAATCAGAAGGGGTCCGAAATACAGCTGGAGATTCATGGGCGGAGCTCAATCAGAAGGGGTCCGAAATACAGCTGGAGATTCATGGGCGGAGCTCAATCAGAAGGGGTCCGAAATACAGCTGGAGATTCATGGGCGGAGCTCAATCAGAAGGGGTCCGAAATACAGCTGGAGATTCATGGGCGGAGCTCAATCAGAAGGGGTCCAAAATACAGCTGGAGATTCATGGGCGGAGCTCAATCAGAAGGGGTCCGAAATACAGCTGGAGATTCATGGGCGGAGCTCAATCAGAAGGGGTCTAAAATACAGTTGGAGATTCATGGTCGGAGCTCAATCAGAAGGGGTCCGAAATACAGCTGGAGATTCATGGGCGGAGCTCAATCAGAAGGGGTCCGAAATACAGCTGGAGATTCATGGGCGGAGCTCAATCAGAAGGGGTCTAAAATACAGTTGGAGATTCATGGTCGGAGCTCAATCAGAAGGGGTCCAAAATACAGCTGGAGATTCATGGGCGGAGCTCAATCAGAAGGGGTCTAAAATACAGTTGGAGATTCATGGTCGGAGCTCAATCAGAAGGGGTCCAAAATACACCTGGAGATTCATGGGCGGAGCTCAATCAGAAGGGGTCTAAAATACAGCTGGAGATTTATGGGCGGAGCTCAATCAGAAGGGGTCCAAAATACAGCTGGAGATTCATGGGCGGAGCTCAGTCAGAAGGGGTCTGAAATATTACCCATTAAAAGGCATGTTTTGGGAGCGGAGTGTAAGAACAGCGTCAGGTGAAACATTCAGATCTAGACACCCCAACTTACTTTATCGTAGAGCTCTTGGAAACATACTGTAACAGCAGCCTGATCAACGAGGTGGGGGATCAACAATTTGATCCCTACAAGGGTGAGTTTACTGAAGAACCTTGAATTTCACTACATTAGGATTACATATTCTTACATTATTCAGAACGCCTCGATATAAGAAAAAATCGCTTTTGACGGCAACAAACTTCGACAGGAGAGAAATTCACGCAGTGCAAGAGCGCATGGCCGAATGGTTTCGATGCCTCCCTACCGACAAGGACTGTAGCGGTTCGAATCCCTGTATTCTTCTTCTTCTTCTGCGTACGAATCCCTGTATGACATATGTTGTTTTCCTGTTGGGGGTGAATAAATCCACATAGCCAGCACACGACGTGGCGACAGCAGTGACG
>JAVGWX010000025.1:4131246-4181246 GCA_036924085.1 Ariolimax columbianus
AAAGAGAGACAGGGGAAGGCCGTGAGACATCCTGAGTGAATGGCACGGGGACACTCAAGATAAGTCTCAATGATCTTCAGTAGGTCCATGAGTTCAAGTATTTCTTCAGCAGACGGTAGGATCGACAGGGAAACAGATCGACAGGGAAACAGATCGACAGGGAAACAGATCGACAGGGAAACAGATCGACAGGGAAACAGATCGACAGGGAAACAGATCGACAGGGAAACAGATCGACAGGGAAACAGATCGACAGGGAAACAGATCAACAGGGAAACAGATCGACAGGGAAACAGATCGACAGGGAAACAGATCGACAGGGAAACAGATAGACAGGGAAACAGATCGACAGGGAAACAGATCGACAGGGAAACAGATCGACAGGGAAACAGATCGACAGGGAAACAGATCGACAGGGAAACAGATCGACAGGGAAACAGATCGACAGGGAAATTGAGACAAGGTGCCAGAAAGCATCTGCGGTGACTTATCAGCTGTCCCTACGTGCTTAGACACCCGAGCATTAGTTTGGCAACAAAGCAACAGCTGATAAACAGTATATTTATGCCGACTCTGTGCCACCAGTGCCAAACATGGCCTCTGTCAAGGGCGTGCGTGAGCAGAATTTCGACGTGTGAAATGAAGTTTTTGAGGAAGGTCATCGGTGTTACCAGAAGAGACAGAAGGCGGAACGACGATATTCGAAGTATGGTCGGCACTACGGCTTGTGTTGAATACATTTCCTGGCAGAAAATAAGTTGGTTTTGTCATCTCATGAGAGTGCACCCTCATTATTTTTTATTTTTTTTTGCCTCACTAGTTTCTACTGGCGGAGGTGCGCCTATTCCACCCCAGACCGGAGTAAACCAGTGCTTGGATGCATGTGTGCGTCTGTATGTACCTATGCTAGGTTTGTGCGCCCTCAGAAGCTAGCCCAACCAAAGTGCTATGGAAGGGCCTCACCCTCAGGGCGCGTGTGAAAGCTATGCAGGAGTGTGGTTGTTGGACAGAGTCAAATGAAACAGAGTGCCGTGAGAAGAGAAAGGAAGGGTAGCCCTCCGTGACAGGTAAGTATAAGCACCATCATCATCTTCCACCGATGACTTATAATGTTGGTAGATCTGGCTACAGGGCAAGAGGGCGGCCTCGAGGTAGGTGGATAGAGAAGATTAGAGTGATTGTGCAGCGAGAAGGACTCACATTGACCGACGCAACGCACTTGGCGCAGGATAGACGACTTAAGGGCACAAGTGGAAAGAAAACTAACTAAACTAACTGACAGTCAACAACAGAGTTAGTAAACGACACGCGTGATAGACCATGATCGCTACAACAAACCGGCAAGCCACCTGATGATGATGGAACAAGCCAGAGGGAGAGAGGGACACAATAGAGAGAGACGAGAGAAAAAGTGATGAGTAAGGCGAGACGTCGTTCCAATGAGAATATCGTCTTGTTACATTAAAAAAAATGGTTTAAAGTACAGAATTTCAAGAGATGACGTCATCACAGGGAATATTCGGCCGCAAATAAAAGCCCTCGACTTACCTTCGTTGTATTTCTAATCCAGTGATGGAGGTTTGTCTCGCCAAGAATCTGGTAACCAAAAAAAACTCGTTGCTTTGATGCTGGCACACGTACATGGCCCATCTGTTTGATGTCTCCTTAGGGATGGAGATGAAATAGTTGCTAAATTAGTAAATTTGTTTCATCTAAGCTTCAGAAACAGAATAAATTAACCTCTTTTTTCCGTTTTACTTGAAATATTGCAAAATTTGGGCGGATAACTTCATCTGTTATATAGTTTTATTTGAAATGGTGCACAATCTATGATAAATTCATCGTCTGTATAGTTTTACTTGAAACGGTCAAAATTCAGGAAGATAACTTCATCTGTAGTTTTACATCAAACAGTCAAAATTCAGGAAGATAAATTCATCTGTAGTTTTACTTTAAACAGTAAAAATTCAGGAAGATAATTCATCTGTAGTTTTACTTTAAACAGTAAAAATTCAGAATGATAAATTCATCTGTAGTTTCACTTCAGAGATATTTCAGGAAGATAAATTCAACTGTAGTTTTACATCAAATAGTCAAAATTCTGGAAGATAAATTCATCTGTTGTTTACTTAAAACAGTCGAAATTCAGGAGAATAAATTCACCTATAGTTTTCCTTGAAACAGTCGAAATTCAGGAGAATAAAATCATCTGTAGTTTTACTTCAAAGTCATAATTCACGAGATAAATTCATCTGTTGTTTAACTCCACAGTCATAATTAAGGAGATAAAATTATCTTTTTTTCAAGTTTTACTTGAAATAAGACAGGATTTAGAATGATAAATTCAACGTTTTAGAAGGATGTCCATCGTTTGATTATTTTCACATGAAAAAAAAACACAACAGTTCCATCCAACTCTGAAAAAGAAACAATCAAAGTTTCATTCCTGTGAAATAAATAGCCAAAGTTCAATCCTACTCTGAAAACAACAGCCAAAGTTTTATCCCTCTGAAAAAATAGCCTAAATTGTATTCCTCTGAAAAAACAGCCAAAGTTCAATCCAACTGAAAAAACAGCCAAGGTTCAATCCTACTCTGCCAAAAACAACCAAAGCTTCATCCCTCTGAAAAAAAATTGCCTAAGTTCAACCCAACTCTGAAATAATAGCCAGTGTTCAATCCTACTCTGAAAAAAAAACAGCCAAAGTTCAATCCTACAATCCCACTCTGAAAAACAGCCAAAGTTTCATCCCTCTGAAAAAAACTGCCAAATTTCAACCCAACTGAAAAAAACAGCCAAATTTAAATACAACTGAAAAAAAACAGCCAAAGTTCAATCCAAATGAAAAAAACAGCCAAAGTTCAATCCTACTCTGAAAAAAATAGCTAACCTACTTCTTCAACGCTCGTCATGAAAAGGACTTTGTGATGTTGTGTAGTGTATAGCAAGGATGTGATAACTGCGCCTTTCGGCACGACACATCCGATTTCAGCTAGCTTTTTTGAGGGGACCGATTTTGCCTTTCCTCTGCGATCCGTATCCCCTAGCCAGACTACACTAGTGCAGCCTGTTTCTAGGGCCGACATTTGTAGACTGAACAAGATCTTGATCAGCTATTATTCGCTGACATCTTCGTCCCACCGAAATTTAAAACCAGTCAGAAAGGGTGTTCAAGTATCTTTTAGTATCCTTTCTCTTGTGATTATATTTCGTTTTAATAAGTTTATCCCTTCTTCGATGAGTTAGTTGTTAGACGAGGCATGTTCAAATAAAACCGGACCAAACTGAATCAAGTGAACATACGTTCGATGCTCAAGATGACGTCATTGCTGGTGTAAACAGCACATACCAACCGTCAGGTTTGCAAAATTTCATTATTCTCCGACTCATAGTTTCCTCAGCAGACCGTTGAAAACATCGCGAGTGTAATACGGAATCCGTCCAGAGTTGATCAGCGAGCGGTGATTCGGTTTCTAACAGCTGAAGGATATCGACCAGTTGACATTCATCGCAGAATGCAGGCAATGTATGGTGACAAAAGTGTGTCGAACGTAAGCTCCGGCGACGGTCCACTCGAATCGCTGCATCAATTTTGGAGATGGCATCTTTTGACACAACAATATACACCTGACCTGGTCTCGGAAGATCTTTCGTTAACTCACGTCTTCTTTAAACATCGTTGTCCAGTTCTTCACTGTTGTCTTCGACACTTTTGTCACCAAAGTCTATGTGAGGGTCTTGGCCAGTATGTTTTACTTGACTATACGGTAGTTTTCTCTGCACGGCTTCCGTCAAAAACAATAAATATGTTCTTGGGATGTTACAGTGGTCACAACTGACTATCGGGAATGAAGTGGTAAATACTTAATTTAACTATGCCTCAGTTTTTTCAAATCATTTAACCAGTTCCTTATCTCTCTGTAGCCAAGTGGTAAGCCACTCGCTTCTCAAAGTGATGAACGAGAACGGTCGATCGAATCCCGCGGGTTTCAAGCGACCCGTGGTGTCAAGGGAGGTAAGACCAGAGCGCTTGCGTCATGAGTTACCTACAGTCATTTCACTGGTCGTCTTGCCACTCGTCCAAGGTAGTTTGGTACGAGAGAGTGAGGTTGTTGACAAGCGCAGTTCTATTTCACGCTATAATTCAAAAACAGCGCAAGTTACACCATCAAGACAAAACCTTCTGCTGACGACGCCTTCATTGTCTGCGATGGTTAACTAACTTTGAGTGTTCTAACCTAAGTAAATTTAATAATTCGTATCATCACTATCATCATGGGACATCAGGCTGGGGCTTCTCTGCTAGTGAGAGGACTGGTCGTCGCTTAACGCAGTAGGGCATATATGTTACAACCCCCAGTTTGAGAATGGAGACGGAAGTAGTGACCTCAGCACTGAAATGGATGTCTGAGACTTCTATAACAAGGGCAGTCATCGTGACACACGCGCAAGCCGAACTTCAAGAGGTACAGAAGGAATAGCTTAGGTACGAGTGGATAGCAGCTGTTGAGGCCTTAAACCTTCAGGGATTGGCATGGATCTACTGTCCTGCTCATGTCAGGGTTCAGGGCAATGAAAGAGATATCATCTTGGCTTCACAAGCTCCCATCATGTGCACGTTAGTGATGGATAGAAGTGACATTTTGAAATCAACCAATGACCGCCTGCTGGATGAGGACACTGCAATAGATGAAGCAGCAATCCACAGACTGCAAAGTTTCGACATTAAACGAGGTTCGAGCGGAGTGGAGCGCATGAGAGGACGGCGCAGGAGAGTGTACAACCAGCGAACTACAGGGACCATCTGCATTCAAACCCTACGTCACTTTCTGAGAGAGAGGCTGAGCACCTATGGGTATGCCTGGAGTACAGTAACGTCGATTCTTAGAAATATCACAGAACAGAATTAATATAATCATCATCATCATCATAATCATCATCATCACCATCATCATCTATCCACTTGTGTCGTTGGACGTCGTGGGGAGGTGTCGTTTTCTGTCCAGTATCCATCCTATCCGTTGCTATGATCATCCAGTGTTTCTTCAGAGTCTCACTGAAAAAATCTATCTATCGTTTACGTGGTCTACTTCTTGTATTCAACCATTATGTCTGGTATTATAGCTAGGAGCAGCTGGTAGCTTTGGTTGCATTCTTGTCAGTTGTCCGAACCTTTTACTTCTCAGCCTCTCGGTGTATTCAATGCACCCACCTTCTGTCTGATTTCTTCGTTTCGTTCTCTGTGATCCCGACAGCCTTGTGACCCCGACAGTCTTGTGACCCCGACAGCCTTGGGACACCGACAGCCTTGTGACCCCGACAGCCTTGTGACCCCGACAGCCTTGTGATCCCGACAGCCTTGTGACCCCGACAGTCTTGTGACCCCGACAGCCTTGGGACACCGACAGCCTTGTGACCCCGACAGCCTTGTGACCCCGACAGCCTTGTGATCCCGACAGCCTTGTGACCCCGACAGCCTTTCTCAAACACCTCATTTTGCATTTTCTTCCTTGTGCCTTGGTGAGAGTCCATGCCTTTTTTTAATGTTTTTTATTTTGCATTCGCGTTATTTATCTATTCCCCAAGGCGGTGTATGTTGCACTGTGGTTTTTATTTTAAGCCTGTCGGCCCAGTGCATCCGACTTCAGCATGCATTTTATGTAAGGGTCTGCTTCCTCCTGCATTTTTTAAGGGTTTGCTTCCCCGGGGTAACAGCCGGTGCTATGATGGGAATCGAACCCAGCACCTTCTAGTTGTGAGCCGAGTCACTTAACCACTAGCCCACGCCGTCCCCTCTAGAGTCCATGTCTGACACTGGTAGCAGTATCTCTTTGTCTCGACTGAGATGTTTTTGTGTCTAAGTAATGGTGTGAGCTGAGAAGAAACAGGATGTACTTTTTGTGTTTTTGATTTCACACCCTTGTCTATCCGTCCATCTTATGTGAACACGCTGCTCAAGTGTTTGGCTTGGCTTGGCGTCTTTCGTTCTCAATCTCCCACTACCAAACCCTGTTAGGGCATTGGAAGTAGCAGAATGTAGTCCAGACAACGGAATGCGTTGTGTCGTAGTTTAGAGCTTGACTGCGATATTTGCACCTTTCGGTCTAACACATCCGACTTCAGTAGTCATTTTTTTAGGTTCGGGTTAGCCTTCCATCTTCAGCTATGGTTCGTTGACCCTGATGATAGCAGTCAGATATGGGTCGTTGACCCTGATGCTGGCAGTCAGATATGGGTCGCTGACCCTGATGCTAGCAGTCAGCTATATGTCGCTGACCCTGATGCTAGCCGTCAGCTATGGGTCGCTGACCCTGATGCTAGCGGTCAGCTATGGGTCGCTGACAGCTGCAAATCATGCGCTCACCCAAATTCTGAGCTTTTCACCTGCTAATTTTGTGACACCATTATCAACTGCATCTATTACCCACAATAGAGCATTGGCCCTCAACAAACACACACCAAGCCTGCCTGCCTCAAACTTTAGCTGGTTCCACAAATCTGTCCAGTTTCCCATATTTTAACTGCAACTTCCCATCTCCAAGTGTACATGTGCCGCCCTTGACTCCTCTTGTCCCTCGGTGTCCAGAAAGGGCGACTATGGGTAACACAGTTAAGCTTCCAAATTAATATTCAAACAGAGTTCAAATAAATACTTAGTGTGAACACTACGTAACGACTGCCTTTACAAGCGACCTTCACTCCACAGTCCTTAACAAATTCGAGCGAACACTAGCATTATAAATAAACGCCATTAAAGAAACAGAACTCACGTTTCAGCACAAAATCCAGACGCGAAGAGACAAAATTACAAATAGGGAATCCATCTTTGACTACACACACAGGCAGTGAAAGCACAGCCAAGGCTATTTGGATACAATGAGCGTGGTTCACTGATCCAGATAGCTCGTGCAAGAACAAAAGGCAACTGACAAGCCGTCCCTGAGTCCAGTATTGAGCAATCAGTGGAGAGGGGCGGGCCTGCCATGCTTCGTTTGCCCTTGATAAACACTTTTTTTCTATCTCCTTTATCGTCAATCTGGGGTGATCACCACGCTACCACAAAACCCAGTATGTCTGTCTCAATGGCAGGCTTGGACTGACACAAAAACACGTAGGGCTCTGGCAGCAACATCATCACGTGTCGTGTCGTTTCTAGTGGGGATGCGATCGATACATGCTGCACAAATATATGTTCTTTGTCTTCATCTTCGTTTTCCTCTTCTTCATCCTTATCTCATTAATCTTAACGCATTTATACTAGTTTATGTTGTTTTTGTTTATGCCCATAATGAGTAAGTTTACGCTTTTGTGCGCCCTGAAAAGGACGTTAAGTGGCGGGTTGTTGTAGCTTTCCTCACATCCCGAGCCTGCTGATGAAGGTGGACCGCGGTTCTCCAGGTGGTTGTGCTATGCTTCGCTTCATCTACGTGGCGCTTACTACAAGGGGGATCACATCGATCCACATCATATCAGTCAGGCTGCCTTGAAAATAGCCTGTTTCTAGGGAACGCTACATGCAAGAGAGATTGTGGTCTTGGCCAGTGTGTTGTGTCTGACCCTGACAAGACGTCCTGGTCAGTGCCTGACTGGACGCGTCTCAGTTGCCCTTATACGGGTTTAGAAGACGCTGCAGAGTGTAAACCAGCTTCATTTACATTTCCTTGCTCTAAAATATATTCTTAAATGCATTAATTGTCCTTGCCTCCACTACTTCCTGTAGCAATGCATTCCAAGCATCCACCACTCTCAAACTAAAAAAATATTTCCTCATATCTAATCAGGACGTTTCTTTAGTTACTTTGTAGCTATCCTATCTGCGTCGCTTGATCCTCTATTTTCTCTTCTTCTTCTTCATCTTTTTTAACTTCTTGTTCTTTCTTGGGTTCTTTATTCTCCTCTTAACAATTTGTTTCATTTTCTTCTCTTCTTTTCTGTCTTGAGCTTCTTATTTCGTCTTCTGTTTCGTCTTATCCTCTTTTCTTTTTCCTGACCTTCTTCCTCTTGTTTGTCTTTCTTTTCTTCTTCTGCCTCTTCTTCTTAGAATTTCTACTCTTCTCGATCGATTTATTCTTCCTCTTCTTCTTCACCATCTTCTTCCTCCTCTTTCTTCTTCAATTTTCATTTTCATCTCCTTATTTGTCGAATGCGGCTTCTTCTTCCTCTTCATCTTGTTCTCCATCTTCACCTTCTTGTTTGTCTTCGCTTTCGTCTTCATCTGCTACTTGTTTTTCCTCTTTTCATCCTTGTTCATCGTCTTCTTCTACTTCATATTCTTCTTATTTTCTTCATCTTTGTCTTTTTCCTGTTCACCTTTCTCTGATACCTCTGACATTACTCCCCTTGGCTGGACATTACTCCCCTTGGGTTCACATTACTCCCCTTGGGTTGACATTACTCCCCTTGGGTTCAAATTACTCCCTTTGGGTTGACATCACTCCCCTTGGGTTGACATCACTCCCCTTGGGTTGACATCACTCCCCTTGGGTTGACATTACTCCCCTTGAGTTGACATTACTCCCCTTGGGTTGACATTACTCCCCTTGGGTTGACATTACTCCCCTTGGGTTGACATTACTACCCTTGAGTTGACATTACTCCCCTTGAGTTGAAATTACTCCCCTTGGGTTGACATTACTCCCCTTGAGTTGACATTACTCCCCTTGGGTTGACATTACTCCCCTTGGGTTGACATTACTCCCCTTGGGTTGACATTACTCCCCATGAGCTTGACAAATGTCTTGCCGTATTCATCATCATCAGCATTGATAGACGGCCAGAAATCCTTGACTTCTGGTCCTGGGCGCCTGAATTGTACACACCATAGTACCACACAATGTTTCAGCGTAACCGTTTTCAGGAAATATTCCATACAATGATGCAAGCAGGCAATGAAAGTGCTGAAGGCAAAGATAAAATCTAGCCATTCATGAATCTACTCCCGAGAAAGTACCAAGCAGCATTATACCGCCATCAGGATTTGAGTATAGATGAGATGGTGATAGGGTTCAAAGGCAAATGGAAGTTCAAGCAGTATATTGCTGTAAAACCACAGAAGTACCACATTAAAACGTTTGGTCTTTGCGACTTGGCAACGGGATATGTGAACAACATACTGACTTATTTTTGAACTGAAACATCTTACAACCCCGGGATCAAGATGCTGAGCAGCGCATGAGCTGCAGTTGTCAGCGATTCAAAGCTGACTGTTAGGTTCAGGGCCAGCGAATCAGAGCTGCCAAGACCCTTCTACACCTCCATGGAGTGACCCTGGATAACAGGCTGCAGCAGGGCAGACTCGCTAAGGAGAAGGGATCGAAGAGGGAATGCTAACCTGGTACTCAAAAATTGCTTAAAGAAGTCGGCTGTGTTGGACCGAAAAGTGCAAATATCGCAGTCAAGCTGTAAACTACAACACATCGATTTCCGTTCTCTGGACTACATTCTGCTACTTAAGCCCTTACAGGGTTTGGTAGTGGGAGATTGAGAACGAACGAAGCAAAGCCAGGCCATCTTACAACCCCGATGCAGACCCTACTGAAACAACTTACAACCAAGATGCAGACTCTACTGAAACATCGTACAACCAAGATGCAGACTCAACTGAAACATCTTACAACCCTGATGCAGACCCTACTGAAACCACTTACAACCCCGATGCAGACCTTACTGAAACATACAACCCCAATGCAGACCCTACTAGAACATACAACCCCGATGAAGACCCTACTGAAACATCTTACAACTCCGATGCAGACCCTACTGAAACATCTTACAACCCCGATGCAGACCCTACTGAAACATCATACAACCCCGATGCAGACCCTACTGAAACATACAACCCCGATGCAGACCCTATTGAAACATCTTACAACCCCGATGCAGACCCTACTGAAACATCAGACAACCCCGATGCAGACCCTACTGAATCATACAACCCCGATGCAGACCTTACTGAAGCATACAACCCCGATACAGACCTACTTAAACATCTTACAATCCCGATAAGACCCTACTGAAACATCTTACAACCCCGATGCAGACCCTACTGAAACTTACAACCCCGATACAGACCCTACTGAAACATCCTACAACCCCGATGCAGACCCTACTGAAACATACAACCCCGATACAGACCCTACTAAAACATCTTACAACCCCAATACAGACCCTACTGAAACATACAACCCCGATACATACCCTACTGAAACATCTTACAACCCCGATACATACCCTACTTAAACATACAACCCCGATGCAGATCCTAATGAAACATACAACCTCGATGCAAACCCTACATGAAGTCACGCTGTCAAAGTTTTCGACACATTGGTATCTTACGTTGGCACAGGTTTTTTGCAGATCGCTTCTACACGACTCGTGTTCTAATTGATTATCTTCTTGAGCGTCGTCAGTATTATACTGGCACACTCAATGTTAATCGTGTTGGCTTTGCTCTGGAGTTGAAGACCCTCAATCTTCAGTACCGTGAGATACGTTGGTTTCAGAATCAACATGAAACCATGATGTAGATTGGATTTAGGGACAAAAAGGCAAGGCGGATTGTCCTCATGGTCAGCGCAGATGCGGTTGTTGAGACAACACGGGTCAAGGATGTTGACAAGCCATCAATGATTCAGAAGTACATGAGCATGAATGGGTGTGATACTTTGAATCAGAAGGTCACCTATTATTGCACCTTTGAAAGGAAAACAATAAAATGGTGGAAGAAGGTGTTTTATTGGCTACTTGAAGTCACTCAACGCTTTCATTCTTCACACTTTGACTCGTGAAGCTGGCTCTAAGCGTTTGAGCCTGAAGAAGTTCAAGCGAGAACTTGGGACTCAGCTCACACATCATGCTGCTGCAACAGTTCCCGAAGCAGGTGATGCTCCAAGAAAGCCTGGCAGACAACCAGCTGCAAACCCCTTGGAACCCCTCCAAGACAAGAGACACATCTCGTATTCTAAAAAAGACAGAAATTGAGTCGTCTGTGCCACTCCCACAGAACGCAAGCGTACACATTTCATCTGCTCGGCATGCACAAATCAGCCTCACTTACATCCCAAGGATTGCTTTGAGGCCTTCCATAAAGCATAACATCCTTTACTGCATGTTAGCAGTCACAATGTGCAGTGCATTGTGTTTTTATATTTTTGAATGTGTTCTTCAAAATTGTCAACATCAACATCCTCTTTAGTAAATGTGTCACATCTTCACTTCTCTTGGATTTATTACCTTCAAATTTGGCCTGGACTTCACTAATTGGGGTGTGGACTAATTATTAGCAGCGAAAAACGGAAGAACATTGCAGATGCTGAGATAATTACGAGTAAAGGTACCATATGTCCCTGAATATTTATATATTCTTTTTCTTTGGCTGTAATATTTACTACTGGTTTCTTCTAAAGTACTTTATTTATTGCTGTTCAACCATCTTTATCTAATAGATCGTCCATTTGCTTTCAAATTGATTTTTAATAAGATACAGATATGTTTATTTATTGAACTTGTTATGTGATTCTAAAAACAAAACCCATGGTTTTTGCCTCCCTTAATTTCTTCTTCTTCTTCTTCGTACGCAGTCAGACAGTAACCATTATTATTTCTAAAAAAGCGGCGGTTATCCTGAGGCTGTCGCCACTGCCATAGAGCTTGTCTTGCAGTTCCACTGGTGATGGCCACATCTGCTCTCTCTGATCCTCGTATGTCGGGCAGTTCTGCAGCAGTTGTTCAGCGGTCATTTTACCAGTACCGCACGGGCATTCGTCGGTACACCCTATCTTCAATTTGTTGAATAGGTGGTACCTCAGTCTATTGTGGCCAGTGCGAAGTCTGAAGACAACGACCTGCTCTCTTCGGTTCAACTGGTAATGCCTCCCTTAATTTGACTTCGTACAGCTGAGAAAACAATTGCGCATGGAAAGAGTTTTAATAATGGTTGCATTTATCTAATCACATCACAGCTAACACTGTCTACATGCAACCAATCACAGCACAGCTAACACTGTCTACATGCAACCAATCACAGCACAGCTAACACTGCTTACATACAACCAATCACAGCCCAGCTAACACTGCCTATATTCATCCAATCACAATACAGCTAACACTTTTTATACTCAACCAATCACAAAACAGCTAACACTAACCACACTCATCCAAACATATTACAGCCCAGAATGATTACACTCAACCAATCACTGCTCAGGCTGGCTACTCAACCAATCACACTGATTCAAATACTAGCTATACTCAACCAATCACAGCACAGATAACAATACTTAATCAAATCAAACCAGACATTCATCGAGACCTCCAACTATGATTCAGTAAATCAGTCATGACTGAAAGGACTACAACTGCTACTATTTCCTTCAAAATACTTTGCAGAGTGACTTAGAGTTCTTCTGTCATTATTCTATCTATCCACTTCTACTTTTCTCGTAAATTATGTGTTCTGTTTCTCGCTGCTATCATTAACCAATCGATCAATCAATCAATAAGTCAGCCAATCAATCAGTCAATCAATCACGAGCCCAAACTGTGGACATGTAGCATAATGAGACAGGAACACCAGATCTGCTGTCAGATGACATTCCCTTCTTATCCGTCCGTCTCCGCCATGACCCGTTCATGTGATAAATGGCCACATCTGTCCACTACAACAATCATTTGAGATTGTTCTCATTCCTGACGTATGAGAAACAATCATCACATGCTATATATTATCATCTGCCTCCCTCTCTGATGTCTGCCTCCCTCCCTGATGTCTGCCTGCCTCCTACTGATGTCTGCCTGGCTTGTACTGATATCTGCCTGCCTCATACTGATGTCTGTCTGCCTCCTACTGATGTCTGTCTGGCTTGTACTGATGTCTGTCTGGCTTGTACTGATGTCTGCCTGCCTCCTACTAATGTCTGCTTGGCTTGTACTGATATCTGCCTGCCTCATACTGATGTCTGTCTGCCTCCTACTGATGTCTGTCTGGCTTGTACTGATGTCTGTCTGGCTTGTACTGATGTCTGCCTCCCTCCCTGATGTCTGCCTACCTCATACTGATGTCTGCCTCCCTCCCTGATGTCTGCCTGCCTCCTACTGATGTCTGTCTGGCTTGTACTGATGTCTGCCTGCCTCCTACTGATGTCTGCCTGGCTTGTACTGATGTCTGTCTGGCTTGTACTGATGTCTGCCTGCCTCCTACTAATGTCTGCCTGGCTTGTACTGATATCTGTCTGGCTTGTACTGATGTCTGCCTCCCTCCCTGATGTCTGCCTGCCTCATACTGATGTCTGCCTCCCTCCCTGATGTCTGCCTGCCTCATACTGATGTCTGCCTCCCTCCCTGATGTCTGCCTGGGTTGTACTGATGTCTGCCTGGCTTGTACTGATGTCTCCCTGCCTCATACTGATGTCTCCCTGCCACATACTGATGTCTCTCTGCCTCATACAGCTGTCTGCCCGCCTCATACTGATATCTGCCAGCCAGGTTTTGACACTCTGATCTTAACACTGTGTTCTCTCCCGCTCGCTGATGTCTCTGTCCACCACGTGCCGACACTTAACACCTTATCAATCCTTCCTGTCTTTCTCTGATGTTTGCCTGACAAGTTCTGGTACAATTTCTGTGACATCTTCCTTCAGTCCGCGTATCCGATCACGGACCTCTTTGAACATTACTCGGCTCAGAAACTTGAGGAAAAAGAGGAAAAAAGGACGTAGTAGTAGTGTTGTTGTTGTTGCTGATGTGGTAGTAGTGATGTTGTTGTTGTTGCTGATGTGGTAGTAGTGATGTTGTTGGTGTTGATGTGGTAGTAGTGATGTTGTTGTTGCTGATGTGGTAGTAGTGATGTTGTTGTCGTTGATGTGGTAGTAGTGATGTTGTTGTCGTTGATGTGGTAGTAGTGATGTTGTTGGTGTTGATCTGGTAGTAGTGATGTTGTTGTCGTTGATGTGGTAGTAGTGATGTTGTTGTCGTTGATGTGGTAGTAGTGATGTTGTTGTCGTTGATGTGGTAGTAGTGATGTTGTTGGTGTTGATGTGGTAGCAGTGATGTTGTTGTCGTTGATGTGGTAGTTAGTTGAGTTAAGTAATCTTGCATGATGATGTTGTATGCTGTAGTTGACGCTGCTAGATACTGAGGTTGGTGTTGCAGCGGTGTGGTGAAGATGTTGGAGTTGTCTCAGTTGTTTTGCGTGTGGTGTGTCAGGTGCAGCTCTCACCAAGATCCACAAACACACCTTGGCCTACCACCCATGACATAAAGCAGCCCTCACCAAAGCCCACAAACACACCTAGCCCCCACCACCCATGACATAAAGCAGCCCTCACCAAAGCCCACAAACACACCTTGGCCCACCACCCATGACATAAAGCAGCCCTCACCAAAGCCCACAAACACACCTTGGCCCACCACCTATCACAGAAAGCAATACTCACCAAGGCAGCCACGAAGTCTGACACAATCAGCATGTAGAAGACGTATGTCCAGCCATTCTCCGTGCTGCTCCCAGATATGACACCTGTCAACGTTGGACCAATTGCAGCTCCTGCAAATGTTGTCATTGGTTACAGCTAATGTGTATTATATACACCACAAGATGGCTATCAGCTGGTTAACCCTGTGTCACCAATGTCACCACTAATGTCCCTCTGTCTCCCTACAATCACCACTAATGTCCCTCTGTCTCCCCACCATCACCACTAATGTCCCTCTGTCTCCCTACAATCACCACTAATGTCCATCTGTCTCCCTACAATCAACACTAATGTCCCTCTGTCTCCCTACAATCACCACTAATGTCCCTCTGTCTCACCACCATCGCCACTAATGTCCCTCTATCTCACCACCATCACCACTAATGTCCCTCTGTCTCACCACCACCACCACTAATGACCCTCTGTCTCACCACCATCACCACTAATGTTCCTCTGTCTCACCACCATCACCACTAATGTCCCTCTGTCTCGCCACCATCACCACTAATGTCCCTCTGTCTCACCACCATCACCACTAATGTCCCTCTGTCTCACCACCATCACCACAAATGTCCCTCTGTCTCACCAACATCACCACTAATGTCGCTCTGTCTCACCACCATCACCACTAATGTCCATATGTCCATCACCATTAACATTAATTTCCCATTGTTTCTTCCCCCAACCCCCATCTCCCTCACACCCCATAAATGCCCCCCTACCCCCCTATCCCATTAAATGTCCCCTCACACTCACACCCCAGCAAATGCCCCCCCCCCATTCTCACACTCCATCAAATGCCCCCCATCCTCACACCCCATCGAATGCCCCCCATCCTCACACCCCATCAAATGCCCCTCACCCTCACACCCCATCAAATGCCCCTCACCCTCACACCCCATCAAATGCCCGTCACACCTCATCAAACGCCCCCCCTCACCCTCACACCCCATCAAACGCCCCTCCTCACCCTCACACCCCATCAAACGCCCCCCTCACCCTCACACCCCATCAAACGCCCCCCTCACCGTCACACGCCAACAAGTGCACCCCCCCTCACCCTCACACCCCAACAAATGCCCCCCTCACACCCCAACAAATGCCCCCCACTCTCACACCCCTTCAAATCTCCCCACCCTCACACCCCATCAAACGCCCCCCCCTCACCCTCACACCCCATCAAATCCCCCCTCACACCCCATCAAACGCCCCCCCCCCTCACCCTCACACTCCATCAAATCCCCCCCTCACACCCCATCAAACGCCCCCCCTCTCCCTCTCACCTCATCAAACCCCCCCCCCCTCACACCCCATCAAATCCCCCCCCCTCACACCCCATCAACTGCCAAACTCACCTATACTGCCCGTTCCATCAATAATGGCGGTCACCATCCCCAAAGCCCTGGAACTGTCCCTGATAGTCCTGTGAGTTCCCAGGTCAGCACTGACAGCTGTTGTGATCAGGGCGTACGGTCCATTGACGCCAACCCCACAAACGGCCAGCAGCACTGCAAACAGAAACCATCGCAGATGTTGGAGCCCCACCGATCTAATGGCTGACTTCGAAACAGTTATAGTCAGCATTCTTCATTTTTATAATAGAACAATATCGTAGAATTAAGGTGTTTGCACATGCATAACAGCAATAATAGTTGGCCATCGCAAGCAAAGATGGTGACAGTGTCAGACTATTGTTCACTGATTGGTGTAAAGACCAATCCTGGACCAGCACATCCTGCCACATTCAGGGTATAAATGCGGGAAACCGGCTGTGGAGTCGTAACTATTGTTTTTTTCAGGCAGTATGTTTTCGCTGAGTCTCCGCGATGACTGTATTATCTGTGATCTGAGCACCTTCAGTGATAATAGCTCGCCAGGTTGTACGGTGCAAGCATCTTTCAGGACGTGGCATCAATATTGAAGCTTTTCAGAAACACTTTCAATGAGTCTGTGTAGTGTTTCTTCTGCCCACCTGGGTAGCGTCTGCATGTTTTGAGCTCACAGTAAAACAGCTGCGTAAGGCGCAGCTTATCTGGCATGCGAACAACATGTCCCGTCCATCATAGCTGACCCAATTTCAGATGTGTGCGGATTCTCAATATGTTAGTATTGATAACAATCTCAGAGTTAGGCCCCTTGTCCTGCCACCTGATCTGGAGCAGCCTACGCAGACAACTCAAGTGAAAATGATTTAACCGTCTGACATGTCTGCTGAACACTGTCCGTATCTTACAGGCATTAGCAGAGTGGATAGTACCACAGAACGATACACTTTTACCATGGTGGCGACACTGATGCCTTGTTAGTTCCAGACGTTAACTTGGAACCTCCCAATCACAGAGCTTGCCTTAGCCATCCTGTTATTGGCTTCACTGTCAATATTCGCCTCTCTAGTGAGGGTATTGAATAAGGTGTTCCTAAACGGCTAAAGTGTTTTACATGCATAAGGTGTGTTCTTAAATGGTGAATGTGTTTTTGCATGCATAAGTGGGGTTCTTAAATGGTGAAGGTGTTTTTACATGCATTAGGTGTTCTTAAATAGTGAAGGTGTTTTTGCATACATAAGGTGTTCTTAAATGGTGAAGGTGTTTTTGCATGCATAAGTGGGGTTCTTAAATGGTGAAGGTGTTTTTACATGCATAAGGTGTTCTTAAATTGTGAAGGTGTTTTTACATACATAAGGTGTTTTTAAATGGTGAAGGTGTTTTACATGCATAAGGTGTTCTTAAATGGGGAAAGTGTTTTTACTTGCATAATGTGTTCTTAAATGGTGAAGTTGTTTGTTTGTTTACATGCCTACGGTATTCATAAATGGTGAAGGTGTTTTTACATGCATAAGATGGGTTCTTAAAAGGCTAAAGTGTTTTTTACATGCATAAAGTGTTCTTAAATGGTTACATTGTTTTTCACATGCATAAGGTGTTCTTAAATGGTTAGTGTTTTTATGTGCATAAGGTATTCTTAAATGGTTACATTGCTTTTCACATGCATAAGGTGTTCTTAAATGGTTTCAGTATTTTTTATGTGCATAATGTGTTCTTAAATGGTTACAGTGTTTTTATGTGCATAAGGTATTCTTAAATGGTTACAGTGTTTTTTATGTGCATAAGGTGTTCTTAAATGGTTACAGTGTTTTTATGTGCATAAGGTATTCTTAAATGGTTACAGTGTTTTTATGTGCATAAGGTGTTCTTAAGCTAAGCTGTTTTTACATGCATAAGGTGTTCTTTCGTAAATGGCTTACTTGTATGTTTACACCTTATTTGTATATACAGTGCCACCACAGCCTCGCCTTACTTGTAATTCAGATTATAAAACAAGTTTAGAACAAGTTGGTGCTTCTTAGAATTAGATTAGAGCAATAATTATTCAGTTTTTCAACGTCCTTTCCAACCAGCAGCTTAGGACTCACGGACCAGCAACGAAGGACTGGTGGACGAGCAACTTAGGACTCGTGGATCAGCCACAAAGGACTGATGGACGAACAACTTAGGACTCGTGGACCAGCAACGAAGGACTGGTGGACGAGCAACTTAGGACTCGTGGACCAGCAACGAAAGACTGGGGGACGAGCAACTTAGGACTCGTGGACCATCAACGAAAGACTGGTGGAGGAGCAACTTAGGACTTGTGGACCAGCAACGAAGGACTGGTGGACGTGCAACTTAGGACTCGTAGACCAGCAACGAAAGACTGGTGGACGAGCAACTTAGGACTCGTGGACCAGCAACGAAGGACTGGTGGACGTGCAACTTAGGACTCGTAGACCAGCAACGAAAGACTGGTGGATGAGCAACTTAGGACTCGTGGACAAGCAGCGAAGGACTGGTGGACGAGCAACTTAGGACTCGTGGACCAGCAACGAAAGACTGGTGGACGAGCAACTTAGGACTCGTGGACCAGCAACTTAGGACTAGTGGACGAGCAACTTAGGACTCGTGGACCAGCAACGAAGGACTGGGGAACGAGCAACTTAGGACTCGTGGACCAGCAACGAAGTACTGGGGGACGAGCAACTTAGGACTCGTGGACCAGCAACGAAGGACTGGTGGACCAGCAGCTTAGAACTCGAATGGGTTCGCAATTTTGAAACCATCCGCCTTAGGTGCTACCATTCCAGAATTTCTGTCTGGGTTTACTCCCGTAGCCCTACCCTCTCCCGAGGTTTCCACAAGGCAGTGGAGTCGTTGCCCGCAGATGCTAGTTACTCAAGACTTCCGATGATACTCTCATCGTCCCAAGAATAGCCAGCACTCTCTGGCACTTTTGGGTTTAAAATCAGAGTTCCTCCTCTCCTAGGCGAACTGCCTGAACTGGCTAACGAGCTTCGTCTACCCGAGTTTAGAGTCAGAGTTTACTTTCTCGTATATTGGCTGCCAACCAAGGCTAATGAGCCCAATCTGTTATACCGCCGAGTACTCAGTCACGCCCCACAGCAGGCTCTGTAAGAAACATAGGGGCCCCTCATGAAGGTGCTGCTGGGGACACAATAATGTAGGAGACGCCATTGACATGGAAACTCCTGACTGGCAAGCCGAACAGTGAATCCAGCGGCGATCTCTACACCTGGAAAGGAAAGGCGAGTGGTACGTCCAGCCCAGACCTCGCTACCACTCAACTTATATAAAATTATATCTTAAATCGCTAAATAACCTAAAACTGTTACTTACGGCAATTTGCCCAGAACGGGATATCTGTTCCAAATTCGTTGTAGAGGAACAGCTGGGAAAATTAGAATAAAGGGAGATCATAAATAAAATACTTGATCCAACAAGGCTGTACACAGTTGTCTTTTGGTACCAAATTTATTTAGTGCGCGGTTTCTTGTTTCTTGTTTCTAAGAATCGACATCACTGCACTCCTGGCATACCCATAGGTGCTCAGTCTCTCTCAGCAAATGGCGTAAGGTATGGATGCTGATGGTCCCTGTAGCTCGCTGGTTGCACAAGCTTCTGCACAGTCCTCTTATGCGCCCCACTCCTCTCGAACCTCGTTTAATGTAGAAGCTTTGCAGTCTATGGATTGCTGCTTCATCTATTGCGGTGTCCTCCTCCAGCAGGCGATCATTGATTGTTTCAAAATGTCGTTTCTATTCATCACTAATGTGCCCATGATGATGGCTCGTGAAGCCAAGAAGTCAGCTCTTTCATTGCCCTGAACCCCGGCATGAGCCGAACAGTAGATCCAGGTCAACGCCTGGAGGTTTGAGGCCTCAACCGCAGCTATCCACTCGTACCTAAGCCATCCCTTCTGTACTTTCTGGTGGGAGTTTACTTACCAATAACGCTTTCGACGGTTGGGATATATTTACCGTATGGAAGATGAGAGGCTGCCAAAGAATATTCTCCGGGCAGCTGGCCATTGCAGATAAAACAATCGGACATCCCACCCTGTGATTCAAGGGCGTATGCAAGAGGGACTTGAGGTCATGTGACAACCCATCCAAAGACTGGTAAATGATTGCTCAGGACCAAGCTGTTTGGAGACAGTCAGTTGGAGGGTGCATAGTGTCTGCCGACACTGGTAGAGGCCTTCTGACTTCAGAGAAAAGAGAAGGACTGAAGAGATCAGGGAACACCTCGGTGCGCAACTTCCTCAGCATGGTTGTACAATCTGTGACAGGGACTGTTACTCGCGAATCGACCTTTACAGACAGAGCAGACAGTGTTGAAATACAAAAGAGAGAGCTGGACAAAAGAGGGCACCACGCATATCGTCTACGGAGACTGAGATGTTAATGATTAAATGAATTAATGTTGTTGTTGTTTCGAATGCTCACAATAAAAATGTATACTCTTTTGTGGGTCCTGAAAAAGACGTTATGTGACGGGTCGCAGTTACTTTTCTCGCATCCCGAGTGTGCTGATGAAGGAGGACCAGGATCCTCCGGCAGTTGTGCTGTGCTTGGCTTTATATGCTTGTCACTCACCACTACGGGGATCACGTCGATCCCTCTCCTTGTTAGCCAGACTGCCATGAAAACAGCCTGTTACCAGGGACGGCTACTGGGAAGCCGAGGTGAAGGTTTTGACCAGTATATTTTGCCTGACCAGACGTTTGTCTTCCTCCTCGAATGAATGAATAAATGAATGAATGAATGAATGAATGAGAGTTTGCCCTGATTTAGAAATAAACTAACATTGTGTTCACAGTTAGAATAAACATTTTTTTCTGTGTGTTAAAGAGAATCAAATTCATAAATGGATGTTTGATTTTCAATTTCGTTTTTATTTCTACAATAATTCAACTTTTTTCTCATGAATTTTCACAAATTAATACCTAATTTTGTAGATGCATTTTCGTGTGATTGCGTAACTTAGATTTTAGAAACAATTCAATCAATCAATCAGCCAATCAATCAATCAATCAAAGCTCTTCTTAGTGAATAGGCCTTTGACCACATCTTTCCAACATTCACTGTATGCCAGGAGATGGATGACTGAAGATGGATGCCTGAAGATGGTACCAACCATTGGGGCTACTATCACTAGGAAGATGATACAGACGGTGCCTCGCATGTGGTACTTGTCTGAGATGTAGCCAGCCAGAACGCCACCTGGTGAGAAACCGTACAGAAATTGACACCATTATTCTGTCAATCAACAACATATCTGGAAGTTGATATATACATATATTATAATTGACAACCCCTTCACCAGGTGGTGTCAAGGACTTTATTCTGTGGAATTTATGTGCTTTCAGTCAGTCATCCAGTTTGTTATTCTGCATTTTGTTTCAGCTGAATTCAGCCCAGGTTATCACTACTCAAGGACCTTCCTTCTTGGACTGTAGCCACCTTCCTCCTGATTCCTCCCCCCTCCCCCCTTCTCCCACCGGAGGTTGCACAATACCTCTCCCAACCTCGTATTCTCAGCACAGCAAGAGTCCCACAGACCAGAGGTGTACACAATCTAGAGACCTCGGGTGCGGAACGCAAAAAATAATAGGCAGGAGTCAAGCACAGACATGGAAAGCCAGCCACAAACGTTGGTCCAACACACTCTCCTCGCAGCCATCATCCCGAGGCAGCGGAGTACTCAGCTCCACCTGGGGAGTCTGTAGGAATTTCGGCTAACACACTAAAGAAAAGCCCCAGCGGTTGGACACAGTAGTGGTCGATCAACGCAAAAGGCCTTAGATGCATATATGAACATTATTATTATTACTTGTCATTGCAAGGTGCGTTTGAGTGCCTAGATATCCACTGTGTCACTATTTTTTGACGACATGAACGGTAATAATGTGGTCAATATTGAGATAATTGGAACTTGATTGAAAATACATGTTCTTCTTCTTCATCTGCGTTCGTTCTCAATCTCTCACTGGGATCAAGATGCTGAGCAGCGCATGAGCTGCAGTGGTCTACAATTCATAGCTGACTGCTAGTGTCAGGGCCAGCGAACCAGAGCTGAGCAGCCCAAGAGCTGCAGTGGTCAGCGACCCATAGCTGACTGCTAGCATCAGGGCCAGCAAACCATAGCTGCCAAGACCCTTCTACACCCCCACGCGGTGATCCTGGATAACAGGCTGCAGCAGGCAGACTCGCTAAGGAGACGGGATAAAAGAGGGAATGCTAACCCGGTACTAAAAAAATGCTTCCTGAAGTCAGATGTGTTGGACTGAAAGGTGTAAATATCGCAGTCAAGCTGTAAACTACGACACAACGCATTCCATTCTCTGGACTACTTTCTGCTACTTAAGCCCTTTCAGTGTTTCGTAGCGGGAGATTGAGAATGAACAAAGCCAAGCCAAGCCCATCTCCCCCTACCAAGCCCTGAACTGGGCTTTGCATGCAGCAGGATGTAGTCCGGAGAACGGAATGCGTTTTGTCGTAGTTCACAGTTTGACTGCGATATTTGCACCTATCGGTCCGACACATCCATATTTGACAGGAATAAATGTTCATTTAATTGAGTGCCATTTTTAATTCAGTGCCATTTTTAATTCAGTGCCATTTTTAATTGAGTGCCATTTTTAATTCAGTGCCATTTTAAACAAATGTTCACACTGGTATTATAACTTTGGGGAAAAACTTTGATGTGATGTAGTAGAGAGGAAGTGTTGGGGTTGCCGTTGGGGTTGCCGTCGGGGTTGCCGTTGGGGTTGCCGTTGGGGTTTTCGTGGGGTTGCCGTTTGGGCTGTCTTGGAAAATGATGCAAATATTAACAGATATATCATACAAATCAAACTTTACCTAGAATTCCTCCGGCATCAAAGATCGTTGAAACATAGGCAGCCTCCGTGGCACTGACTGAACGAGAGAGGATAATCCCATTGAGACCAGGAAGGTAATACATGCAGAGATCATGTCACACAAATTTTCAATCAAAATACTCGTCACATACAACCAACAAAAACACAGCGCTCAATCATCCAACCAGAATACTCCTTACATACAACCAACCAGAACACAGTTTAAATTAAACCAGCCAAAACATAGTTTATATTAAACCAACCAGAATACTCCTTACATACAACCAACCAGAACACAGTTTATATTAAACCAACCAGAATACTCCTTACATACAACCAACCAGAACACAGTTTATATTAAACCAACCAGAACACGGTTTATATTAAACCAACCAGAATACTCCTTACATACAACCAACCAGAACACAGTGTATATTAAACCAACCAGAACACAGTTTATATTAAACCAACCAGAGCATAGCTTACATTCGACCAATTATGCTTACATCTGACCAGTCAAAATACACTGTTTACATCAAACAAATCTGAGCACAACTTACAAATGCAGTTTAGTTTAGTTTAGTTTTAGTTTAGTTTAGTTTAGTCAAAGAATCAACGTCATTTCACTGTTTAACCCATACGTGCTCTATTCTTCTTCACATTTTTGAATATTCTCAGCACAATGGACGACCCCGATGCACCAGCAAGGGTCCGATAATAGATTGGGTAGATTTTTAACATAATTTTTGACTTTGTGCCTGAGCAGCGGCCTACTCTTTTTTTATTTTCAACTGCCGATGGATTTTTAATGTGTGTGACACTGAACATAGGTGTCTAATCTCTACTACCCAGAGATCCAGGGAAATACCAGAAAGTCCACGGGAAAAAATTATAAGTCTCCACCGTGATTTGAACCCACGATCTCAAGCGCCAGAGGCTGATGTCTTACATCGATACCACTCCCCTTACATATGATGTGTGACAGATTAAATAAACATACCAGGACGAAACTTACCAGATTTCGATAAGTATTTGGGAAGCCAGTACAGAAAAGTGTATGAAACCAGCTTGGCAAAAAACAAGCAGAGAGAGAACTCAATCACGCCCTGGATATAAAAAATATACAATCAGTAGCTAGGAATGCCATGTGCATTATGCTGTAGACTAAACCATGTGAACACCCTATTGTAGTTGCAAAACTGTCTATCATTATTCTTAACTTAACTAAACTTAACATCTTTATACTGGTTTAGAAGACCCTGCAGAGTCTGTATGCAACCAAATTCATTTGCATCACCTTGCTCTAAAAGCTATGCTTATCCAATTTATTCTTAAATGCATTAATTGTCACTGTCTCCACTACCTCCCCTGGCAATTCATTCCAAGGATTCACCACTCTCTGACTAAAAAAATATTTCCTAATATCTAATCTGGACCTCTCCTTAGTCAGCTTGTAGCTATGCTCTCTTGTTCTTGTCGGTGGCTGTATTCTTTTAAAACTTGTTATAGTCTAATTTATCCATTCCTCTGATCATCTTATAAACTTGTATTAAGTCACAACGAATTCTTCTCTCTTCTAAACACGGTAGGCTGGTTTTTCTGAGTCTTTCCTCATAACTGTAATTCTGGAATCCCACTATCAGCTTTGTCGCTCTTTTTTGTATTCTTTCCAGCATGTTTATATCCCCTCTACGATAAGAACTCCACACCTGTACACAGTACTCCAATCTAGGTCTAACTAAAGCTTTATACAGTTTGACCACCACCTCCTTGCGCATATGTTTAATATTTCTTTTTATCGAACCTAACATTGCATTTGCCTTTCTCACTGCTACCTGGACTTGCCCACTCACCTTACCTGTATGATCTATTATAACCCCTAGATCCCTTTCCTTATCTTTCTAATATTTTTCCTCTCCCATTATGTAATTATGTTCCATATTGGATCTACCCATGTGGATGACTGTACATTTATCTACATTAAACTCTATTTGCCAGCTAACAGACCATTCTCAAATTTTATCTAAATCCGACCTAAAAAAATCCATTTCTGCTTTAGCATAGTTTTGTGTCATCCGCAAATTTGTCAGTCGTGGATCCCATATCAATGTCCAAATCATTTATATATATATCAAGAACAAAATTGGTCCCAGAACCGAACCCTGTGGCACTCCACTTTTCACCTCGCCTCCTGTCAGCTCTAATCATTTCTCCGAGGCATCGTACAGATGCGTCTGTTACAATCTGAACAGCACAGCCAGGTTGGACTTCATCAGCAATTTTGTAGCGTCTTTGAGAAAATGTATTGACCCAGCTATGCACCGCATTACATCACAAACGCTTTTCACCATAAAAATGAAGCATTTCTTTATATTTTTTCTTGCGTTCGCCTTATTTATCTATTCCCCAAGGCGGTGTACATTGCACTGTGGTTTTTATTTTGTTCCCGTCGGCCCAGTGCATCCGACTTCAGCATGCATTTTATGTAAGGGTCTGCTTCCTCCTGCATTTTCTAAGGGTTTGCTTCCCCGGGGTAACGGCCAGAGCTGTGATGGGGATCGAACCCCCCAGCATCTTCGGTTGTGAGCCGTGTCACTTAACCACTAGCCCACGCCGTCCCCCTCTTTATGAATGACCTTTGCAGAAAGTTTTCCTTCCCCCACCAAATAATAAACAACAACAACAACAAAAACGCACACTGTTCCTTGGTTGTACAATCTGTAAGCATGGACGCCATTTTGCATCTGAGCTGCGCACGTGCATGCGACACCTAGCATCTACTTTCTATAGTGAACACTTGCTGGAGGCTGTTGCCACCTAATGACACCTTTAGAAACGGCCAACTATATCTTTAGCTATCCTTCTTCTTCCGCGTTCGTTCTCAGTCTCCTGTTACCAAGTCCTGAATAGGATTTCGCAAGTAGCGGGATGTAGTCCGGATAACAGAATACGTTGTGTCACTATTTTACAGCTTGACAGCAATATTTGCACCTTTCAGTCCGACACATTTGTCTTCGGCAGTGTTAGCTATCTTATTTTAGCTAGTGACATACTTACTGACTTACCCTCAATCTATACACCAACAGGGTCATGCTACATACAACAACAAACAAGCATTAACATAACCAATGATAGTTGATAACCATGGATGACAGGGTGTGACCTGGCTTAATATCAGCTTGTCTCAGTGTGTCTGTCAGTATCATCATTAACCGTCGCTTCTTTTGGAACATAGGCTAATGACAACCCGCCTCCATTAAGTTTGGCCTTGACTTGTCCTTTCTGCCTCTCTCCAGTCGACGTCTAAGGGCCACAGTTCATTTTCAGTCTTTTTTCCAGATATTTCTTGGTCGACCTCGCTTCATCCTCTCTTGTGGATTCCATTCAAGGGCCGGTCTGGTCACGTTTGATGATTACTCCCGCAGCGTGTGTCCTATCCAACCTCATTTTCTACGCTTGATCTGTTGATCCACTGGCTATTGTTGTCTCCTTTCCCATAAGTCTTCATCCCTCCCCATGTCTTGCGAGCCTATACCCATTATTCTCCACAGACATTCATTGATGAGCGAGCAGAGTTTTCTCCGTATTGCCTTTGTCGTTCTCCAAGTTTCGGTTCCGTACAGGGGTGGTTGTGATTGGCATTATTTCAGTCTTTACCCCATGAACTGCAGTGTCAGGGCCAGCGAACCAGATCTGCCAAGACCCTTCTACACCTCCATGCGGTGATCCTGGATAACAGGCTGCAGCAGGGCAGACTGGCTAAGGAGAAGGGATCAAAGAGGGAATGCTAACCCGGTACTCAATAAATGCTTCCTGAAGTCTGATGTGTTGGACCGAAAGGTGCAAATATCGCAGTCAATCTGTAAATTACGACACAACGTATTCCGTTCTCCGGACTACATTCTGCTACTTAAGCCCTTTCAGGGTTTGGTAGTGGGAGATTGAGAACGAACGAAGCCAAGCCAGGCTATCTTACAACCTCAATACAGACCGTACTGAAACACACCCTCCCGATGCAGGTTTTGGTAGCGGGAGATTGTGGACTACACGCTAGAGAGATAGGTCTTCGTCAGTGGCTACTCTTGCTTTCGCCGTACACGTTTGGAGATTGCATCTTGAAGCATCCGCATCTTGACTTCTCAAGCTCTTGCAGGTCAGCACACATAGCCAGCTGTCAGTTAGGTCTGTCCTTGAAACTTTGTGCTAGGGCTCCGTTAGATAGATGCGCAGCTTCAATAACCGCTGTCCATTTTACGGCCAGACGCGTTTCTTGGAGGTGACGGTCTTAACCAAGACTACCCTTCACCTCTCCATGGTGAACCTCCATGGCAGACTGGCTACAGAAAAGGGACCAAAGATGAAAGGCTAACTTGGTACCCAAAAATGCCTGCAGAAGACAGATGTGTCAGATTGAAAGGTGAAAATATTGCAGTCAAGCTGTAAACTTTGACACAACGCTTTACGTTATCCAAACTACATCCTGCTACTTGCGAAACTCTTTTCAGGGCTTGGTAGCGAGAGTTCAAGAACAAATGAAGAAGAACAAGAAAAAGACACAGACATAGGATATTTCGGTTACATAAAGGCAAATGTAAAGGCCGCCGTCCATCGTAGACGATGATGTCATAATTTATTTTGTTAGCGCTATTTTTAGTAAGGATTAACTGCGCTACACATAAAAAGACTGAAAATAATACTGGAAGGAAAGATGGAGAGTAGACGTGCAATATAAGTGGGAGGATTACATCAAAAAATGTACAGAGAAAAACCTGGCAAATCTCACCATTCTGGAAAAAGACAGAAGACGTTGGAGTGCCTCTGCTGTTGACCTTGACTGTGTAAATGGCACCTGAACTTATTTGTATCATTTGGACTTACCGGCCAAGAAGACCATGGCACCAAGATATTCAGGAATGCTTGGGTATGACTGTGGCGGAGGCTGGAGTTTTGGCAAGAGAACGAGTTTCTTTCAGACAGACTGTGATGGGAGCGACGTTCTACAAAGGACATGCTACATGATGATGATGGACTTACCGGAATGACCAATGCCTTCCAAATGGAGATAGGTTTTCCTTTGGCCTCATCTTCCTCTTTGGGGATCAATCCCTGCAGAAGGTAAGTATCCAACAGGATGTAAGAGACAAACAGTTCACAACAAATAAAGGTTTTTCAAAATGATTTGATTGATTTCATCTTCAATCAATCAATCAATCAAGCAATCAATCAATCAATCAATCAATCAAACAAGCAGTCAATCAAACAATCGATCAATCGAGCAATCAATCAATCAAGCAATCAATCAAACAATCAATCAATCAAGCAATCAATCAAGCAATCAATATATCAAACAAGCAATCAAGCAATCATTCAATCAAACAATCAAAAAATCAATCAAACAATCAAGCAATCAATCAATCAAACAATCAATCAATCAATCAAATAAACAATCAATCAATCAAACAATCAATCAATCAAACAATCAATCAATCAATCAATCAATCAATCAATCAATCAATCAAACAAGCAATCAATCAATCAAACATTCAATCAAGCAATCAATCAATCAGCAATCAATTAATCAACCAAACAATCAAAGAATCAATCAAACAATCAATCAATCAAACAATCAATCAAGCAATCAATCAAACAATCAAATCAACCAAGCAATCAATCAATCAAACAATCAATCAATCAATCAATCAACCAAACAATCAATCAATCAATCAAACAATCAATCAATCAATTAATCAATCAATCAAACAATCAATCAATCAAGCAAACAATCAATCAATCAAGCAAGCAACCAATCAAGCAATCAATCAAACAATCAAACAATCAAGCAATCAATCAATCAATCAACCAATCAAGCAATCAATCAATCAAACAATAAATCAATTAAGCAATCAATCAATCAATCAAACACTCTATCAAACAAACAATCAATCAATCAATCAAGCAATCAATCAATCAAAAAATCAATCAAACAATCAAGCAATCAATCAATCAAACAATCAATCAATCAATCAATCAAACAATCAATCAATCAATCAAATAATCAATCAATCAAACAATCAATCAAGCAATCAATCAATCAATCAATCAAAGACCTGTCAGCTCACTGTGAAGCATATTACTGGACGTCCCGTTCTTCAGCTGTGGTTAAGCCGTTGCGGGTCCCAACTTCTCTTCCAACGGTCTCTGTCTTGGGCCACGGTGGGCTAGTGGATAATGAGTCGTCCATCTGTGGCATCGCAAATGTTGTTGCGGGATGCAAAGGAGTCGGACCAACGTGTTGGTGGTCGTCCCTGTGGTCGTTTCTTCACTCTAGGGTGCCATATTGCTGTCGCTGTGCTTCATCTGGCAAAGATGGCGCCGTAACTGGCTGCGAGTCTACATTTCTCTACTGTTTTGGATCATTATGGATGCCGCCAGACCACGGATTTGCCTGGAATTCACACTAGTCGACGACTTACACTTGTGTTCACCGAAACGTGGTGTTGTTTTCCGTCGGGACTTGTTATTTCGTTCTTTTTTTGTGATTTCTTCCATCCGTTTATCTTGGTCTGGACGCCGGCTGAATGGCACTACGCTTATACCTGTGTCGTATTTCACGGGTTAGTTCTGCCGGTTCACCTTCGCGAATTTGGCGTGTGGGAATTTTAGATGCTACTTCGATGAACTGAATACAGCTGGGGAGAGATGCCAGACTCACTCACACGCTGAGTGTTGTCCATACGACCTCTTGTGGTTATCGAAAAGGCACGACAAACTGCGTTAGATGCCATCCCACCTTTCTACCCTGCGGGTTACATGTTTACGGGAAGACTTCGGTGGTAACCGTGAGGCAAAATCCGCATCCTATGCTATCTCCAGTCGTCTCGATGAATGTCTTGCCACTGGCAAAGGGTAGCTTAGGCTCTGTGAGTGAGGTTGACAAAAGGCTCAGTTTCTTCCTCATTTTAATCCAAATCACCGCGCAAGTCACCCATTTCAGCGGACACAGCAAGAGATACGACTGTCCACACGGCTGAACAGAGAGAGTGGTCTTCATCACTTGTGATGGATGGACACAGCAAGAGATACGACTGTCCACACGGCTGAACAAAGAGAGTGGTCTTCATCAATTGTGATGGATGGACACAGCAAGAGATACGACTGTCCACACGGCTGAACAAAGAGAGTGGTCTTCATCTCTTGTGATGGACAACTATTGTGCTCCATCGATCGTCCGTTCTTCACAGTAAGCGGACCTCCCCTACCAGGGAGGTTTCATATTGTCTGCATAAATAACTGCATCTTCCACCATGGCCAATTAACGTATGTCCGAGTTGTGAAGACCTTTGGGGCACTGGCTGTGAAGTGTGAGGCGTACAGGTGTCTATTGGGGGAGACTTGGATCACTCTGAGTTTGGACTCCATCTCTTTTGTGAGTGTCCATGTTTTCGCCACATAGCACATTGCCGGTACTACTGTGGAGTTGAATAGATAGGTGCGCAGGCTCTGGTCGTGGATGTTGTCCAGTTCAAGCTTTAACGAAGATACAGCATAGGTTCTCAACAAATACTCAAACAGGCTTCCTATCATGAGCCATCTAAGCCAATTCTGTCCACGTCCTGTTTGCGATCAAATCATTTTTAAAGGTCAGACCAGGTCATCTCATATCGGGTGAGGTCGTTAGGGCACACATGAAGACATCCTCACAACCCCATGCCATCCGTCTCTGTCAGCGGCCGTTGATTGTCTGCTATTCTAGTCAACACCTCACATTTTGATCATTTATAACTGACAATCGAATCCAGATATTTAAAACGATTGACCACCTGACAAATGTCTGGTCTTCACGGTGATTCGAACCCGCGGTCTCCGGCACTCGAGGTTGACACCTTATCTCAAGACCACTGGTTCCCCCACCCGAGGCGGACACCTTACCTCAAGGCCACTGGTTCCCCCACCCAATGTGGACACCTTACCTGGAGACCACTGGGTCCCCCCCCCACCCGAGGGGGACACCTTACCTGGAGACCCCTGGGTCATCCCCCCACCCGAGGGGGACACCTTACCTGGAGACCCCTGGGTCATCCCCCCACCCGAGGGGGACACCTTACCTGGAGACCACTGGGCTAAGGGGGACACCTTACCTGGAAACCACTGGGTCCCCCCCCCCACCCGAGATGGGACCCTTTACCTGGAGACCACTGGGTCCCCCCCCCCCCACCCGAGGGGGACACCTTACCCGGAGACCCCTGGGTCATCCCCCCACCCGAGGGGGAAACCTTACCTGGAGACCACTGGGCTAAGTGGGACAACTTACCTGGAAACCACTGGGTCCCCCCCCCACCCGAAATGGGACCCTTTACCTGGAGACCACTGGGTCATCCCCCCACCCGAGGGGGAAACCTTACCTGGAGACCACTGGGCTAAGTGGGACAACTTACCTGGAAACCACTGGGTCCCCCCCCCACCCGAGATGGGACCCTTTACCTGGAGACCACTGGGTCCCTCCCCCCACCCGAGGGGGACACCTTACCTGGAGACCCCTGGGTCATCCCCCCACCCGAGGGGGACACCTTACCTGGAAACCACTGGCAGCACTGAGCCCCCTTACTCCTCAACCTCAGACCAATTGTCTGCACCATTTCTGGGATGTAAAACTTACCTTCGACTCTCCAACCTCAAACACTCTCTTTGCCTCCCCTCCTCTCAAAAAACCAAAACTTACCGTGGTCTCCCCAACCTGCAACACACTGCCTGCCACTGAATTCCCCTCAGCACCTCTTCCATCAACATCCTGAGGTTCACTCTGAAAAACAACAGCACGCACAAACCTCTTATGTGCAAACATCATTTGTCAGTCTGTGTGCATCTATAATATGTGTACATAATGTGTCTGTATGTGTACATTTATAAGTTATGTACATGATTTGCATTCCTGTGTACATCATGTGTCTGTCTGTACATATCATTTGCATGTTTGTGTGAAAGCATGTGTTTGTTTGTGTACATCTATAGTCTGTGTTTGTCTATTGAACATCTATAGTCTGTGTTTGTCTATTGTAAATCTATAGTCTATGTTTGTCTATTATCTGTGTACATTAATAGTCTGTGTTTATCTATTGTACAACTATAGTCTGTGTTTGTCTATTGTACATCTATAGTCTGTATTTGTCTATTGTACATCTATAGTCTGTATTTGTGAATTGTACATCTATAGTCTATGTTTGTCTATTGTTCGTGTACATCTATAGTCTATGTTTGTCTATTGTTCGTGTACATCTATAGTCTATGTTTGTCTATTGTTCGTGTACATCTATAGTCTATGTTTGTCTATTGTTCGTGTAGATCTATAGTCTATGTTTGTCTATTGTTCGTGTACATCTATAGTCTATGTTTGTCTATTGTTCGTGTACATCTATAGTCTATGTTTGTCTATTGTTCGTGTACATCTATAGTCTATGTTTGTCTATTGTTCGTGTACATCTTTAGTCTATGTTTATCTATTGGTCATGTACATCTATAGTTTATGTTTGTCTATTGTTCGTGTACATCTATAGTCTATGTTTGTCTATTGTTCGTGTTCATCTATAGTCTATGTTTGTCTATTGTTCGTGTACATCTATAGTCTATGTTTGTCTATTGTTCGTGTACATCTATAGTCTATGTTTGTCTATTGTTCGTGTACATCTAAAGTCTAAGTTTGTCTATTGTTCGTGTACATCTCCTGGATATCTCTATATATCTGAGCCAGTGTCAATGTGTATGTCTAGATGTGCTATGTGTGTTAACGATTCTCTATGCGGGTCTTCATACATGTCTGTGACTATCTTCTGTCTATGTACAAGTCTCCTTGTAATGCTATCTCTGTGTCTAGAGAAGTATTTGCACGTCTACTTGCGTCTATATTGATATGTGTCAAAATGAATGAGGCCATGAGAACGTTAAAGAAAAAGAAATCGCCCGGAAAAGATGGGATAACTAATGAAATGCTGATGGGGTTGGGCCAAACAGCAAAGAGGAAGTTACTGTCAGTCCTGAACCAAAGCTAGAAAAGGGGAATTGTACCGCAGGCATGGAAAGATGCTGTACTTATACCAGTACCAAAGAAAGAAAAAGATATAACAGATCCAAATGGATACAGGCCTATCAGTCTACTGAGCTGTGTAGGAAAGCTGATGGAGCATATGATAAACACCAGACTGATGTGGCACCTGGAAGAAAAACACATATTAATTCCACAGCAAGCAGGATTTAGACAACACAGATCCACTGAGGATCAGATCACTCTCATAGCGCAGGAAATAGAGGATGCTTACTAGGAGAAAAAGCAAACAGTAGCGGTTTGGGTGGATCTAGAGAAGGCATTTGATAAGGTGTGGAAAGAGGGACTTAAAGTCAAGCTACGAAGAAGTGAACTATCTGGAAAAATGTGCATATGGATCATCCACTACCTCGAAAACAGAACAGCCATAGTTCAAGTACAAGGGCAGATGAGCAAAAAGGTGGCACTGGAGCAAGGAGTACCCCAAGGGGAGTACTTTCACCCACACTTTTTCTGGTGTATATAAACAACATCACAGAGAATATACCAAGAAGAGTCCACAGCTCCATGATTGAAGACGATCTGGCTATGTGAACCTCTGAAAAAAATCTCACCGTCGCATACAATGGGATGCAGCAGGCCCTAACATCGTTGGAGGAGTGGGCGAACTCATGGCTGGTCAAAATAAATGAAGAAAAAACAACATGTACGATATTCTCGCTTTCAAATAAACCCCAAAACACCAAAATAAATCTTAACGGCAAATATCTGCGGCCATACGACAACCCAAACTACTTGGGCGTCACATTTGATCGGCGCATGACATGGAAAAGTCAGATCGAGAGAAACCGAATGAGAGCCAGAGAAAGAATGGCAATCATGAGGAAACGTGCTGGCACAAGCTGGGGAGCAGACGAAAGTATACTAAAGAAACTGTACACTGGAAGAGTGAGACCAGTTCTCTAGTATGGCATTGCGGCATAGACAACAGCAGCAAAGGCAAACTTTGACAAAATTGTCAAACTTCAAAACCAAGCCATGATAGTTATAACAGGAGGCATGAAGTCAACGCCAATTGTAGAACTGGAAAAGATTTCAAATCTGCAATCCATGACCGACAGAAGAGACTGCAGAGCCAAGCAGCAAGCAGAGAAACTAAGAAGACTGACAGACTATCGAATGCATCAGAGACTAGATAGATTTGGAAAAGGGAAACCAAAGCAGAGAAACTTTGCACAAATAGCCAAAGCAAAGATGAGCGAAGACCCTATGAACACCATAACAACACCAAAGCCCATCCCTACTGTACGCAAACCCACCTGTAAGCAGCATATCATTCCGGAGATGGTAGAAAATATACCAGGTATTGGAAACAAGAACAGCCAGACTGAAAAAGAAAGAAGAGACATAACCCTGAGGTACATAGCGGAAAACTACCAAAGCATGGACTGGACCCATGCATACACCGACGGTTCTGTAACAAACACAATACAGAATGGAGGGGGAGGGGTATTCCTGAGCCTAACAAATAGTAGAAAAATAACACTGTCAGTGGCAACTGGAAAATTCTCAAGTAATTTCAGAGCGGAGGCAGAGGCACTGAAGGCTGCAGTAAAAGCAATGCTGACAGGCGAAAGCAATGAAAGCCAGATAGTCCTGTTTACAGATGCCCTGGCCGTGGTTACAGCACTAAAAAGCTAGAAAAATACAGAACTTAATGATTTAAGAGCAGTACTCTGTCAACTATGCCAGCAGTCCGCATCAAAAAGAGTAGTGGTACAGTGGGTTCCATCCCACTGTAACATCCAAGGCAACGAGGAGGCAGACAGACTGGCAAAAGAGGGTGCAAGACTACCACAACCAGATTCTAGTGTGATCTACGAAGAGTCCAAAAGGTTTATTAGGGCCAGATACATGGCCAAATGGGAAACAGAACATACTGGCTACACAAAAAACGATGCCTATTACCAGTTGAACAGAAGAGAGCAGGTCGTGGTCTTCAGACTCCGCACAGGCCACAACAGACTGAGGTACCACCTATTCAATAAACTGAAGATAGGTGGCACTGACGAATGCAATTGTGTTACAGGGAAAATGACCACTGAACATTTGCTGCAAAATTGCCCGACATACGAGGACCAGAGAAAGCACATGTGGCTATCACCAGTGGCAACACTAGACCAGCTCTATGTCAGTGTCGACAGCCTCAGGATGACAGCTGCTTTCTTCGAACAAATCCAAGTTGACGTCTGACAGCGTCCGAAGAAGATATGTGTCAGTATGTGTCGTACCACCTCGGACCTTGGCCTCTCAGCAGACCATCTCAAAATCATATGTGCGGGCGGCCGTATGGTCATCTATAATGTTATGGTTACCAGTACGTCATTTTGAGTGTCCATCTGTTATCTGACACGATCACCATGTGGCCAGCCCAGTGCTATTTGCGAGACAACGCAACCTCCACAACGTCTAGAAATAAGGTGCGTTCTCTGATTTCAGCATTGTGGATTCGATCTCTGATCGAGATCCGGAGAAAACATCTATTGTTCATCTATAGCCTATGTTTGTCTATTGTCTGTGTACATCTATAATCCATGTTTGTCTATTGTCTGTGTACATCTATAATCTATGTTTGTCTATTGTCTGTGTACATCTATAATCTATGTCTGTCTATTGTCTGTGTACATCTATAATCTATGTTTGTCTATTGTCTGTGTGCATCTATAATCTATGTTTGTCTATTCTCTGTGTACATCTATAGTCTATGTTTATCTATTGTCCATGTACATCTATAGTCTATGTTTATCTATTGTCCATGTACATCTATAGTTTATGTTTGTCTATTGTCTGTGTACATTTATAGCCTATGTTTGTCTATTGTCTGTGTACATCTATAGCCTATGTTTACCTATTATCGTGTACATCTATAGCCTATGTTTGTCTATTGTTTGTGTACATCTATAGTCTATGTTTGTCTATTGTTTGTGTACATCTAGAGCCTATGTTTGTCTATTGTTTGTGTACATCTAGAGCCTATGTTTGTCTATTGTTTGTGTACATCTAGAGCCTATGTTTGTCTATTGTTTGTGTACATCTAGAGCCTATGTTTGTCTATTGTTTGTGTACATCTACAGCCTATGTTTGTCTATTGTTTGTGTACATCTATAGCCTATGTTTGTCTATTCTCTGTGTACATCTGCCCCACCTCCGTTACTCTCAATATAATTGTTCACATAAAAATTATCTGTAACAGGTCATTGTAATATAGCTCCTCGTTCTTGCCATAAATTTACTCAATAAAAACTTCTTGTATATCAGTCAATGAAAAACCCAACTCCCTCCCTAAGATGTATAGGTCTTCATAGAACACCCCACGAGTTTCCTATCTAAAGCCCTCTGAGCCAGTTCTGTCAATGACCTGCCTGCTGGCTTGAATCCAGCTCTCTCCTCAATGAGTGTCTCAGTTTTCCTCTTTTTCTCATACCCTGTGGCTTTCAGAAAAGAGACTGCCTTGAAATGGTATCAGCTTGTTTTCTAAATGTGTGACCTGTCCAGCATCGTTACCATAACATAACTTAACTTAACTTAACGTCTTTATGCTGGTTTAGAAGACTCTGCAGAGTCTGTATACAACCAGTTACATTTACATCACCCTGCTCTAAAAGCTATGCGCATCCAGTTTATTCTTAAATGCATTAACTGTCCCTGCCTCCACTACCTCCCCTGGCAATGCATTCCAAGCAGACACCACTCTCTGACTAAAAAAATATTTCCTAATATCTAACCTGGACCTCTCTTTAGTCAGCTTGTAGCTACGCCCTCGTGTTATTGTGGATGGTTGTATTTAAAAAAAACTTGTTATAGTCTAATTTATCGATTCCTCTGATCATCTTATAAACCTGTATTAAGTCACCACGAATTCTTCTCTCTTCTAGACACTGTAGGCCGGTTTTTCTGAGTCGTTCCTCATAACTGTAATTCTGGAATCCCACTATCATCTTTGTCGCTCTTTTTTGAATTCTTTCCAGCATGTTTATATCCCCTCTATGATAAGGACTCCACACCTGTACACAGTACTCCAATCTAGGTCTAACTAATGCTTTATACAGTTTGACGATCACTTCCTTGCTCCTATGTTTAATATTTATTTTTATCATACTTAACATTTCATCTTCTGTATTTCATACCCGACTAGTATTGTTCTCGTTCTTTCCATATGTTCCAATTTCGTGATCTTGTCGTACAATATCCACCCTTGTATCCTCCGATGTCAACCATTTGCAAGAATCTGTACCCTTTTTTAGAAAGTGCTTCTATTGCCCGACATGCTACACAGCCATACAACAGAATGGTGGCCATATTGGAGTTGACGATTTTTAATTTGGTGGTAGTTTTAATTTCTTTGACTCCCACAAAATCCACAACCCAACAAAGTCTTCTTATACTTCAGATTTTCTTAACTGAACATCAAAACTGAATTATTTCACATTTATTTGTGATCTATTAAATATTCATAAAACAGTTTCAATAAACTGAACTCTGAGATTATTCTGTGAATATCAATATACAAAAGTTATTAATTGTATTAGAGGATGGCGTGAGCTAGTGGTTAAGTGACACGGCTCACAACCCTAAGGCGCTGGGTTCACTCCCCAATCACAGCACCGGCCGTTACCCCGGGGAAGCAAACCCTTAGGAAAGGCAAGAGGAAGCTGACCTTTACATAAAATTAAAAAAGAACTAATTTTTGTTTTCTTTTGCAATCGCCTTATTTCTCCATTCGCTAAGGCAGTGTGCGTTGCACTGTAGTTTTTATTTTGCGCCTGTCGGCCCAGTACATCCAACTTCAGTATGCATTTTATGTAAGGGTCTGCTTCCTCCTGCATGTTCTATGGGTTTGCTTCCTCGGGGTAACGGCCGGTGCTGTGATGGGGATTAAACCCAGCACCTTCAGATTGTAAGCCGTGAACCACTAGCCTAGAACGGCCCCTATATTACTATTTAATTTTAACATTAACCCATTAATATTCACAGTAAAAGTTGTACATTAATCTAATTAATATTGCCAGTAAAAGTTGTACATAAATCTAATTAATATCACTCATAAAAGTTCTATATCAGTCCATTAATAATACTATTATATGTTTTTCATTAATCTACTAATATCCCTACTAAAATTACAGATTAATCTACTAATATCCCTACTAAAATTACAGATTAATCTACTAATATACCCACTTAAAGTTGTACATGAATCTACCAATATCTCCACTAAAACTGTACATTAATTAATTAACATCACCTGTAAAAGACATATTAATCGGCAGGTTTCTCCGCCAAAGACCTGCATTAATCTACTAATATCACCAAAGATCTACATTAATTTACTAATATCAACAGTCAAAGACGAACATTAATCTACTAATATCACCAGTCAATGACTTACATTAATTAACTAATATCACCAGTCAAAGACCTACATTAATCTGCTAATTTCACCACAGACCTACATTCATTTACCAATTTCACCACAGACCTACATTAATCTACTAATATCACCACAGACCTACATTAATCAACTAATATCAGCAAAGATCTACATTAATCTACTAATATCACCAGTCAAAGACCTACATTAATCTACTAATTTCACCACAGACCTACTTTAATCTACTAATATCACCACATACCTACATAATCTACTAATTTCAGCAAAGATCTACATTAATCTACTAATATCACCACAGACCTACATTAATCAACTAATATCAGCAAAGATCTACATTAATCTACTAATATCACCAGTCAAAGACCTACATTAATCTACTAATTTCACCACAGACCTACTTTAATCTACTAATATCACCACAGACCTACATAATCTACTAATTTCAGCAAAGATCTACATTAATCTACTAATATCACCAGTCACAAAAACTTTATATTAGTATATAAGATGGTATAATCCAATCTAATATCTTATCCAAAAATATTAGAAACTGTGAGCTTGATTGGAAGACGAGAGCAACTATTCCCCGTAACCTAAATTTGTAATTCTTCTTCCTGTGAGAATTTGCAATAAAATCTGCAGCAATAACAATTAAATTGAGCTTGCATGGCCGAGAGGCTAAAGCTTTGGACTGTAAAAGCAATAAAATCTCTTATCCCAGGTTCGATTTCTAGCTACAATATTTTTTTAAAGCAAATATTATTTTCTAGAGAGAGACAGAGAAATGCATGGTTACCTTATGGCCAGCACACAAAATGTCTACATAACTCTGACATACGTTATTTGCCCCTGGTGTGAGATGCAGCTCATTATTTCTCATTTCATGAACTACTGACTGACCAAGTTATTTTCCTTTCATGAACTACTGTCTGACCCAATTATTTCCCTTTCATGAACTACTGTCTGACCCAATTATTTCCCTTTCATGAACTACTGTCTGACCCAATTATTTCCCTTTCATGAACTACTGTCTGACCCAATTATTTCCCTTTCATGAACTACTATCTGACCAAGTTATTTCCCTTTCATGAGCTACTGTCTGACCCAATTATTTCCCTTTCATGAACTACTGTCTGACCCAATTATTTCCCTTTTATGAACTACTATCTGACCCAGTTATTTCCCCTTTATCAACTACTGTCTGACCCAGTTATTTCCCTTCTCATGAACTACTGGTGGACCCAGTTATTTCCCCTTTATCAACTACTGTTTGACCCAGTTATTTCCCTTTATGAATTAGTGTTTGACCCAGTTATTTCTCCTGTCATGAACTGGTATTAATGTTTGAATTAATTATTTCTCCTTTCCCAAACTAGTAGCAATGTCTAGCGTAGCCTTTTTTTATGTCATAAATTGATTATTTCTTGTATTTTATCCTTATATCCAGCCATTATTGTTGTATAAAAACATCAAATCAAGATACAATTAATGCACATTTAATTTTCTACATTTTTTTATCAAATTTTACCAATTTGCAAAGAATAAGCCCTGCATGTCTAAGTTTTCACTGTCTCGCAGTGACACTGAGAACGGCTCAGTGAAGGTTAATTAGATGACACGATCCTACTTGGATAACTGGGGTAATTTTAGCATTAATACATGGAGTGGGCGAGCCGAAGGGTTTCGATGTTTCGAGGTTTCATCTGCTGACGATGCATCTTTCAAATGTTCATTCTCAGCCCTCTAAAACCCTCCTATCAGCCCGAAACAAAATGAGAAATGAGAGGTTGGCCAAGTTGTTTTACAGGAATGAGTCAAGGTACAGAAAAATTGTAATATTCATGAAAGTAGATTAAAGAAACCTAGCCTGGCGACTGCTAGGCCATAAATACAACAGCACTATTCAAAATCTCCCAGCATATACTGTAAACAGGAAATTAAATTATAATGATAACAGAATATTGCGAAAATGGCAAGAGAATTAATAATTCAGCGGAAAACATACATTTTTCTGTTTAATAATCAGGCGCGTAGCTAGGCATGCAAGCCAAATGTGCCAGGAATAATTGCTCTGCAGAGCCAAATAATGTAAAATTAACCAGATCTCTTTTGGGTTCTGTTTTGGGTACATCAGCTTTCCTTGCATGTGAGTCCTCTGTTGAGACCTGAAATTCAACAAGAATTTGTTGCCATAAATATCTAGTTAAACAGTGGAAAAACTCAGTAAACAAATTTGTTTTCATAAATATCTAGTTAAACAGTGGGAAAACTCAGTAAACAAATTTGTTTTCATAAATATCTAGTTAAACAGTGGAAAAACTCAGTAAACAAATTTGTTACCATAAATATCTAGTAAAACAGTGGGAAAACTCAGTAAACAAATTTGTTTTCATAAATATCTAGTAAAACAGTGGGAAAACTCAGTAAACAAATTTGTTACCATAAATATCTAGTAAAACAGTGGGAAAACTCAGTAAACAAATTTGTTACCATAAATATCTAGTAAAACAGTGGGAAAACTCAGTAAACAAATTTGTTACCATAAATATCTAGTAAAACAGTGGGAAAACTCAGTAAACAAATTTGTTACCATAAATATCTAGTAAAACAGTGGGAAAACTCAGTAAACAAATTTGTTACCATAAATATCTAGTAAAACAGTGGGAAAACTCAGTAAACAAATTTGTTACCATAAATATCTAGTAAAACAGTGGGAAAACTCAGTAAACAAATTTGTTACCATAAATATCTAGTAAAACAGTGGGAAAACTCAGTAAACAAATTTGTTACCATAAATATCTAGTAAAACAGTGGGAAAACTCAGTAAACAAATTTGTTACCATAAATATCTAGTAAAACAGTGGGAAAACTCAGTAAACAAATTTGTTACCATAAATATCTAGTAAAACAGTGGGAAAACTCAGTAAACAAATTTGTTACCATAAATATCTAGTAAAACAGTGGGAAAACTCAGTAAACAAAGAAGGCAAGAATTGTGTTAATATGCCAAGAATCTCCAATCTCTTGTTTTTTTTTAAGCGAGGCACATTCATTACCTGTAAGCTGTCCCACCATCCTCTACATCATCTTCACCATTATGACCTTGAGGTACATAGGCCATCAACCAACCCTCTCACTTCACCCTTATCACCTTGAGGTGATAATGGTCACCAACCATATAACTAGGGGTTAAAATAGATCATACAGGTAAGATGAGTGAGCAAGTCCAGGTAGCAATGAAAAAGGTAAATGCAATGTTAGGTATGATAAAAAGAAATATTAAACATAGGAGCAAGGAAGTGATAGTCAAACTGTATAAAGCATTATCCAGGCAGATCCAGCAAATTATAGACCGGTGAGCTTAACGAGCATAGTCTGTAAATTGTTAGAGTCAATAATCAAAGAAAACATTGTAATGCATTTAGACAAATTTAATCTAATTAGAAATAGTCAGCATGGGTTTACTAGAGGGATATCGCGCTTAACAAATCTATTAGAATTCATGGAGGAGGTTACCAAAATGTTAGATAAAGGGGAGCCAGTTGATGTTATTTATCTGGATTTTGCAAAGGCGTTTGATAGAGTACCTCATCAAAGATTATTTCGAAAATTAAAATCACATGGAATAGGTGGGGAAGTTGCCAAATGGATAGAAAATTGGTTAACGGGAAGAAGGCAAAGGGTGGGTATAAATAAGGAGTACTCTGAGTGGTGTGAAGTGAAAAGTGGAGTGCCACAGGGCTCGGTTTTGGGACCAATTATATTCTTGATATATAAATGATTTGGACATAGGAATGGGATCCATTATTGCAAAATTTGCTGATGACACGAAACTATGCAGTAGTGTCTCATCTAAAGCAGAAGTGGATATATTGATGTCGGATTTAGATAAAATTCGAGAATGGTCTGTAATCTGGTAAATGGAGTTTAATGTAGATAAATGTACAGTCATCCACATGGGTAGATCCAATATGGAACATAATTACTGAATGGGAGAGAACAAAATTAGAAAGATAGATAAAGAAAGGGACTTAGGGGTTAAAATAGATCATACATGTAAGGTGAGGGAGCAAGTTCAGGTAGCAGTAAAAAAGGCAAATGCAATGTTAGGGATGATAAAAAGAAATATTAAACATAGGAGCAAGGAAGTGATAGTCAAACTGTATAAAGCATTAGTTAGACCTAGATTGGAGTACTGTGTACAGGTGTGGAGTCCTTATCATAGAGGGGATATAAACATGCTGGAAAGGATACAAAAAAGAGCGACAAAGATGATAGTGGGATTCCAGAATTACAGTTATGAAGAAAGATTAAAAAGAACTGGCCTTCAGTGTCTAGAAGAGAGAAGAATTCGTGGTGACTTAATACAGGTGTATAAGATGATCAGAGGAATGGATAAAGTGGACTATAACAAGTTTTTTAAAGTACAACCACCAACAAGGACAAGAGGGCACAGCTACAAGTTGACTAAGGAGAGGTCCAGATTAGATATTAGGAAGTATTTCTTAAGCCAGAGAGTGGTGAATGCTTGGAATGCATTGCCAAGTGAGGTGGTTGAGGCTGGGACGGTCAATGCATTTAAGAACATATTTTATGCGTACAGCTTTTAGAGGAAGGTGATGTAAATGGAACTGGTTGTATACAGACTCTGCAGAGTCTTCTAAACCAGTATAAAGACGTTAAGTTAAGTTAAGTTAATTAGTTAGACCTAGATTGGAGTACTGTCTACCGGTGTGGAGTCCTTATCGTAGAGGAGATATAAACATGCTGGAAAGGATACAAAGAAGAGTAACAAAGATGATAGTGGGATTCCAGAATTACAGTTATGAGGAAAGACTCAGAAAAACTGGCCTACAGTGTCTCGAAGAGAGAAGAATTCGAGGTGACAATACAGGTTTATTAAATGATCAAAGGAAAGGACAAATTAGACTTTAACAAGTTTTTCAAAATACAACCACCTACAAGAACAAGAGGGCATAGCTGCACATTAACTAAAGAAAGGTCCAGATTATAGATATTATAAAATACTTTTTTAGTCAGAGAGTGGTGAATGCTTGGAATGCATTGCCACAAGATGTAGTGGAGGCAGGGACAATTATTGCATTTAAGAATAGATTGGATGTGTATAGCTTTTAGAGCAAAGAAATGTAACTGGTTGTTTATAGACTCTGCAAAGTTTTCTAAACCAGTATAAAGAAGTTAAGTTAAGTTAAGTTTAAGTTAAGCTAAGTTAATTTAAGTTTAGTTACGTTAAGTTAAGTTAAGTTAAGTTAACCAATCCTTTTTATCTGGTTCCTAGATCCAAAACAAATTTGACTTCTCCTGTTTTAAGGCATAAGGTGATAGTCAGCACTTGATAAGCAAATGTGAGTGTGTGTATAAAAAAAAGTCTGTGCATGGTACGAACACGTCAGATTGGTTTCTTGTCAAAACCGAAATTGAACAAGGCTATGTGCTTTCTCCATTGTTATTCATCACCAACATCGACCAAATCAACAAAGAAGCCCAATCTAATGATGATAACCTCTCAAGCGAACTCCTCTTCCTCAACTTATTGCAAACTGAAGAACAGCTGCAACGACGCTCAAACAACCTTATCTTAACTGCAGAAGGACATCTAAACCACTCCGCTAACCACATAACCAAGACCTATTGTTATTGCCACACAGTCTCCTGTTTTGTGACATATTTTCTGTGGAGCGAGAATCCCTAGAATAATTTGAGTAGATTTTTAACTTGAATTTTGCCCGAGCAGCGGCCGTTAGAACTACCCTTTTTCGATTTCCAACTGCTAAGGTATTTTCAACGTGCGCACCACTGCAAACGGGTGTCTGATCTCACTACTAAGAGATCAGGGGAAATATTTACCGGATGATCCACATGAAAAAATCCCGGTGTTTGTACCAGGATTTGAACCTGCAATCTCCACCTGAAGTGAACATGTAGATTCACTGCCTATATACACACCAACAATCCTACAGACAGTCAAACAATTACTGAAAACTAGGGGAAAAAAGGGTTTGACTAATCAGATGGGCAATTGGCAATGATGGGAGATAAATCTACATCATAATCATGTGCCTTGCCGGTTGGCGTTCATGGATCTCCATCCAGTCCCATCATGCGTGTTGTTTATCAACTCTGTTCTTCATCGTCCCCATGTCATTCCGTGAGACTGTCCAATATTTTCTCTCTCTGCCTCTCTCTATCTTTCTTCCCTGATATTTTCCCAGCTGTCACAGAATGTTCCGACCCGCCTCTTCTCATGACATACCCGAAAAAGGAAGACAGCCTTGACCTGACCTTTGCAATGAATGGTTGTCTGGGCTTCTTCCAGTACCTCATTATTTGCAGTCTATTAAATTCTTAACATTGTTCTGTAAAACCACATCTCCGTTATCTCTAGTGATGTTTGCTGAATGTCCATGTTTCACTGCCATATATCAGTATAGGTTCCACATAGCGTCCGAGAACTCTCTTTCTCAAATCTAGCGATAGCGTTTGGCTGCATAAGATTCCCTTCATGCTCCGGAAGACGGATTTTGCCTGATGCTACATGAATCATGAGTAACAAGCATATGGCCATCTCAAATTCTAAAGAGGGGACGGCGTGGCCTAGTGGTTAAGTGACACGGCTCACAACCTGAAGGTGCTGGGTTCAATCCCCATAACAGTACCGGCAGTTACCCCGGGGAAGCAAACCCTTAGAAATTGCAGGAGGAAACAGACCCTAACATAAAATACATGCTGAAGTCGGATGCACTGGGTCGACAGGCGCAAAATAAAAACCACAGTGCGACGCACACCGCCTTGGGGAATAGAGAAATAAGGCGAACGCAAAAAAACAAAATAAAACATAAATTCTAAAGACAACATCAACAGCCTGAAAAGGAGAAACCAAAGCACCATTTTCTAACTTTGCACTCAGCCCATACAACTTAATGGTCATTTTCCAGACCACCATCTTCCAGAGCTTGAAGGACAGATAATGAGTCCGTCAAGATGACGATGCTGTGATCTTCTGTTGGGAAAGCATCAAATACAGTCCTCAAGTGGTACAGAGCTACTTCCAGTCCTGTTATTTCTGCATTACAGTTTGAACATATCACATGAGCTTAAACAGCTTTCGTTATTTTTACCCCAACAGTTAAAACACCTGAATGTCCTTGAACTTGGGTGTACTTACGCTGTCCGAGTGGTCAGGTGGGTGACAGTTGACATCTCTGGGGTCTGGGAACAGATAGTCATTGCTTAGTCAGATATTGTCGAAATATTTTAACAAATCATTGACAAAGGCAAATGCTGCCGTCCATCGTAGACGATAATGGCAAAATTCATGTTGCTAGCGCTTTACAAATCATTGACAAACACTATACAAATTAGTAGGGCCATCTATGCTAACAACTGTCACTAAATTTTTGATTACCTGTCTGTCTGTTTACCTACCTACCTACCTGCTTGCCTGCCAGCCTGCCTCCCTCTCTACTTACCTGATTGCCTGCCTCCCTCTCTACTTACCTACCTATCTACTTACCTACCTACCTACCTGCCTCCCAACCTACCTACCTGCCTGCCTCTTTCTCTACCTACCTACCTGCCTGCCTACCTCCCTCTCTACTTACCTACCTGCCTGCCTGCCTCCCTCTCTACTTACCTACCTACCTACATGCCTACCTTCCTGCCTCGTTCTCTACTTACCTACCTACCTGCCTACCTGCCTCCCTCTCTACCTACCTACCTGCCTGCCTGCCTGCCAGCCTACCTCCCTCTCTACCTACCTACCTCCCTACATGTCTGTCTGCCTGCCTGCCAGCCTGCCTTCTTCTCTACCTACCTACCTGCCTGCTTGCCTGCCTGCCTGCCTGCCTGCCTACCTACCTACCTGCCTACCTATCTATTTATCTATCTATCTGTCTGTCTATCTACAGTCCACTTGTTTTGTACAGTTTGTTTCATATTTGTTGTTTATTTATTTAACCAGTCATATTTCTTCCTTCTATATGTGTTACAACCCAAAACTTGTTATATTTTTTCCTTCTTTATGTGTTACAACCCAGAACTTGTCATATTTCTTCCTTCTATTTGTGTTACAACCCAAAACTTGTTATATTTTTTCCTTCTTTATGTGTTACAACCCAGAACTTGTCATATTTCTTCCTTCTATTTGTGTTACAACCCAAAACTTGTTATATTTTTTCCTTCTTTATGTGTTACAACCCAGAACTTGTCATATTTCTTCCTTCTATTTGTGTTACAACCCAGAACTTGTCATATTTCTTCCTTCTATTTGTGTTACAACCCAAAACTTGTTATATTTTTTCCTTTTTTATGTGTTACAACCCAGAACTGGTCATATTTCTTCCTTCTATTTGTGTTACAACCCAAAACTTGTTATATTTTTTCCTTCTTTATGTGTTACAACCCAGAACTTGTCATATTTCTTCCTTCTATTTGTGTTACAACCCAGAACTTGTCATATTTTTTCCTTCTTTATGTGTTACAACCCAGAACTTGTCATATTTCTTCATTCTGTATGTGTTAGAACCCAGAACTTGTCATATTTCTTCCTTCTATATGTGTTACAACCCAGAACTGGTTGTATTTCTTCATTCTTTCTGTGTTATAACCCAAAACTGGTTGTATTTCTTCATTCTATATGTGTTACAACCTAGAACTTGTCACATTTCTTCAAATAATAAAAATGACAGATCAAAATATGTGGCAGTTTCACATGAACAAAACTTCAAAAAAAACTACAAACTCTGTTTTGACCAAAAAGTCTTCATCAGGTACTAAGGACAAGTCAGATGAAAAAATACACAAGAAATACGTACGAGGCACCAAGAATAGGAAGACCAGAATCCCAACTGCTGCCATGATGATTCCTGGGACAATAAATGAGAAGCCCCAGTCATCCTCTACGAAGACTCCAGCAATTAAGGAACCCAGGATGTTCCCAATGCTAGTATGAGCATTCCAGATCCCCATGATCAGACCACGCCTGACGGTTGGGAAGAACAAAGTATTTTTGAGTTTTCATATTGTTAGAGTGGTTTTGATGTCTGATTGCTTACAAGGAGGGTAGCCATTCGATATCCGGTAAGGTATATGTTGTGTTCCTGTTAGGATTGAAATAAACAGACATAGCCGGCACATGATGTGTGTGGCAACAACAGTGGCTGAGCAGTTTGAAGTCATCAGCCTTTAGAACCCTGCACTACGCCTCATGTTAAATGGAGTTTAATGTAGATAAATGTACAGTCATCCACATGGGTAGATTCAATATGGAACATAATTACAGAATGGCGAGAATAATATTAGAATGATAGATAAGGAAAGGGACCTAGGGATTAGAATAGATCATACAGGAAAGGTGAGGGAGCAAGTGAAGGTAGCAGTGAAAAAGGCAAATGCAATGTTAGGTATGATAAAAAGAAATATTAAACATAGGACCAAGGAAGTGATAGTCAAACTGTATAAAGCTTTAGTTAGACCTAGATTGGAGTACTGTGTACAGGTGTGGAGTCCTTATCATAGAGGGGATATAAACATGCTAGAAAGGATACGAAGAAGAGTGACAAAGCTGATAGTGAGATTCCAGAATTACAGTTATGAGGAAAGACTCAGAAAAACCGGCCTACAGTGTCTAGAAGAGAGAAGATTTCGAAGTGACAATACAGGTTTATTAGATAAACAAAGGAAAGGATAAATTAGACTATAACAAGTTTTTCAAAATACAGCCACCTACAAGAACAAGAGGGCATAGCTACAAGTTAGCTAAAGAAAGGTCCAGATTAGATATTAGGAAATATATTTTTGTCAGAGAGCGGTGAATGCTTGAAATGCATTGTCACAGGAAGTAGTGGAGGCAGGGACAACTAATACATTTCAGAATAGATTGGATGCGCATAGCTTTTAGAGCAAGGAAATGTAAATGAAACTCGTTGTATACAGACTCTGCAGAATCTTCTAAACCAGTATAAAGATTTTAAGTTAAGTTAAGTTAAGTTAAGTTAAGTTAAGTTAAGTTAGATTAAGTTAAGTTAAGTTAAGTTAGGTTCAGTTGCGCCAGAAATCGGAGTAAGTTATATAATAGTTTTAACAACAAATAAAATGTCTTCTGCTTATCCTTCTTACTTATTCATCCTGAAAAGGACATTGCGAAGCACCATAGTTTACAGCAAGGCTGCGATATTTGCCCCTTTTTGGTCTCACACATTCAGTTTGAGCACAACATATTTGGGACAGGGTTTGTCTTCTTTCTTCATCACCTATTCTCTTAGTCAGGCTGCTTGGGTGCAGTCTGTTGCCAGGGCTGATATTTGGAGATGAAATAGTGTATTGGTCACATGTTTTGTTGAGTCTGATGCAAGCAGCCAGCTATAAGTTGCTGGCTACTGTCGGCTCATTCACTACTGCGTCTTCTGTCCCAATTGCTAGGTCTAAGCACACTTCTTCAGTGTTCGTCCTGAAAAGGACATTGTGAAGTTGATTCATAGTTTACAGCAAGGCTGTGATAAATACGCCTTTCAGCTTGGCTTCGTTCGTTCTCAATCTCCCGCTACCAAACCCTGAAAAGGGCTTAAGTAGCAGAATGTAGTCCAGAGAATGGAGTGCGTTGTGTCGTAGTTTACAGCTTGACTGCGAAAGTTGCCCCTTTTGGTCCAACGTATCCGACTTCAGCAAGCATTTGTGGGTACCGGGCTATCATTCCCTCTTCGATCCTTTCTCCTTGGCCAGTCTGCTCTTTTGCAGCCTGTTATCCAGGATCACCGCATGGAGGTGTAGAAGGGTCTTGGCAGCTCTGGTTCGCTGGCCCTGACACTAGCAGTCAGCTATGGGTGACTGACCTCTGCAGCTCATGCGATGCTCAGGATCTTGATCCCTCCCGACACATATGATTTCAAGTGGCTTTTTTGAGTACATGGTTCGCCTTCCCACTGCGTTCCAAATTCACTCAGTCAGACTACCCTGGTGCAGCCTGTTTCCAAGGCTGCCGTTTGGAGACAGAATAGGGTCTTGGTCAGCTTTGGTTCCACCCTAGTGCAAGACGTTTGCTATGAGTCGCTGGCTGCTATCAGCTTATACAGAATAGGGTCTTGGTCAGCTTTGGTTCCACCCTAGTGCAAGACGTTTGCTATGAGTCGCTGGCTGCTATCAGCTTATACAGAATAGGGTCTTGGTCAGCTTTGGTTCCACCCTAGTGCAAGACGTTTGCTATGAGTCGCTGGCTGCTATCAGCTTATACAGAATAGGGTCTTGGTCAGCTTTGGTTCCACCCTAGTGCAAGACGTTTGCTATGAGTCGCTGGCTGCTATCAGCTTATACAGAATAGGGTCTTGGTCAGCTTTGGTTCCACCCTAGTGCAAGACGTTTGCTATGAGTCGCTGGCTGCTATCAGCTTATACAGAATAGGGTCTTGGTCAGCTTTGGTTCCACCCTAGTGCAAGACGTTTGCTATGAGTCGCTGGCTGCTATCAGCTTATTTGCTGTTACATCTTCAGACTCAACTGCTAGGGCGAAGCAGAGATCCAAACAACACCAGTTCACATATTAATTACTGTATTCAAAAACATAGTTTAATTGTTACTGTGGTTCACATTCTAACAGACTCCAGGATTGTACTCCAAGCCATTTCAAGCCCCAAACAAGATAGACTCACACAAAATAAAATATGATCGGATTGTTGTTCTAAAAAAGCAGATTTAGTCTTTCAGTGGATTCCAGTCCACTGTGTGAGCCGTGGAAACGAGAAGGCAGACGAGCTCTCAAAAGCTGGAAGTGGTAGCCCGCAGAGCTATAAAGAAGCTACATGCAATGAGACATGTTTTTTTTCAATCATCTGATG
>JAVGWX010000025.1:4186246-4271246 GCA_036924085.1 Ariolimax columbianus
CTCTCTCCGCAGAATGACATGCCACCTGCCGAGAGCAACGCACAAAGCACGAACTCCGTAGCTCCAGTGATGAACTCAGGTTACTGTGAGACTAATGGCCATCATGAACCGACTACCACAGGTCGAATTCGAACCCTGACCATCTGAACACGAGGCAAACGGCTTAACCACTTCACCACAGGGACGCCCTAGTCTAACCCATTCTCTTTATCAACCCAAACCCTTAACTCGTTAGGGTTGTAGAACTACCATGATGGAAACACCAACTCTGGGAATGACACATCTGGCAATGACACACCTGGCAAATGACACACCTGGCAGTGACACACCTGGCAATGACAAACCTGGCGAATGACACACCTGGCAATGAAAAACCTGGCAAATGAAACATCTGGCAATAACACACATGCAAATGTCACACCTGGCAATGACACACCTGACAATGACACACCTAGCCATGACAAACCTGGCAATGACACACCTGGCAATGACACACCTGGCAATGACACACCTGTAAATGACAAACCTGGCAAATGAAACACCTGGAAAATAACACACATGCAAATAACACACCTGGAAATGACACCTGACAAATTACACACCTGTCAATGACACACCTAGCAATGACACGCCTGGTAATGACACACCTGGCAATGACAGACCTGGCAATGACAGACCTGGCAATGACACACCTGGCAATGACACACCTGGAAATGATACACGTGGCAATGACACACCTGGAAAATGACAGACCTGGCAATGACACACCTGGCAATGACAAAGCAGACAGACCAGCAAAGGAGGGATCAAGACAAGAACAGCCTCACACAGCAACAACTTTACAAACAGCCAAACAACTCATAAGATCAGCAACCAAAGAAACTTGGCTGAACAGATAGCCAATGGGAAACACGGGAAGGGAGGCCTACATGCATATGGCTATCCCCAGTCCAAATGACAGTGTAAATCAACTCACAAGGAAGGATCAGAGGACCATTTTCCGACTGAGAACCCAACACATCCCACTAAACAAACACATGAACGTAATCCAACCACAACATACTCCTGAGTGCCAGCTGTGTACACACCCATATGAAACCGTTGATCGTCATCGCTTTGAGTGATCAGTGCTCAACGATTTTAGGAAAATTCTTCTTCCTCCACGGCCAGATACATGGCACTAGACAACAGCTGATAAACACGTGCGGATAACATTACATGGCATTGGGCCGTAGGGCAAGAGCTCGGATGCTGCTGGTTCCATAACAACAACAACAATAATAAATATCAACACAGAACATCATCCATAAAGTCATCCATAGTCCTCTATCTCAGCCCTATGGACAAGTGTGGAATAATCATACCCATTCTTTGACGTTATCAAAGATACAGGATTCCAGTATTATCGTTGTGTCACTAACCTGACAAACATGGCCACGGCGTAGGAGATGAGGTTACACAGATCCAGAGTTCCTAGCAAGTCCAGGTAGTTGGGGGTGTCTGTGGATGGTAGCACATCAGTCAGGTTATGTGGCTACATCAGTCATATCAGCCAGGTTATGTGGCTACATCAGTCATATCAGTCATGTGGTGGTAGGTGAGATGAGTCATGTGGTGGTAGGTGAGATGAGTCCTGTGGTAGTAGGTGAGATGAGTCCAGTCATATGGTGGTAGATGAGATCAGTCATGTGGTGGTAGGTGAGACCAGTCATGTGATGGTAGATGAGATCAGTCATGTGGTGGTAGATGAGATCAGTCATGTGGTGGTAGGTGAGTTCAGTCATGTGGTGATAGATGAGATCAGTCATGTGGTGGTAGATGAGATGAGATCAGTCATGTGGTGGTAGGTGAGATGAGTCTTGTGGTGGTAGGTGAGATCAGTCATGTGGTGGTAGGTGAGATGAGTCATGTGGTGGTAGGTGAGATGAGATAAGTCATGTCGTGGTAGGTGAGATGAGTCATGTGGTGGTAGGTGAGATGAGATCAGTCATGTGGTGGTAGATGAGATGAGATCAGTCATGTGGTGGTAGATGAGATGAGATCAGTCATGTGATGGTAGATGAGATGAGATCAGTCATGTGATGGTAGAAGAGATGAGATCAGTCATGTGGTGGTAGATGAGATGAGATCAGTCATGTGGTGGTAGTTGAGATCAGTCATGAGGTGGTAGATGAGATTCAATTAGTCATGTGGTTGTAGATGAGATCAGTCATGTGGTGGTAGATGAGATGAGATCAGTCATGTGATGGTAGATGAAATGAGATCAGTCATGTGGTGATAGATGAGATGAGATCAGTCATGTGGTGGTAGATGAGATGAGATCAGTCATGTGGGGGTAGATGAGATGATATCAGTCATGTGGTGGTAGATGAGATCAGTCTTGTGGTGGTAGATGAGATCAGTCATGTGGTGGTAGATGAGATCAGTCATGTGGTGGTAGATGAGATCAGTCATGTGGTGGTAGATGAGATGAGATCAGTCATGTGGTGGTAGTTGAGATCAGTCATGGGGTGGTAGATGAGATTAAATTAGTCATGTGGTTGTAGATGAGATCAGTCATGTGGTGGTAGATGAGATGAGATCAGTCATGTGGTGGTAGGTGAGATAAGATTAGTCATGTGGTGGTAGATTAGATCAGTCATGTGGTGGTAGATTAGATCAGTCATGTGGTGGTAGATGAGATCAGTCATGTGATGTAATTGTTCAAGGGTTATGGAATAACAAATTTGTGCACACACGTGATGAGAGAGAGATGGAGAGAAAGAAAGAGATATAGAGAGAGACACAGAGATTGAGAGATAAAGAGAGATAGAGAGAGACAGAAACACAGAGAGGGTAGAGAGAGATACAAAGAAAGAACGAGAGAAAAAAAAGAAAAAAAATAAAGAGAGAGAAAGAGAGAATGACAAAGAGAGAAAGAAAAAAAGAGAGAAATAGAAAAAGAGAGAGAAAGTGTCACAGAGAGAGAAAGAGAGATAGAGAGACAGAGAGAGACAGACAGAGAGAGAAGAGAGAGACAGAGAGGCAGAGAGAAGGAGAGAGACAGACAGAGACAGACACAGAGAGAGAGACAGACAGAAAGAGAGACAGAGACAGAGAGAGACAGACAGAGAGAGCCAGAAGGAGAGACAGAGAGAGAGAGGCAGAGAGAGAGAGAGAGACAGACAGAGAGAGAGACATACAGATAGAGAGAGAGAGACAGAGAGAGAGACAGACAGATATATACAGACACCGAGAGAGACAGATAGAGAGAGACAGACCGATAAGGAAACAAGGAAAGATGGACACAACAGTCAGAAAACAACAGAAATAGGCAGAGAAAGTTAGAGAGTGAGAGACAAAAACAGGGAGGAAGACAGACAGTGGGAAAGAAAGAAAGAGACATAGAGAAAGTAAAAGACAGACAGTGGGAAAGACAGAAAGAGACATAGAGAAAGTAAAAGACAGACAGTGGGAAAAACAGAAAGAGACATAGAGAAAGTAAAAGACAGACAGTGGGAAAGACAGAAAGAGACATAGAGAAAGTAAAAGACAGACAGTGGGAAAGACAGAAAGAGACATAGAGAAAGTAAAAGACAGACAGTGGGAAAAACAGAAAGAGACATAGAGAAAGTAAAAGACAGACAGAAACAGAGAGAGAAAGTGAGAGAGTGAGAGTTTGCTGGGAGACAACTTACTGAATGGGGCCCAATCACACCAGAATTCACTGGACGTGTTAGTTGTGTTCCTATGCTCCACTGCACTGCAGTTATCATGATGAAGGACACTCTAAGGCAAGCAACATGATACACTTGGGATAAACAGGTCAGATAAATGGAACACTTTGGATGGCACTCAACAAATAAAACACGCAGATACCATTTCATGGCATTGGGTCAAAGGGTGAGAGCCCGGGTACTGCTGAATATGACGGACATTCTATCTGGCAAATACATATTATGTTCTAAGATAGACGAGGAGTGACCAAGTAAGGAAGTTATGGTCACATAATGAGTTGGGTCTAAATGGATCACATGGGTAGATCCAATATGGATCATAATTATAGAATGGAAGAATAATATTAGATAGAAAAGGAAAAGGAGCTACGGTTAAAATAGATAATACAGGTAAGGCGAGTGAGTAAGTCCAGGTTATAATAGATAATACAGGTAAGGCGAGTGAGTAAGTCCAGGTTATAATAGATAATACAGGTAAGGCGAGTGAGTAAGTCCAGGTTATAATAGATAATACAGGTAAGGCGAGTGAGTAAGTCCAGGTTATAATAGATCATACAGGTAAGGCGAGTGAGTAAGTTCAGGTTATAATAGATCATACAGGTAAGGCGAGTGAGTAAGTTCCGGTAGCAATTAAAAAGGCAAATGCAATGTTAGCTATGATAAAAAGATATATTAAACATAGGAGCAAGGAAGTGATAGTCAAACTGTATAAAGCTTTAGTTAGACCTAGATTGGAGTACTGTGTACAGGTGTGGAGTCCTTATCGTAGAGGGGATATAAACATGCTGGAAAGGTTACAAAGAAGAGAGACAAAACTGATAGTGGGATTCCAGAATTAGAGTTATGAGGAAAGACTCAGAAAAACCGGCCTACAGTGTCTAGAAAAGATCAGAATTTGAGATGACTTATTACAAGTTTATAAGATAATCACAGGAAAGAATAAATTAGACTAAAACAAGTTTTTTTCAAAATACAACCACCTACCAGAAGAATAGGGCATAGCTACAAATTAAATAACAAAAAGGTCCTGATTACATATTAAGAAAACATTGTTCAGTCAGTGGTGAGTGTTTGGAATGCACTGCCACAGGCAGTAGTGGAGGCAAGGACAATTAATGCATTAAGATTAGATTGGATGCGCATAAATTTTAGAATAAGGAAATGTAAATGAAAATGGTTGTATACAGACTCTGCAGAGTCTTCTAAAGCAGTATATAGACGTTAAGTTAAGTTATAGATTACTACCTGCTCCCCTCTGTTGGGCTGGTAATTTGCACCATTTGGTTAATGACCTGTGTGATCTGCTTCCTACTTGTTCCCATATCTACATTCTTGGTGTCACCTGCTCCTAATGCTTACAAATTTATCCCTTACATCTTTCTTACTTGACTTTTCCAAGAATAGATTATCTCCCACACACACTCTAGACTTGTTTTGACCTTTTCAAGAATAGATATCTCCCACACAAACTCCAGACTTGCTTTGACCTTTTCAAGAATAGATATCTCCCACACAAACTCCAGACTTGCTTTGAGCTTTCCAAGAATAGATTATCTCCCACATAAACTCCAGACCAACCCTGACCATTCCAAGAATAGATTATCTCCCACACAAACTCCAGACATGCAGACCAGCCCTGACCTTTGCAAGAATAGATTATCTCCCACACAAACTCCAGACTTGCTTTGACCTTTCCAAGAATAGATTATCTCCCACATAAACTCCAGACATGCAGACCAACCTTGACTTTTCCAAGAATAGATTATCTCCCACACAAACTCTAGACTTGCCTTGGCATTTCCAAGAATAGATTATTCCCACACAACCTCCAAACATGCAGACCGACCCTGACCTTTTCAAGAATAGATTATCTCCCACACAAACTCCAGTCTTGCCTTGACCTTTCCAAGAATAGATTATCTCCCACACAAACTCCAGACTTGCCTTGACCTTCCCAAGAATAGATTATATCCCACACAAACTCCAGACTTGCCTTGACCTATCCAAGAATAGATTATCTCCCACACAAACCCCAGATATACAGACCAACCCTGACTTTTCCAACAATAGATTATCTCCCACACAAACCCCAGATATACAGACCAACCCTGACCTTTCCAACAATAGATTATCTCCCACACAAACCCCAGATATACAGACCAACCCTGACCTATCCAAGAATAGATTATCTCCCACACAAACCCCAGATATACAGACCAACCCTGACTTTTCCAACAATAGATTATCTCCCACACAAACCCCAGATATACAGACCAACCCTGACCTTTCCAACAATAGATTATCTCCCACACAAACCCCAGATATACAGATCAACCCTGACCTTTCCAACAATAGAGTATCTCCCACACAAACCCCAGATATACAGACCAACCCTGACCTTTCCAACAATAGATTATCTCCCCTATCAATATGCTGAGCAAGGCATGAGCCGCAGCAGGCAGCGTCCTAAAGCTGACAGCTTGCATCAGGGCCAGCGAACCAGATCTGCCAAGACCCTTCTCCACCCCTACGTAGTAATCCTGAACAACAGTATGCCACAGGGTTGACTGGCTAAGAAGAAGGATTCGACGAGGGACGACTTACCCGGAAACTAAAAATCCCTGCTCAAGTCGGATGTATTGGACCGAAAGGTGCAAATATCGCAGTCCTGCTGTAAACTATGACAAAACACACTCCGTTCTACAAACTCCATCCTGCTACTTTGAAAGCCCTTTTCAGGACTTTGTAGCGGGAGATTGAGAACGAATGACTTGGCTTCGTTCGTTCTCAATCTCCCACTACCAAACCCTTAAAGGGCTTAAGTAGCAGAATGTAGTACAAAGAACGGAGTGTGTTTTGTCATAGTTTACAGCTTGGCTGCGATATTTGCACCTTTCGGTCCAATACATCCGACTTCAGCAAGCATTTTTTGAGTACCTTGTTAGCATTCCCTCTTCGATCCCTTGATTGACGAAGATGACTATTTGCCGCACAAATTTCAGACATGCAGACCTACCTTAACAACACTGATGGGTTTCCTGGACATGTGGTAGCTTGTGTAACACAGGAAGGTGAAGGCCAATATAAATGACCTGTACCTATAAATAGAAATGATAATTATAAAAATGAGAGTAAGGCTAAGACTAAGATTAAGACTAAGATTGTTGTGTTAGAAGATTGTTGTGTTAGAAGATTGTTGTGTTAGAAGATTGAGAAGATTGTTGTGTTAGAAGATTGTTGTGTTAGAAGATTGTTGTGTTAGAAGATTGTTGTGTTAGAAGATTGTTGTGTTAGAAGATTGTTGTGTTAGAAGATTGTTGTGTTAGAAGATTGTTGTGTTAGAAGATTGAGAAGATTGTTGTGTTAGAAGATTGTTGTGTTAGAAGATTGTTGTGTTAGAAGATTGTTGTGTTAGAAGATTGTTGTGTTAGAAGATTGTTGTGTTAGAAGATTGTTGTGTTAGAAGATTGAGAAGATTGTTGTGTTAGAAGATTGTTGTGTTAGAAGATTGTTGTGTTAGAAGATTGTTGTGTTAGAAGATTGTTGTGTTAGAAGATTGTTGTGTTAGAAGATTGTTGTGTTAGAAGATTGAGAAGATTGTTGTGTTAGAAGATTGTTGTGTTAGAAGATTGAGAAGATTGTTGTGTTAGAAGATTGTTGTGTTAGAAGATTGTTGTGTTAGAAGATTGTTGTGTTAGAAGATTGTTGTGTTAGAAGATTCCTGTACTAGAAGATTCCTGTGTAAGAAGATTCCTGTGTTAGAAGATTCCTGTGTTAGAAGATTCCTGTGTTAGAAGATTCCTGTACTAGAAGATTCCTGTGTTAGAAGATTCCTGTACTAGAAGATTCCTGTGCTGGAAGGTTCCTGTGTTAGAAGATTCCTGTACTAGAAGATTCCTGTGTTAGAAGATTCCTGTGTTAGAAGATTCCTGTGTTAGAAGATTCCTGTGTTAGAAGATTCCAGTGTTAGAAGATTCCTGTGTTAGAAGATTCCTGTGTTAGAAGATTCCTGTGTTAGAAGATTCCTGTGTTAGAAGATTCCAGTGTTAGAACATTCCTGTGTTAGAAGATTCCTGTGTTAGAAGATTCCTGTGTTAGAAGATTCCTGTAACACGTGTCTGAGCTGTGTATTGTCATGCTTGAAGTATACACATTGGGATGTTGTACCAAAGTTTGAATACCCCCTTATGTGACTTGATGTTTAGTTGTGGAAGTCTCTTGAAGTGACTCTTGATAGTTTTTCTTTGGTAACGAGCTAAGTTAGATTTTCCTACATCCTGAATCATACTTGATTGCGTGGGTCCTCCTGGCCGTAGTACAGTGCGAGTCTCCTCAGAAAACTCACCACTTTGGGAATCAGTGTTCTAAAGATCCTCAAGGCTAACACAGGGAATCAAGACGTTGAGCAGTGCATGAGCTGCAGCTGTCAGCGACCCAAATCTGACTACTACTGTCAGGGCCAGCGACCCAGAGCTGTTAAGACCCCTCCACATCTCCAAGTGGTGGTCCTGGTTAACAGGCTGCAACAGGAGAATAGGCTAAGGAGAATAGATCAAAAAGGGAAGATTAACTCAGTACTCACAAATACCTTCTGAAGTCGGATCAAATGGTACACATTTTCAAGCTGTAAACTACGACACAACACATTCAGTTCTCTGGACAACATCCTGCTACTTGCAAAGACCTCTTCAGGAATTGGTAGCGGAAGTTTGAGAATGAACAACAAAGAAGTAGAAAGACTTGCACATCTGAAAGAATTACTGTTATAATATGTTCAGAAACGTTTATGATTATCTGCTGAAATTGGATGTGTAAAGCCAAAAGGCGCAGAAATCACTGTAAACTACAACACAACGTTCTTTTCAGGACGAATGCACAAGAAGAAGAGGACGAAGAACTAATACAGATGCTCACGAGAAGTAATTCTGAATTCTTTATGAATACTGGATCAACAAATACACAATTATGTTTCAACAGTTTAAAGTCTGCAGTTAATAAGTAGACAACTTCCGAGGAGGAATTCGTTGCTAATAGTACCGTTCTAGAAAATTTGCCATGATGTTCTTTGTCAGTTATTAAATTATAAAAAGAATGTATAATTATAACCCTAGACATGTCTGCAATCTATTAACTTATTACATTTATACTTACATTAGCTCACGATAATGGTAACTGACAAAGCTAGGCAAAATTCTTATCAAAATTGGCGCTGCCATTTTTCAAGGCTGCCTCAGACACACAGTGTGAATTGTGATGGAACCCTTCTAATAACACGTGTGACTTGCAATATGTGTAGCTGTAAACTAGTATAGTATAGTACTGTGTGTAGTACATTAGTCTACAATGTGTGTGTAGAGTGTAGTGTAGACGATGGCTGACAACTTAACTGCAAGCGGAGTACCCACTCGCAGAACTGAGAACACAATTGACAAACAATGCTAACACATACCGGTACATGATGTAGGCCATAGTTATACTCGATGCTGCTTATTCTTTTTTCGTTCGCTTTAAAATATTGGCTATATCTGCAATGTTGTCTCTTGTATAAACGTTACTGTCTTTTGTAGTTCACATACAGGTCCATAAAGTTTCTCTTCCAGTGTTGTTTCTATGGGCCAGTGAGATTTTCTCTGTATATCATATTCGGGGCAGTTCTATAGTATGTGTTCTGCTGTCTGGGGTGCCTGTACGCATGTACACATGGCTGAGTTCCCAATCTTTATTTTTGTGTACATGTGGCTGCGGAGTCGGTTGTGTCCTGTTCTAAGGCGCAACACAACAGTTTGCTCTTGTCTGTTCATCTTATGGTAATCATCTGGTGATGGCTTTCTGATTAATTTGATCATCCTTATCTTCTGTTGGTGGCTTTCTGATTGATTTGATGATCCTTATCTTCTGTTGGTGGCTTTATGATTAACTTGATCATTCTTATCTTCTGTTGGTGGCTTTCTGATTGATTTGATGATCCTTATCTTCTGTTGGTGGCTTTCTGATTGATTTGATGATCCTTATCTTCTGTTGGTGGCTTTCTGATTGATTTGATCATCCTTATCTTCTGTTGGTGGCTTTCTGATTGATTTGATCATCCTTATCTTCTATTGGTGGCTTTCTGATTGATTTGATCATCCTTATCTTCTGTTGGTGGCTTTCTGATTGATTTGATCATCATTAGCTTGTTGGTGGCTTTCTGATTGATTTGGTCATCCTTAATCCCTATCTTCTATTGGTGGCTTTCTGATTGATTTGATCATCCTTATCTTCTGTTGGTGGCTTTCTGATTGATTTGATCATCCTTATCTTCTGTTGGTATGTAACTGGCACATTTGGTTGCTCGGCTGAAGCACCCTCCTTTGCCAGTCGATCTGCTCTCTCGTTTCCTGGCACTACACAATGAGAAGGTATCCACTGCATGACGATCTTGCGCTGGTTGCTTAGTTCAGGCAGTAGAGCCTGTAGATCTGGCAGTTTCTCAAATTTCAGCGCTTTGAGTGCTGATTGTGCATTTGTCAGAAATACTACATTGTGAACTGACGTTGGTGTTCAACAGTTTCTCAGTTGCCACCTTGATTGCCTGGATTTTTGCATCATTTGTATGGCAGAATTTCCCAGCTGGTACTCTGACTGTATCCCTAATGTTGTTTGGGTATTCTATGTACACGCCCGCTCCGCCATTCTTTACTGCATTCTGCGCTGACCCATCTGTGTATACGCTGATTCAGAGGTCTTGATGGTGTTCTTCATCCAGGAAACGGAGGGTCACTATCCTACATTGCACACTGTTCTATTCGCACTGATGACTGTTCGTGTCTGGAGTCTAAATATGATATAACGCCACGGTTCATCGCGACGGTTATCAGCAACCCCCACCAGCTGATCACAACACCAACACGACTTGGACCAAGTAGAATAACACTTCTTCCAGTCGTGGGTCACAGGTTACGACCTTAACCCTTGCAATATCAACATCGAGACAGGAGGTCACAACCTTTAACCTTTTCCCTTCCTGTCAATCAGATCGAGTGTCCCTGTCATATCCGCTTGTTCTACCTGTAGGCTCGTCTTAAATGGTTGCCATATTGATATTGGCAAGTAAATTGCGAACTACCAGAAATTGATCAACTTTCAAACCCTTTAAGAACTGTTTTATTTATGTGTTGAAAATAAGCATATTTCTTGACAACTTTTATAAACAACTGACATCTTTTTTGACAATTTCTGTAAAAAGTCAACATTTTCCCCTTGTACTGGTGTTGTTGGCAGAGCAGGTATCTAGAGAGGAATCAGCTAAGGACACGTGGGATAGTGATGCCGTCAAATACACGGACGGATCGGTTCTGCATTGTGGCTTCTCAGCTAGAGTCAGAGGAGATGTTATTGCTGAAGCCAGTTGGACATCAGGTTAGGGTTTCTCTGCTAGTCAGAGGAGATGTTATTACTGAGGGCAGTTGGACATCAGGTTAGGGTTTCTCAGCTAGAGTCAGAGGAGATGTTATTGCTGAAGCCAGTTGGACATCAGGTTAGGGTTTCTCTGCTAGTCAGAGGAGATGTTATTACTGAGGGCAGTTGGACATCAGGTTAGGGTTTCTCAGCTAGAGTCAGAGGAGATGTTATTGCTGAAGCCAGTTGGACATCAGGTTAGGGTTTCTCTGCTAGTCAGAGGAGATGTTATTACTGAGGGCAGTTGGACATCAGGTTAGGGTTTCTCAGCTAGAGTCAGGAGAGATGTTATTACTGAGGGCAGTTGGACATCAGGTTAGGGTTTCTCAGCTAGAGTCAGGAGAGATGTTATTACTGAGGGCAGTTGGACATCAGGTTAGGGTTTCTCAGCTAGAGTCAGAGGAGATGTTATTGCTGAAGGCAGTTGGACATCAGGTTAGGGTTTCTCAGCTAGTCAGGAGAGATGTTATTGCTGAGGGCAGCTGGACATCAGGTTAGGGTTTCTCAGCTAGAGTCAGGAGAGATGTTATTACTGAGGGCAGTTGGACATCAGGTTAGGGTTTCTCAGCTAGAGTCAGAGGAGATGTTATTGCTGAAGGCAGTTGGACATCAGGTTAGGGTTTCTCAGCTAGTCAGGAGAGATGTTATTGCTGAGGGCAGCTGGACATCAGGTTAGGGTTTCTCAGCTAGTCAGAGGAGATGTTATTGCTGAAGGCAGTTGGACATCAGGTTAGGGTTTCTCAGCTAGAGTCAGGAGAGATGTTATTACTGAGGGCAGTTGGACATCAGGTTAGGGTTTCTCAGCTAGAGTCAGAGGAGATGTTATTGCTGAAGGCAGTTGGACATCAGGTTAGGGTTTCTCAGCTAGTCAGGAGAGATGTTATTACTGAGGGCAGTTGGACATCAGGTTAGGGTTTCTCAGCTAGAGTCAGAGGAGATGTTATTACTGAGGGCAGTTGGACATCAGGTTAGGGTTTCTCAGCTAGAGTCAGGAGAGATGTTATTACTGAGGGCAGTTGGACATCAGGTTAGGGTTTCTCAGCTAGAGTCAGAGGAGATGTTATTGCTGAAGCCAGTTGGACATCAGGTTAGGGTTTCTCAGCTAGAGTCAGGGGAGATGTTATTGCTGAAGCCAGTTGGACATCAGGTTAGGGTTTCTCAGCTAGAGTCAGGAGAGATACTTTCTGCAGGAGGACTCACCCTGGGGAAACTCTTCTCTCTCTCCTCTCTCCTCAACTCACTCTGTTTCTTTTAACTCTGTCCTACAGTCACACCCTTGCACAACTTTCACACGCGCCCTCATGGTGAAGCCCTTCCATTGCACTTTGGTTGGGCTAGCTTCTGAGGGCGCACAAACCTAGCATAGGTACATACAGATGCACACATTCATCCAAGCACTGGTTTATGCGTCCTGATATCGCCCAATCGACTACGGTCTGGGGTGGAAAATGGCGCGCCTCCGCCAGTAGAAACTAGTGAGGCAAACATCTAAGAAAAAAAAAAAAAATTTTTCAAAGTCAGAGGAGAGGTTATTGCTGAGGGCAGTTTGACATCAGGTTAGGGTTTCTCAGCTAGAGTCAGAGGAGAGGTTATTGCTGAGTGAAGTGGGACATACACGTCAATAACATCAAGTTTTAGATTAAAGCTGGAAGCAGTGAAGGCGTTAAGATGGCTAACTGAGATCCCTTTATCATGGGCAATCATTGTGATTGACGCGCGAGACGTAATTCAGAAGTCACAAAAGGGATGACTGAGGTACGAGTTGGTAGCAGCTCTTAAGACCTCAAACCTCCAGGGGTTGACATGGATCTACTATTCTGGTCATGCTGGGGTTCAGGGCAACGAAAGAGCTGACATCTTGACCTCACAAGCACCCATCATGAACACGTTAGTGATGGATAGGAGTGAAACTTTTGGTTTGTTTTGTGTTCGCCTTATTTCTCTAATCCCCAAGGTGGTGTGCGTTGTACTGTGGTTTTTATTTTGCGTCTGTCAGCCCAGTGCATCCGAATTCAGCAAGCATTTTATTTAAGGGTCTGTTTCCTTCTGCATTTTCTAAGGGTTTGCTTCCCCGGGGTGAGGGCCGGTGCTGTGATGGGGATCGAACCCAGCACCTTCTGGTTGTGAGCCGCGTCACTTAACCACTAGCCAACGCCGTACCTAGTGACATTTTGAAATCAATCAACGACTGTCTTGGGCACATGAGAAGACGGAGCAAGAGTGTGTACAACCAACGAGCTACACGGACCATTAGCATCCATACCCTGCACCATTTGCTGAGAGACTGAGCACCTACAGATAAGCCCGAAGTGCAGTGACTTCGATTCTTTGAAACATAAACAAGCCCGGGAAACTGGCTTATAAATTGGTTGTGATTGACTTAAACATAACTATATACGTGTAGTGTGCAGACATTACATCCATATCAGGAGGGTATAGCTATTGATCAGTCAAGTCTTTACTGATCTCGTTCACGCAGACGACACGGTCCTATTCGGCACAGACAGATCTGCGCTGCAGCGCTCTCTGGAAATGTTAAACACCCTCCCTAGGTCTGTCTACATCCTGGGCCAAGACCAAAGTTCAGGACCTAATTTACGACAGAGAACCCCAAGGTATTGAAACCCAAGGTCACACTGCGGAGGGCACAAACGAATTCGTTTATCTTGGTAGCACGATATCATCCGATGGGCGCTGCCGTCTTGACATGTCAAGACGGATCGGACTAGCTGTGTCAGCTATGCACGACCTCCGACGTGTGTGGAGTAATGGTAAGATCTCCCTTGGCACAAAAATCTGCATCTACCAGTCCTGCGTGGTCCCAGTCCTGCTTTACGGCTCCGAAACATGGACATTGCTGAAACATGACATGTCGAGACTGAAAGCCTTTCATTTGTACAACCAGCGGCTCTTAACTGAACTGGTTTAGAAGACTTATCAGAGTCTGTAGACAACCAGTCACATTTGCATTACCCTGCTCCAAAAACTATGCACATCCAATTTATTCTTAAATGCATTAACTGTCTCTGCCTCCACTACCTCCCAGGGCAATGCATTCCAAGCATTTACCACTCTTTGACTAAACAAATATTTTCTTATATCCAATATGGACCTTTCTTTAGCTAATTTGTATCTGTGCCCTCTTGTTCTCGTAGGTGGTTGTATTTTGAAAAAAACGTGTTTCAGTCTAATATATCCTTTCCTTTGATTATCTTATAAATCTGTATTGTCACCTCGAATTCTTCTCTTCTTCTAGACACCGTAGGCCGGTTTTATTTAGTCTTTCCTCGTAACTGTATTTCTGGAATCCCACTAGCAGCTTTGTCGCTCTTCTTTGTATCCTTTCCAGCATGTTTATATCCCCTCTGTGATAAGGACTACACACCTTTACACAGTACTCCAATCTAGGTCTACTGCTTTATACAGTTTGACAATCACCTCCTTACTCCTATGTTTAATATTCACTTTTATCTTCAGTCCACTTATGTCGTTAGACGTCGTGGGGAGATGCGACCTCCTTTGCTTCATATTAATCCACTGGTGGCTTGCCAGGTCAATCCCAGCATCTATTAGCCCCTGGAATATACGATCGCCCATTTTTTATACTGGTGGAAGTGTAAATTAGAGCAAGGTAGACCCGCAGCCTATCAGGTGCAATCTAAGCCGCTCCGCTAGCCACGTAGCCAAGACCTGTTGTTATGGCCACACAGTCCCCCGACATATTCTCTGTGGGGTGAGAATCCCTAGAATAATTTGAGTAGATTTTTAACTTGAATTTTGCCCGAGCAGTGGCCTTTATGCCTACTCTTTTTTGATTTCCAACTGCTAAGGTATTTTTAACGTGCTCGCCAATGTACATGGGTTACCGGATGATCCACGCGAACAAATCTTGGTGTCTCCACCGGGATTTGAACCCGCGACCTCCAGCACCCGAGACGAACACCTTACCTCGAGACCACTGATCAAGCCAAGCCATACCATCACTCAACGACCATATTAGGAATGGATTCGTCCATCGGAATTCACCAATTTATTTAAAACTCTAAATTTGATCTTAACTAACGCTCCCCTTGTACGTTCACGCTGCTTTGATTTCAACATCATTGAATGCTGTAGCTAGTTAGTTGCGCATCTCAAGTGAAGATGGTGACAGCGTCAGACATGTTTATTCAGATATGACTGTGCAGTCCGATCTGAACGAGACGAGACAAACGCCTCTACCGCACGTAGTGCACGCGTGAACAGTATTTGTAGTTTGAGCAGTCTTGCATTCTGTCCTTTTTTCTGCGCCTCCGTAATGGTCATCTGCTCAGCGGAGCAAGCACCACGTGTGATGGCAGTGCGCCAGGCTGAGCAGTTAGGAGCAAGCAGCTCTCAGGTAACAACATTAATGGAGAAACTATTCAAAGAACTGCTAACGGAGGATCGTAACTAAACTTCCAATCTTTGCATGATCAAAAACGTCTTTGTTTGTCTACTATATTATCTACGCTGTAGACATCTATGACCTCATTACTCTGCTTTCCTAGCTAACAATTTTACTATACATGTTCTGTACACAGTCCGTTTCAACGGATTCATAATACCCTGTCTACAAGTAAACAAAGGGTAACTTGGGTTGAGGAGGCGTTGCAACAGCCGTGTGGTGGTCAATTATGGCTTCATTTCTGAAATGCATTATTTGTAAGGCTTGATCACATTTGTGTTTTATTTTAATTAGGTGGCTAAAATTAAGACAATCCTATAACTGAGAACCTGTTGAACACCAATGTCGGTCCACAACCAGCACTCCAAACACCGAAGTCCGGGAAACTGCCAGATCTACAGGCTCTACTCTATGAACTGAGCCACCAGCGCAAGATTGTCATGCAGTGGATACCTTCTCATTGTGGAGTACCAGGAAACGAGAGAGCAGATCCACTGGCAAAGGTGGGTGCTGCAGACGAGCAACCAGATGTAACAGTTATATTCTAACAAAAGATAAGGATGATCAAATCAATCAGAAAGCCATCCAACAGAAGATAAGGATGATCAAATCAATCAGAAAGCCATCCAACAGAAGATAAGGATGATAAAATCAATCAGAAAGCCACCAACAGAAGATAAGGATGATCAAATCAGTCAGAAAGCCACCAATAGAAGATAAGGATGATAAAATCAATCAGAAAGCCACCAAAAAAAGATTAGGATCATCAAATCAATCAGAAAGCCACCAACAGAAGATAAGGATGATCAAATCAATCAGAAAGCCACCAACACCAGACGATTACCATAAGATGAACAGACAAGAATAGACTGTTGTGTTGCGCCTTAGAACAAGACAACCGTTCCCGCAGCCACATGTACACACAAATGAAGATTGGCAACTCAGCCATGTGTACACACAGACAGGCACCCAGACCTCAGAACACATACCGGTACTACAGAGCTGCTTGGAATATGATTTACATAGAAAATCTCACTGGCCCATAGAAACAACACTGGAAGAGAAACTTTATGGACCTGTAAGTGAACTACAGCAGACAGTGAAGTTTATACAAGAGACAATATTGCAGATATAGACAATATTATCTAGCGAACGAAAGAAGAAAACATCCTATTGCATTTTTTCTATAACAGCAAACCACCTGTGATTTGAGTGTTCATGTCTGAAAATATATTCCAAAAAATTAAATGTATAACTTCCATTACAGTAAAGGCACTGTCACAGGTTTTGTCCCATGTTTAAATCCTGCATGGAGATTGATGCTGATTCATATTTGACTGCCCGGTTTGCTATGCCACTTCTATCACGTGTGTCATTGACCAACTCTGTTGGTGATTGTCGTCCGTGCCATTCTCTCAGGCTGTCCAACATCTTCTCTCTCTGCCTTCCTCTGTCTCTCGTTCTTGCTATCTTTCACATTGTCAAAATGTGCTTCACTTTATCACGCTTCACTTTATCATGGTTCACTTATAGTTCCCCAATTTATCATTCATCAATTTATTGTGCTTCCCTTTATCGTTCCTCAATTTATCGTTACTCAATTTATCATGCTTCACTTTATCATGCTTCACCTCATCGTTCATCAATTTATCATGATGGACTTTATCAAGCTTCACTTCATCGCTCATCAATTTATCATGCTCCACTCTATTGTTCATCAATTTATCATGCTCCACTCTATTGTTCATCAATTTATCATGATTCACTCTATTGTTCATCAATTTATCATGCTTCACTTTATCGTTCATCAATTTATCATGCTTCACTCTATTGTTCATCAATTTATCATGCACCACTTTATTGTTCATTAATTTATCATGCTTCACTCTATTGTTCATCAATTTATCATGCTTCACTCTATTGTTCATTAATTTATCATGCTTCACTCTATTGTTCATCAATTTATCATGCTTCACTTTATTGTTCATCAATTTATCATTCTTCACTTCCAAATTAATGTAACAGTTCCAGCCAGAGCAAGGGGAGCTTAGGACAGGGGTGAGGTGGTTTCTGATACCTGAACATGTTAAAGCTTGAAGCTACCTGAATGCGTGTCAAGGTCACTCACCGTCTCAACAAAGGAAACAGAGTTGGGGTAAGGAATGTGGATAGGTGGAAACTGACCGCTGGCCTGCCGACTTTGGTAGGGGGAGATTGATTGACAGACGGAATGGCAGCGGGGCTTGCTGTGAGAGAATGAGTGACAGGGGTGCAAAGTGTTTCGTTCCAATAAGACTGAATAGTGAATATAGTCATTCCCTGAAATCCATTGGTCGAGCTTCGACTTTGCTTGAGTGTATATAACTCGAGAGGAAGTTTGGCTCAGGAGGCTGGATGGAGGGGAGGCTGGATAGAGGGATGGAGAGTGAGAGAGAGAGAGAGAGAGAGAAACTGAATGTAGAGAGTATGTTTAACTCACCGACTTAGGTAGAGGAGCGATTGATTGACAGTTGGACGAATGTTTAGTGATAGAACAGGATCGCTCAAGTAGGTGTGTGAGTTTTGCATTAATAGATAATCTGAACGTGTGTTTGTAAGCAAGGACACATTGTGAACGAGTTATGTCGAGATCGCCCGCCTGGGGGGATTTGAGTGAGGAAGAGTATTTGATAAGGTGTGTTGAGGACGCAGTTAAGGCGAGGTGTGTGTGATGTAATTGCAAGGCAATAGAACTGGGTTTTAGTTAGTTGGGAATTCCATCAATAGCTAATGCTTACAATTCCCGTTTCAGTAGAATGTTTAGTTAAGATATGTATTATATTGTGTTTGTAATTTCTCTACTCATTCTATGATATGAGTATGATATAATAAATATGTCACCTGCTGTGTGATATGTCATTTACTGATTATGGTCTTGATGAGGTGGATGAGTGTGAGAATGTTCTAAGTTAGAATAACGGCCAGGGCAAACAGTGAGGTCTGTTACATTATTCATATTTATTTATTAGAGCTTGTCGTCTTCTTCCGACAGATCTGATAGAAACATCAAGCAAATCACCTATCAGCATGTATTCCTTACCACATTTACACATTTCATGTATGTGTCACATTCTGGAAATATTTCAAGCAATGTTCGTTATTGTAATACAAATATTAGTTTTGTTCTGTTCCTAAAAATCGACCCCTGCAGTCATTGGTTTTGTACACACTTCTGCTCAGTTCTTTCGAACCTCGTTCAATATCAAAGACCTGCAGGTTGTGAATTGCTGATTCATCTATTGGGAAGGAAGACTAACGTCTGGTCAGGCACAACTTACTGATCAGATATGTTAGTCAGGGTCAGGGTAAGGTGAGGGATTGACGTGATCCCTGTAGTAGTGAGCGACACACCGATGAAGCCAAGCACAGCACAACCGCCTGGAGGACCCGGTCCACCTTCATTGGCACGCTCGGGATGTGAGAAAAACGACAACCTGGCACTTAACTTTCTTTTCTTTTTAAGGCGCACAAAATAGAAATCCTACTCATTGCAGGCATTCAAAAACATCATCGTCTATTGTGGTGCTGTCGTTTAACAGGTAGACCACAAACTGTCACTTCTATCCATATCTAGTGTAATTGATGATTGTGACGCCAGATCCTGATTGTTATGCCGTGGTCTTTTGTGCATGATAAGGACAAGAATAGCACCACTGCCTCACAGGGAGCATGTCATAAGAGGCGACTAACTGTATAACACAGGCCATGGTTAGGTGGTTTGTTTATAGAAGCATAGATCGCGCCTAACAGGCAGCGAGTCTACTTTGTTCTAGTGTTTGAGTCTATTAAGTTGGACTCGAACATCGGTTAACCACCAAACGCAGCGAAGTATTAAGCTGCTCAAGCCTAGCCCGCTAAGCAGGAAACCCTTATCCCAGCTATATCCAGCTCAGACCAGAGCTGGGACCTGAACAGAGGCATTTGCCCCTGTAAAAGTACAGATCGACTAAGAACTAAGAAAGAAGCCAGGACGTCACCTCTATCGCTGTACCCCAGAATGACCAGGGCAGTAGATCCACAATAGCCCCTGCAGGTTTGATGCTTGTGACGCCAGGATGTCCGCTTTTTCATTGCCCTGGACCCATGAAAGACCCCTACAGTTGATTGACAACTGCCCCTCCAGGTTTGATGCTTGTGACGCCAGGATGTCCGCTCTTTCATTGCCCTGTACCCAAGAAAGACCCCTACAGTTGATTGACAACTGCCCCTCCAGTTTTGATGCTTGTGACGCCAGGATGTCCGCTCTTTCATTGCCCTGGACCCAAGAAAGACCCAGACAGTTGATTCACAACTGCCCCTCCAGGTTTGATGCCTGTAAAGCCAGGATGTTAGCTCCATAGTATGCATGGGGGTCCTCCAGGTGAATGTGCTATGCTCGGATTCATCTGCGTGGCGCAGGTGAATCCATCTTCGGGTTGTGAGCCGTGCCACTTAACCACTAGCCCACGCTGTCCCCTGACACAGAACATTTCATCTAGCACACATCTGGCTACTACATTGTTTACATAGCATCTAGGTCAGTAGTGGTCAAGCTAAGGTTGACCTAGGGCCAGATTATGGTCAAGGATAACACCAGAGGGCCAGACCTATAACACCCTTAAGAAATAACATTCTGAGATTTAGTTATACATATATAATGAACCAGGTACAGAAAGCAACGGCAAACTACTTTATACTTAGAAAACATTTTTACATATGTAAACTTTTATACATGAAATCGTGCACAACAGCTACAAGCCCGAAGTGGGACTGGCTGTTTTATACTTAATACACTTTAAACAAGGCTGCCAACTGGGCACCTCAACTCCGTCCTATAGAAATGTACCAACCATCCACCCTCACAATCACTTCCTCATACCGATGTTAAAGATAAAGCAACATCATTTTATCTCAAAGAATTCCGACCGCAGATAAGATATGTCATTGCTTTACGTTTCTCATCAAAGTAGGTACCGAGACTGTCTACGCCTGTCCACGTGCATGATCAGAGATTTGACGTTATCATTTCCGTTCTGTCTGCACTATCTAGTTGAGCTCAATTGCTTTGATAGAGAGAAATAGAGAGAGAGAGAGTGAGAGAGAGAGTGTGAGAGAGAGAGCGAGAGAGAGAGAAAAAGACAGTTGGTGGTGTTGTGGGAGGTGGGGATATGTTAATCATCTATTTTGGGTCTTTTGTTTCTAGTGCATGTGTGTGCTATTTTGTAATATTTTTTTTCAGCAGTCGTTGGAGTATACAGTCATTTTCAATCAACAATAAGAGGCCGACCAAAAACTGGTTGGTGGACCGGATCTGGCCCACGGGTCATAGTTTGGCCACCTCTGGTCTAGATTATAAACAACTTTGTCACTTGCTCGCTGTATTACGGGATAAAGTCGATAAAAATAGATGCAGGTATCGATGGCACAACAAGTGATTCACTGCAATGGCACCTGAGTGTTCTAGTGAGCGGAAGGATTTATGTGTCTTTCATTAAATCAAAAGCTTGAAATGATAAAGTTCAGCAAGAAAAGCATGTATAACGTTGAGATAGGCCAAAACCTAGGCCTCATGCACCAAAAAGATAGCATGTATAACGTTGAGATAGGCCAAAACCTAGGCCTCATGCACCAAAAAGATAGCATGTATAACGTTGAGATAGGCCAAAACCTAGGCCTCATGCACCAAAAAGATAGCATGTATAACGTTGAGATAGGCCAAAACCTAGGCCTCATGCACCAAAAAGGTAGCATGTCTAACGTTGAGATAGGCCAAAATCTAGGCCTCACCCACCAAACAGATAATCAAGTTGTCAATTCAAAGGAGAAGATAACAATTTGCCGAAGGCTCAAATTATGAAAATTTGTTTGGTTTTTTTTTTCTTTTTTGTTTTTTTGCAATAACATTTTTAAAAATTCCTAACACGTCTTTACAGCCCGACTTGCCAGATATTTGTTGATCGGAAAGTATAACTGTTGTTTTAACTTCGTCTCCGTTCGTTCTTAATCTTCCGCTACCAAGCCCTAAAAAAGGGTTTTGCAAGTAGAAAGATGGAGGAGGTTGCTCAAATGATAGATAAAGGGGAGCAGTGGATGTTATTTATCTTGATTTTGCTAAGGCCTTTGATAGAGTACCTCATCAAAGATTATTTAGAAAGTTAAAATCACATGGAATAGGTGGGGAAGATGCCAAATGGATTGAAAATTGATTAACTGGAAGAAGGCAGACAGAGAGTGGGCATAAATAAGGAGTACTCTGAGTGGTGTGAAGTGAAAAGTGGAGTGCCACAGGGCTCCGTTTTGGGACCAATTTGTTCTTGATATATATAAATGATTTGGACATTGATATTGGATCCGTGATTTCAAAATTCGCTGACACAAAACTATACAGTAGTGTCTCATCTAAAGCGGAAGTGGATATATTGAGGTCAGATTTTGATAAAATTCTAGAATGGTCTGCGATCTGGCAAATGGAGTTTAATATAGATAAATGTACAGTCATCCACATGGGTAGATCAAATATGGAATATAATTACAGAATGGACGAGAACAATATTAGAAAATAGATAAGAAAAGGGACCTAGGGGTTAAAATAGATCATACAGGTAAAGTGAATGAGCAAGTCCAGGTAGCAGTGAATTAGGCAAATACAATGTTAGGTATGATAAAAAGAAATATTAAACATAGGAGCAAGGACATGAATGTCAAACTGTATAAAGCTTTAGTTAGACCTAGATTGGAGTGAAGGTGAACCGGCAGAACTAACCCGTGAGATACGACACAGGTATAACTAGTTTTAGCGTATCGCCATTCAGCCGGCGTCCAGACCACGATAAACGGATGGAAGAAATCACAAAAAAAGAACGAAATAACAAGTCCATTCGGAAAACAACTCCACGTATCCGTGAACTCAAGTGTAAGTCGTCGACTAGTGTGAATTCCAGGCAAATCCGTGGTCTGGCGGCATCCATAATGATCCAAAACAGTAGAGAAATGTAGACTCGCAGCCAGTTACGGCGCCATCTTTGCCAGATTATGGCGTGTGAAAATTTTAGATGCTACTATGATGAACTGAATACAGCTGGGAAGAGATGCCAGACTCACTCACACGCTGAGTGTTGTCCATACGACCTCTTGTGGTTATCGAAAAGGCACGACAAACTGCGTTAGATGCCTTCCCACCTTTCTACCCTGCGGTTTACGGAAAGGCTGCGGTGGTAACCCTGAGGCAAAATCTGCATCCTATGCTATCTCCAGTCGTCTCGATGAATGTCTTGCCACTGGCAAAAGGTAGCTTAGGCTCTGTGAGTGAGGTTGACAAAAGGCGCAGTTTCTTCCTCACTTTAATCCAAATCTCCGCGCAAGTCACCCATTTCAGCGGACACAGCACGAGATACGACTGTCCACACGGCTGAACAAAGAGAGTGGTCTTCATCACTTGTGATGGACAAAACTATCAGATTGGAGTACTGTTTTCAGGTGTGGAGTCCTTATCATAGAGGGGATATAAACATGCTGGAAAGAATACAAAAAAGAGCCACAAAGATGATAGTGGGATTCCAGAATTACAGTTATGAGGAAAGACTCAAGAAAAACCGGCCTAGTTTCTAGACAAGAGAAGAATTCGAAATGACAACACAGGTTTATCAGAAAATCAAAGGAACGGGTAAATTAGACTATAACAAGTTTTTCTTCTTCTTCTTCTTCGTACGCTGTCAGACGTCAGCTTAAATTTGTTTGACGAAAGCTGCTGTCATCCTGAGGCTGTCGATACTGCCATAGAGCTTGTCTAGTGTTGCCACTGGTGATGGCCACATGTGCTTTCTCTAGTGCTCTTAAATCATTAAATTCAGTATTTTTCTGGCTTTTTGGCGTTGACTTCATGCCTCCTGTTATAACTCTCATGGCTTGGTTTTGAACTTTGCTAATTTTTTCAAAGTTCGTCTTTGCTGCTGTTGTCCATGCCGCAATGCCATACTCGAGAACTGGTCTCATTCTTCCCCAGTGTACAGTTTCTTTAGTATGCTTTCGTCTGCTCTCCAGCTTGTGCCAGCAAGTTTCCTCATGATTGCCATTCTTTCTCTGGCTCTCATTCGGTTTCTCTCGATCAAACTTTTCCATGTCATGCGCCGATCAAATGTGACTCCCAGGTAGTTTGGGTTGTCGTTTGGCCGCAGATATTTTCCGTTAAGATTTATTTTGGTGTTTTGGGGTTTATTTGAAAGCGAGAATATCGTACATGTTGTTTTTTCCTCGTTTATTTTGACCAGCCATGAGTTCACTCACTCTCCCAACGATGTTAGGGACTGCTGTATCCAATTGTTTGCTACAGTGAGATTTATTTCAGAGGTCCACATAGCCAGATCGTCTGTAAACATGGAGCTGTGGACCCTTCTTGGTATATTCTCTGTGATGTTGTTTATATACACCAGGAAAAGTGTGGGTGACAGTACTCCCCCTTGGGGTACTCCCTGCTCCAGTGTCACATTTTTTGCTCATCTGGCCTTGTACTTGAACTCTGGCTGTTCTATTTTCGAGGTAGTGGCTGATCCATCTGTACATTTTCCCACAACCTTCACTTCTTCGTAGCTTGACTTTAAGTCCCTCTTTCCACACCTTGTCAAATGTCTTCTCTAGATCCACCTAAACCGCTACTGTGTGTTTTTTCTCCTGGTAAGCATCCTCTATTTCCTGGGCTATAAGAGTGATCTGATCCTCAGTGGATCTGTGCTGTCTAAAGCCTGTTTGCTGTGGAATTAGTATGTGTTTGTCTTCCAGATGCCACATCAGTCTGGTGTTTATCATACGCTCCATCAGTTTTCCTACACAGCTCAGCAGACGGATAGGCCTGTATCCATTTGGATCTGTTCTATCTTTTTCTTTCTTTGGTACTGGTATAAGTAGAGCATCTTTCCATGCTTGCTGTACAATTCCCTTTTTCCAGCTTTGGTTTAGGACTGATAGTAACTTCCTCTTTGCTGTTTGGCCCAAGCCCATCCGCATTTCATTTGTTATCCCATCTTTTCCGGGCGATTTCTTTTTCTTTAAAGTTCTCATGGCCTCATCCATTCCGTTCATTGTTAGTTTTGCCATCATGTGCTCCTCTGGTGCCATCTTGATGTTGTCGTGGCTCTTTTGTTCTTCACTTATATCTGTATGCCTGTCTGTAGGGACATCGATGTGGTTTGCTCTGGCATAATGTTCTATAAAGGCGTTTGCTGCTTTTTTTCCAGTGAGCATGTTGTCGCCCTGCTTGATGGTAATTTGTTTATTTGATAGTGTTTCGTCGTTCATGACTCTGACTAAATTCCATCCTCTATCTCTGTGATGTCCCTAGCATTTGAGACTTCATCCTCAGCTTTCTGCAGTTCATGGTTCCAATATGGCTTGTAATTTTTCCTTGCCCCTCTTGGGATGGTTTCGGTGGCTGCTTGCAGTATTGCTTTGCTTAGGCTTTCCACCATAGGTTTCATATTGTTATTTCGTGTGTTGATAGTTTCACACAGTCCATCTGTCATCATTGCAAATCTGTCCCAGTCGGCTCGTCTATAGTTCCAACGTGGCAGCGGTTTTATTTCCTGTGGGCCTACTTCCATATCAATTTCTAGCCTAATTGGCCTGTGGTCGCTACCTGCCAATTGGTCGAGCACCTAGCGATCTATTGTGTGGTGAATGTCTCCCGTGGAGAAGGTCAAGTCTTGAGTGGAAGTGGTATGCCATGTTCTAGAATAGAAGCTAGGGCTGTCCTCCGGCCTATTGATAAGATAGAGATTTGTGTCTATCTCCCAGTCTTCCACTTCGTCACCTCTGTTGTCTGTGTCCGAATATCCCCATCTCTCCAAGTGACTGTTGAAGTCTCCAACCACTAGGCAGCTGGAGTCCTTGATTTCCATACTCGATAGCGACAGGTCATTGATGGGTGGGCCATACAGGTTGAATATACGGGTTTGCGATTCCCTTTGTCATTATGTCGACTCGAACAATTTTTTCTTGTCCCGTGTGATTTACAGATACTGCGCTACTTGGTATGCAGTTTCGTGTCAGTATCAGCACACCTCCTTTGTGACCTTCTCTATCAAGACGGAACGTCTGGTATCGTCTGATTAAGAATCTGTGGTTTTTGTTGAGGTGCGTTTCTTGGATGCATGCCACGTCTATCTTACCTTCGTACAGGCGATTTGTTAGGGCAACCTTTTTTGTTAAGGACTCCCTCCGCGTTCCACTGTAGTATTTTAAGTGTCTTGAGTTTTTGGTCAATAACTCTTGCCCCATCTCCTTGTGCCTTGACTCCACAGCACATGGGTGGGTGACCACCAGTAGCCTCAGGTGGGCCCCTTCGAGGCGTGGGGCCCGGCACTCTCGCTGCCTGGCGGGACTCTACAGGATGAGCACCATACTTTCTTCGTTTAAGTTGTGACGTCATCATACAGCGATATACGTTGCACTGTTTCGTTAAGCCTGTGGCCCAGTGCATCCGATTTCAACAGGCATTTCTGTAAGGATGCCCTCCTTAGCCTTTGGCTGTCCCCAGCCTACCTGCAAGGCAGCAGTTGTTTGAGGTCAGAGTTGTATCTCTTAGGAAAGTTGCCTTGCAGGACTCTCGAGTCTTCCCCACTCGTGTCGAAAGGGTGTGATGATGATATTGATATGATGGACTTATGTACTAGTTTTTCTAGTATCCCAGAAGAGAGGCAGTCCAGTGTGTCTGTGTCCCAGGATCGTCACGTCCTGCCAGAAACGTAGCATATACATGTGAGTGGGGGTATCTCTTTGCTCCCCTTTAGTATTTTCGGCTAATCTGCAGTGATGGTACGCCTAGCATTCCCCGTCACCTGGGAGGTTATTACAAAGGGGCAGATGTGCAATGTCCGCTGGCCTGCATCTCTTCTGCATCTCAACAGTCCGCAGTGAGGTGGCTGCTCTACTGCTTGCGACACCCCGACCGAGTCATCTACAAATGATTTCATACCTCCACGCCGCATGGGGTGAATATCGGACAGGTCCTCGCCCGCTTTGATCGGCGAGATGGTAGAGACCTCTTTCTGTGGCTTGACCAGGTCGGGCTAAGAAGCGAGCCCCAGGTCCCAATCTTATCGTTGCCTCCCGTCGCAGTGGTGATAAGTATATCGTCGCTTATCCGGACGGGATTCCGGCTTAGAGGCGTTCGGCCATAATCCCTCCGATGGTGGCCTCGCCCTATCTGCGGTCCAAAGCTGAGTCTCAACAGTCCGCAGTGAGGTGGCTGCTCTACTGCTTATGACACCCCGACCGAGAACTAAGTCATCTACAAGTGATTTCACACCTCCACGCCGAATGGCGTGAATATCGGACAGCTCCCCACCCGCTTTGATCGGCGGGACAGCAGAGACCTCTTTCTGCGGCTCGACCAGGTCGGGCTGAGTCGCGAGCCCCAGGTCCCAACCATATCATTGCCTCCCGTCGCACGCAGTGATGCTAAGAATATCGGCAGGGACAATTAATGCATTTAAGAATAGATTGGATGAAATTGCTTTTAGAGAAAGGAAATGTAATTGAAACTCGTTGTTTACAGACTCTGCAGAAAGTTCTAAACCAGTATAAAAATGTTAAGGATGTTGTCCCGAGAACGAAATGCAGTGTGCCGTAATTTACAGCTCGACAACGATATTTGCATCTTTCAATACGACACACCCGAGTTCACCATGGCATTTTTGGGTACCAGGTTAGCCCTTCCTTATTCAGTTATCCAGGATCAATGCGTGGAGGTGTAGAAAAGTCTTGGCAAATCAGGTTCACTGGCCAGATGGCTAGGTTAAATACAGATGTAGTGTCGGTGCCAATACCCCACAAACTGGGATAAGGCATGATTGATTGATGGCCAATCATGACTGGAAGAGGCTACAACAATAGCAGACTGTTGTCAGAGATGAAGTGTTGGCCAGTCTGCTTCCTTTTCTTCTAGAACAGTAAGACAACTGTCCATTATCATTTGCCGTACGTCGGAACACGGTACACAAATTGTTAGCTTATGCTAAACTTTTTCTTTAAAATATACCCTAACTGCTAAAGTGAGATCATCCCAGTAATAGCCAAGGTCCATATCATCTTGGAATATTTGTTGTTCCCCATCAGGCAAGTCCATGAACATGTCCAAGGTTTCAGGAGGGGTGTCAATTCCCCCAGCATACAGCAACGACTTCTTGGTCTAAAGAAAGTGTTACAAATACAAAGGTTATTTAAAAATTGTCCGCACGCAAACAGGTAAACTATAACACACTTCAGGTAAACTATTACACGCTACAGGTAAACTATTACACACTACAGGTAAACTATTACACCAACAGGTAAACTATTACCTCAAAAAGTAAGCTATTACACACTACAGGTAAACTATTACCACAACAGGTAAACTATTACACACTAGAGGTAAACTATTACAACAGGTAAACTATTACACACTACAGGTAAACTATTACACACTACAGTTAAACTATTACACCAACAGGTAAACTATTACACATTACAGGTAAACTATTACCACAACAGGTAAACTATTACACACTAGAGCTATTACCAGACAGCGCATGAGCTGCAGTTTTCAGCGACCCATAGCTGACTGCTAACATCAGGGACAGTGAACCAGAGCTGCCAAGACCCTTCTACACCTCCACGCGGCGATCCTGGATAACAGGCTGCAGTAGGTCAAACTGGCTGAGGAGTAGGGATCAAAGAGGGAGTGCTAACCCGGCACTAAAAAAATGCTTGCTGAAGTCAGATGTGTTGGACCGAAAGGTGCAAATATCGCAGTCAAGCTGTAAACTACGACACAACGCATTCCGTTCTCTAGACTACAATCTGCTACTTAAGCCCTTTCAGGGTTTGGTAGCGGGAGATTGAGAACGAACGAAGCCAAGCCAAACTATTACCACAACAGGTAAACTATTACACGCTACAGGTAAACTATTACACGCTAGAGGTAAACTATTACCACAACAGGTAAACTATTACCCCCAACAGGTAAACTATTCTTAGTTCTCAGCCAACCTGTACTTCTACAGGAGCAGATACCCCTGTGCAGGTCCTAGATCTGGTATGAGCTGGATGTAGGCGGAAGAAGGATTTCCTGCTTAGCGGGCTAGGCTCGAGCAGCTTAATACTCTGCTGCATTGGGACAAGCGCATACGGAGGGTGGTTAACCAATGCGAGTCCATCTTAATAGACTCAAACACTAGAACAAAGTAGACTCACAGCCTGTTAGGCGCCATCTATGCTGCTCTAAATAAACTACCAAACCATGGCCGGAGTTATGCCATGTGACACAGTCGCCTCTTACGACATGTTCTCTGTGAGCAGTGGTGCTATTCTTGTCTTTGTTATACACAAAGACCCCGGCAGACCGCTCGGGTAAAATATTACATAATAATAATGTTCTATTCAGCGCCAAAAGCCTGTTGCGTCAAATGACCACTACCGGTACCATGTTCAACTCCTGAAGCTTGTTCATGCGTAGTGTGTCAACCGGAATCCGTACAGTTTCCCCAGGTTGAGCTGAGTACTCAGCTGCCTCGGGATGAGGGCAGCAAGGAGTGTGTATTGGACCAATGTTTGTGTGAGCTTTCTTTGTCCGACTCCTTGGTTCCCCGCTTTCCACCCCTGAGACCTCTGTACTCTGTCCACACTCGGGTCAGCATGATCTTTGCTGTGCTGATGATACGAAGTTGGGAGAGGTATCATGTGACTTCCAGTGGAGGTGGGGCTGGAAGAAGGCGGCTTCAGTCTGAATAGTGATAACCTGGACTGAATTTTAGGGTGCATTCAAGCGGATCGTTGAACACCATCATGGACTGGTTTCCCATGGCTTAAGCCAAGTACAGCGGCAGCAAGATGCAGCATAATAAACAGAATAACCGATCAAACGCCCATAAATTCCACAGAATAAAGTCCTAGATGCCCCATATTGATGGAGTTGTGAAAAAACCACACAAACTATTACATGCAGCAGGCAAAAACTATTAATAATAATAGCTGTCCATCGTTGTCGATGAGGACACCCGACATCATCCTTGTCACAGCGTATCCTGATGGGTGTGGGTGCGCATGTGGCTGAACAAGTCAATACAAGCACAAAAACACCTGCTGCATAACGGGCACACGAGGTCTGTAGAATGTGATGGTGTTCCGGTTGTTTGTCATTTCCGGATCATGACTGTTCTGGCTTTTCACAACACGGTGGTCTTCGTTGGTAGCTGCACCCGTTTTGACTGCGCTTCTCCAATCAGACCTGTTTTAAGCAAGACATTCCCAGGTGTTGACATCTATCTGGCATCTTTTCAGTGAGTCCCTTAGACTGTCTCTAAAAGGTTTCTTTGGTTGCCCTATCTCGCGTCATCCTCCCTGAGCTTGCCATAGAGGAGCTTCTTTGGGAGTCGTTCGTCTGACATTCGAACAAGGTGTCCCAGAACGGAGGGGCAGGAGCATTTCTGAACCTGCCAAATGGCAGAAAAATAACACTGTCATTCGCTACTGGAAAATACACAAGCAATTTCAGAGCGGAGGCAGAGGCACTGAGGGCGGCAGTGGAAGAAATGGTGACAGGTAAAAGGAATGAAAGCCATATAGTCCTGCTTACAGATGCCTTGGCCGTAGTCACAGCACTGAAAAGCCAGAAAAGTGCTGAACTTAATGATTTAAGAGCAGTACTCTGTCAACTATGCCAGCAGTCCGCACCAAAAAGGGTAGTGGTACAGTGGGTTCCATCTCACTGCAACATCCAAGGCAACGAGGAGGCAGACAGACTGGCAAAAGAAGGTGCAAGACTACCACAACCAGACACTAGTATGACATACAAAGAGTCAAAATGGCTTATTAGAGCCAGGATACATGACCAAATGGGAAACCGAACATACTGGCTACACCAAAAATGATGCCTATTACCAGTTGAACAGAAGAGAGCAGGTCGTGGTCTTCAGACTTCGCACTGGCCACAATAGACTGAGGTACCACCTATTCAACGAATTGAAGATAGGTGGCACTGACGAATGCCCGTGTGGTACCGGAAAAATGACCGCTGAGCATTTGCTGCAAAACTGCCCGACATACGAGGATCAGAGAGAGCAGATGTGGCCATCACCAGTGGCAACACTAGACAAGCTCTATGGCAGTGTCGACAGCCTCAGGATGACAACTGCTTTTTTCGAGAAAAAATTAAGGTTGATGTCTGACTGCGTACGATGAAGAAGAAGAAGAACAAGGTGTCCGGCCCATCCTAGTCGTGACGTCCTAGCAGTGCATGGATGCTGGGCATGTCAGTCCTCAAGAGAACCTCGATAAACTATTACGCACACACATTATCGTCTGTGTCAGGCGAGCAAGCCAACAATTTTCTGTATGCATCCCGATTTTTAGCAGTGATGTACTAATGTGGGCTCTTGGTATAAAATGGTTTGACAAAGTTACAAACATCAGACTGTGGGAGAGAGCGGGACAAGGTAAACTGGAACAGGAAATCTTAGGAAGAAAGTGGAGATGGATGGGTCATATATTAAGAAAGCCCCCAGGCCAGTATCACCAGGCAATCCCTGTCATGGAACCCCCAGGGACGGTGAGGCATAGGGAGACCAAGGAATAGACGAGATCTGGAGGCAGAAGTAAAGAAAACAGGAAAAAGCTGGAAGGAAGTGGAAAAAATTGCACATGACAGAGCTGCTTGACGAGGGTTGGTTGATGGCCTATGTACCCCTGGGTGATAGAAGGCAAAAGAGATGGTTGGTTGATGGTCTATGTACCCCTGGGTGATAGAAGGCAAAAGAGATGGTTGGTTGATGGTCTATGTACCCCTGGGTGATAGAAGGCAAAAGAGATGGTTTGTTGATGGTCTATGTACCCCTGGGTGATAGAAGGCGAAAGAGATGGTTGGTGAGGGTTGGCTGATGGCCTATGTTCCCCTGGGTGATAGAAGGCAAAAGAGATGGTTGGTTGGCGAGGGTTGGTTGATGGTCTGTGTACCCCTGGGTAAGGCGAAAGAGATGGTTGGTGAGGGTTGGCTGATGGCCTATGCACCCCTGGGTGATAGAAGACGAAAGAGATGGTTGGTGAGGGTTGGCTGATGGCCTATGTACCCCTGGGTGATAGAAGGCGAAAGAGCTCGTTGGTGAGGGTTGGCTGATGGCCTATGTACCCCTGGGTGATAGAAGGCGAAAGAGCTGGTTGGTGAGGGTTGGCTGATGGCCTATGTACCCCTGTGTGATAGAAGGCAAAACCAATGTGGACCCACATCTTTGGTTAGTCCATCTCGCCATCCCATAGGTGACCGACTCTGCAGGCCTGTACAGGCATATGGCTACCAAAATGTTGTTCTACGTGCCCATCTGTTGTCAGGCATGCGTACCACATGTCCGATGTTTGCGTAATATCTCTGCTTCCACAACGTCCCAAAACAAAGTTTTATGTTTAATTTCTTTGTTCCAGAACTTACCAAGTATCAAAATTTGTAATACTCGTCGTTCCATTGTTCTCTGAGTGACTGTAATCTTCTCTGCATCTGTTTTGCGTAAGTTCCACAGATCATATCCGTAAATCATTGCGTAAGTTCCACAGATCATATCCGTAAATCATTGCGGAAGTTCCACAGATCATATCCGTAAATCATTGCGGAAGTTCCACAGATCATATCCGTAAATCATTGCCGAAGTTCCACAGATCATATCCACAAATCATTGCTGGAATGACCATGGAATTGAAAGTGCACGCTCTCACAGTGATCCTTTATCTCTTGGAGTATTGGCTTAATGGAGGTAAAGGAATACCACACTGCTTTTTGTCATCTAGAGATTTTGTGGTTGGCATATACTATTAGGTACAACAGGTAAATTATTATTCTGGAAAGGATACAAAAAAGAACGACAAAGCTGATAGTGGGATTCCAGAATTACAGTTATGAGGAAAGACTCAGAGAAACCAACCTACAGTGTCTAGAAGAGAGAAATTTTATGTGCCTTAATACAGGTTTATAAGATGATCAGAGGAACGGATAAATTAGACTATAACAAGTTTTTCCAAATACAACCACCTACATGAACAAGAGGACATGGCTACAAATTAACTTAAGAAAGGTCCAGATTAGATTTTAGGAAATATTTTGTTAATTAGAGAGTGATGAATGCTTGGAATGCATTGCCACAGGAAGTAGTGGAGGCAAGGATAATTAATGCATTTATAAATAGATTGGATGTGCATAGCTTTTAGGGCAAGGAAATGTAAATGAAACTGGTTGTATACAGACCAGGTAAACTATTACACACAATAGGTAATGTAATACACGCAAGTAAAATTCATATCAATTTCAACAACAAAAACTGTTAGCAACATCATAATCATGAATAAGCTTACCTCTCCGGCTGGACTATCCAGTTGCCAGATTGTGCGGCTGTAGGAGCTGCCATCTGGCAGATGCACAGACACCTCAATACCAGTCGGCTGTGACTCTGATTGAGAAACAAACACCAGGAACATGATGATGATGCACAACAAAAAGTGTTAATGTGAGAGATGTTACTGATGGATGTAGAGGTAATGTACCTCAAATGTGGATATGAGCATCCACTGTTGAAACACATCTAACATCCAGATGGATGACCACAAGATAAGCTCTCAGCAGCTGTTTCAGCTGTTTCAGTGACTAAGGCAGTAGTTCTTAAGCTGTGCCGTGGCTGCTTTGTAGGGGTGTCGCGAAACATTCCAATACTTTCCTCAACTGCGCATTGCAACTGTTAAGCAGGCTTATTGTCTCACTTGGATTCTCCGCCTTCTTTCACAAGAAACTTCATCACAGCACGCTGCTCCATTCAATCACTAACAGTGTTGTCTGCTATTTTTATTTATCTGTCATGTAACTGGTCCATGGCAAGTGGACCATCATCGTCATGTAGCATGTCCTTTGCAGAACGTCACTTTCATGACAGCCTGTCTGTAGGAAACTCTATCTTTTGCCAGTTTTCCAGCCTCGGTCGGCCTCTGCTTCTCTTCCCAGTGACCATGCCTTCCATAACCACTCTCTCCAGTCCGTTGTGTCGTTTGACGTGTCCAAAAAAAAAACCAGTGTCTGGATCATTACATCATTAATGAGCCAATTCTCCTCTACATTCAGGTCTTGCCGGATGGATTTGTTTCTTTTTGTCTTTGCCCACTGGATTTTCAGGACTCTTCTGTAGTACTGTGTTTCAAAAGCACTGATCTTCGCTCTTATTGATTTTGTAATCGTCCATGTTTCACATCCATAGGTTGCAACAGGAAAAATGCATGTTTTTAGGATCTTTAGTTTTAGTTCTTTGTTTGTTTTATGCCATATGTTCTGCATACTCCTTATCTTCTGCATTCCCACATTCAATCATCTTCTTACTTCCTTCGTACAGTCTCCATTGTTGTTCAGTATTAATCCCAGATAATCAAAATGTTCAACATTTTCAATCTCTTCACCAGCTATCTCGATTTTAGGTTGGAGTTTTGTCTGATCAGTTTTCATTATCTTTGTTTTCTTTGTATTCAGGTAGAGATTCTGGGTTTCACTAGCAGTAATAGGACACAAGTGCCCCGAAACTAATGATAGTAGTTCCAGCACGCTATAACCCATTTAGGTAGAGATTCTGGGTTTCACTAGCAGTAATAGGACACAAGTGCCCCGAAATTAATGATAGTAGTTCCAGCACGCTATAACCCATTCAGGTAGAACTAGAACAAAAAGTCCCAGTTTTAATTTAACGCCCCTCGTAGACGCTTTAAAACTAAGTTCGTGTGAGAATCGACTGTCCTATTCACGATATGGGTCATGGAATTGATAGAGCTGGTGTCCGATATAGCGGACTCAAGCCTTAAGGACATGGGCTTACATTGATTTACTGTCCTAGTCACGATATGGGTCATGGAATTGATAGAGCTGGTGTCCGATATAGGAGACTCAAGCCTTAAGGACATGGGCTTACATTGATCTACTGTCCTAGTCACAATATGGGTCATGGAATTGATAGAGCTGGTGTCAGATATAGCAGACTCAAGCCTTAAGGACATGGGCTTACATTGATCTACTGTCCTAACCAATATGTGGTTCCTGTCATTGAGAGAAACAGCTCTGGCCTCTGATTTCTCCATTGTTCTGACAAACCATTAGAGTAGCAGATCCGGTCAATAACGTGTGTTGTGTCATGCATCATACTGGGTAAACCCATCGAGGAGGGAAATTCATACTTCTCAAATTGAATGAGCTACATATGTGCCAAATTTCAACTTTCTCCTCCTACTCCTTCATAGTCAGGGTAAAGACTTATGACAAACCCCTTGTACGGCTGGACCAGGAAACCCCTGCCTACAAGATACTACACAAGTCGTTCCTCAGCGCTAAAAGTCTTCCCCCGACCGGCTGGAGGCCGCCTCCGAACAGTATGGTTCCAGCAAATATTGACTTCCTTTGGCCTGGAACCACACCACAACTGTGAGTCATGGATGTGGCTGATCGACGCAATCGGCCTCAGACGCCTAAGCGAACATTATTATTATTATGTAGTGTTCATTCCATTCACCATTAGCTGAAAGAGAATAAGCACCTATGGGTCTGCCCTGAGTGCAGTAATAACAATTCTACAAAACATATCATCTTCATGTAGTATGTCCTTTGTAGAATGTCACTCTCATTAAAACAAAACAAAACAAAACATTTATTTGTGGTGGTGGAATGAAAACTGAACGAACAATAGTTATGAGGAAAGACTAAAAAAAACTAGCCTAACAGTGTCTAGAAAAGAGAAATTTGGCTTTGTTCATTCTCAATCTCCCGCTACCAAGCCCTGAAAAGGGCTTTGCAAGTAGCAGAATGTAGTCTAGAGAACAGAATGCACTGTGTGTAGTTTACAGCTTGACTGCGATATTTGCACCTTTTGGTCCAACACATCCGATTTCAGCAGGCATTTTTGAGTACCGGGTTGGCCTTCCCTCTTCGATCCCTTCTCTCCTTGCCAGTCTGCTATGTTACAGCCTGTTATCCAGGATCACCACGTGGAGGTGTAGAAGGGTCTTGGCAGTTCTGGTTCGCTGGCCCTGACACTAGAGGTCAGCTATTGGTTGCTGACCAATGCAGCTCCTGCGCTGCTCGCACAGGTTGATAAAATAATCAAGGTTAAGAACAAATTAGACTATAACACATTTTTGAAAATACAGCCACCTGCAAGAACAAGAAGGCACAGCTACATATTAATTAAGAACCAGATTATATAGGAAATATTTATTTAACCAGAGAGTGGTGAATGCTTGGAATGCATTGCCACAGGAAATGGTAGAGGCAGGGTCAATTAATGCATTCGAGAAAAGATTGGATACACATACTTATTTTTAAATTAAGTGAACGTAAAAGAAACTAGTTGTACACAGACTCTGCAGTCTTAAGACGTTAAGTTAAGAACCTTTGAATATGTGTTCTACTGAGACGGCAGCACTGGGATCCCTGAAGAATGTCAAGACCCCTTTATCACAATCCACAACACATGATGACAATCGAAATCTGGCTGTCGTTGTTGTGAGCTTGGTATGCTCCGCCATCTTGCATTCTCCAACAGTGACATGTTTGTAGCAGCCGTGTGGGTGCGATGCCATCACAGCCAATTTAATTTTACAATCCTTGAACTGTTCTCCCAAATCTTCATTAAGTCTCTGGAAAGTATCCAATCTTTCTTGCAATTTGTCCGCTAAATCTCTGTCGTGCGTTAAGCATTTAAAAATACATATATCCTCATATTTTGATTGCGCAATCACGCTTGACCCAAAAATCCTTCGGACAGTTTGACTGTTGACTTCATCATCATAGAACAAATCAATATATGTATTCTCCACTTCTGATTGGTCGTACACAACATGATAAGCAGTCTGAATTACAATGGCTGCCTCTAAAATGTGTTTTTGACAGGACTGTTCACATCCTCTGCACGGACATTGATCAGATGTGTTTGAAAACTCAACTTTTATAACAGTTCCACTTCCTGTGCGACCAAACGGCCTTCCTCTAACACGGTAAAAGCTGTCTCCTGGCAATCTATTCTCACTTGTATATTTGACTGTATTTCTAACAGTCAGATCAGCAAGGACCTTAACCCAGTCTTCTACAACAGTGTAGCGATACATGGGTGGCAGGTCATCTTGAGTAAACTCTTTCACAGGTATGAAGGATTTGTGGCCAGGATTTTTAGTACACGATATCCAACTGTAGGTATCCTCTCGTGACATGAAATCAACGTTTGGTGTCATGTTGTCTAAACCTGGCAGAGATTCAAACAACAAAAACAGTTTTTAAAAAAAAGCAGCCCATAATTATTGTGTGAATTATATGTAGTGGTGGTATTGTGATCAGAGATTGAATTTGTGTAGTGGTGGTATTGTGATCAAAGATTTATTTTGTTTAGTGGATGTATTGTAATCAAAGACTTATTTTGTTTAGTGGATGTATTGTGATCAAAGATTGACTTTATTTAGTGGAGGTATTGTGATCAAAGATTGACTTTATTTAGGGGATGTATTGTGATCAAAGATTTATTTTATTTAGTGGATGTATTGTGATCAAAGATTTATTTTGTTTAGTGGATGTATTGTGATCAAAGATTTCTTTTGTTTAGTGGATGTATTGTGATCAAAGATTTATTTTGTTTAGTGGATGTATTGTGATCAAAAAGTGAATATGTGAAGTTGTGGTATTGTAGTCAAAGATTGAATTTATGTAGTGCTGTTATTGTGATCAAAGATTGAATTTGTGTAGTGGTGTTATTGTGATCAAAGATTGAATTTGTTTAGTGGTGATATTAGGATCAAAGTTTGATTTTGTTTAGTGGATGTATTGTGATCAATGATTGACTTTGATTAGTAATGACATTGTGATCAAAGATTGACTTTGTGTAGTGGCAGTATTCTGATCAAAGATTGACTTTGTTTAGTGGTCTGAAATGCTACACAAAATAGAAGATAGACGCAAATGGAAGAACAGTAGTATGGAGCATGGCAAGAATGAATTAGATTGAGAATCTGCCGAAGACGGATGTGTTAGACCAAAAGGTGCAAATATCGCAGTCAAGCTGTAAACTAGCAACACAACGCATTCCGTTCTCCTAACTACATCCTGCTACTTGCAAAGCCCTGTTTAGGGAAATTGAGAACGAAGACAGAAGGAGAAGAAGAAGAAGATTAAGAATGAATTAGATCAAAAATGAATTATATCTCAAATAAATTAGATCTAGAATGAATTATATCTAGAATTAATTAGATCTCAAATAAATTAGATCTAGAATGAATTAGATCTAGAATGAATTAGATCTAGAATGAATTAGATCAAAAATGAATTATATCTCAAATATATTAGATCAAAAATGAATTATATCTCAAATAAATTAGATCTAGAATGAATTGGATCAAAAATGAATTATATCTCAAATATATTAGATCAAAAATGAATTATATCTCAAATAAATTAGATCTAGATTATTTTTTTTATTATGGTACTTTGTCCAGTTTCAGAGGCTCTGTTTACTTTCGATTTCCAGGGATTGAGGTGCCAAAAAATTGGGAATGGGTAAATTTATTTTATGTACACCATGCTTTTTTCTTTGCTTTTTCTTTTTGCTTCCTAAAATTGATAGGGACCTTCCTTTTTTTTCCAAATTATCATATATTTGGAAAAGATAGTCAGGATGCAATGAAATGAAGTGATATGTATAAAGTTGATCTATGAAATGGCATGATTATGAAGATGCAAAAATATATATAAGCTTTAAATCAATTAAAACTAAGCATTGTATAAGTAAAATAAATGATTGGACTTGGAGTTCTTCTGGTTGGGTTGGCTCGAGGATCATCTGCAAAATTTTTAATTTCTCTTGATCGTCTAGTTTTGGGATTTCAGGTCAACCGCTCGCTCGGGTGTTTTCATCCCAGTCATGTGTTCCAAATTGCTCATGAATTAGCGTGTTTGGCTTTTATACGTCACAAAAAAATCACAGGATTCGTCTGGAAACAAAAAAAACCCGTTAAAGAGTCACGCTAAGATCGGTCAGTGGCCAGAACAGAAATATGGGGACGTCACACGCTAAACTGGCATCTGTTCTAAAAATAGAAATAGGTAAATCCCGATGTCCCTAACTTACCTATCCTTATTAATTATTTATAATGATTTTTGTGAATAATAATTAATACACATTCAATTATTCATTATATTTGATATTGTCGTGTCGCTGATTCAATAGTTGACATATCATTATACATGAGTATACTCTAAATTAAATAACAATGGCAACAATTGGACAATGATCACAATGCGGATGTCAGCTGAGTACTCAACTCAGTAGTGTGAGAGTAGTGTCAGCTGATTCATAGCCCAGGCCGATAAATAGCGACTAAATAAAGGTGAATTTAACTGTCTCAATGATTCACATATTGTAATGTAACTACTTTTATATTAGAAAAGTGAATAATGCTTAGATTCTATTTGATACTCTATTTGATACCGTTTATTTCTGACACAGAAGACTGTGATGTTCCAGATTTGACCGTGTCCGCCATGTTGAGTTTTGAGTTGCAGCAGACGACCGGAACCAGTCGTCAAATCTATATCTCGCAGTTTTTGTTTTGTTGTAGCAACCGGTTCTGTTGAGAGTCGACCTTCACTGCACTCCAATCAGAGGAGATAACAACAAAATCAATAACTCAAAGATTCCCATAACTACTTGGCGAGTCGAAAGTTCCATGAATGCTAGACTTACATTCCGTTCTCCGGACGACATTCTGCTACTTGCAAAGCCCTGTTCAATGTTTGGTAGCGGGTGATTGAGAACGAACGCAGAAGATATGTCGAGGATCAGTGAATAGATCAAGGGTCTTTAAACTTTCTAGTCCAAGTCAAATTGCATATTTACACATTTTCACTGGACAAAGCTCACGCAAAAACACAAAACAAACAAGTTATACAAGGGAATGTCGAAAAGTTATGCACTTTAGTATCTTCTTCTTCTTCTTCGTACGCTGTCAGACGTCAACTTGAATTTGTTCGAAGAAAGCAGCTGTCATCCTGAGGCTGTCGACACTGCCATAGAGATTGTCTAGTGTTGGCATTGGTGATGGTCACATGTGCTTTCTCTGATCCTCGTATCTCGGGCAATTTTGCAGCAGACGTTCAGCGGTCATTTTCCCTGTACTACAGGGGCATTCGTCAGTAGCACCTATCTTCAGTTTATTGAATAGGTGGTACCTCAGTCTGTTGTGGCCTGTACGGAGTCTGAAGACCACCACCTGCTCTCTTCTGTTCAACTGGTAATAAGCATCATTTTTTGTGTAGCCAGTATGCTCTGATTCCCATTTGGCCATGTATCTGGCCCTAATAAACCATTTGGACTCTTCGTATGTCACACTAGAATCTGGTTGTGGTAACCTTGCACCTTCTTTTGCCAGTCTGTCTGCCTCCTCATTGCCTTGGACGTTACAGTGGGATGGAACCCACTGTACCATTACTCTTTTTGGTGCGGACTGTTGGTATAGTTAACAGGCACTTTAGTATGAATGAGTCAAGGCACATCTGGAAAGTGGTGTGGACTTTGTCGTCCTCTGTGCATTCATCTTGAAAGGCGAAACACTTTTTCCATCTACTCTTCGCCTTCCTGGTGCGCATTTCAGTTGTCAGTCTTAGGGCGTCAGAAAAATTGCGTTCATGAAGCGGGTTCGTCGTGTTTTGGGAACAGGAAGAAATCATTAGGCGGCAAGTTCGGTGAGTGTGGCGGTTGGGGCAGGATTTTACACCCGCACGTTTTATTGACGTCCAGACTTGATTACTGACCTGGAGACGTGGTTCCGGACCTAGTCGAAGGAGTTCTGCAATCAGGAAGGTGAAGAATATATGGGAGAAGTATATTGCCTTGCAGGGTGAATACAATGAGAAGGACTCAAGTCCACACGAGGTAAGTGCCTTGACTCCTACATACTAAAGTGCAAAACTTTTCCACCATTCCTCGCATACAGACTCTCAAAATCCTTCTAAATGAGTTTTAAAAACAAGATAATTAAAGTTAAGAGATCAGTTTTATAAAAAGAATCAATGCGTTATTATGATCTTTCTGGGTAATCGTCATGATAAGGTTCAGAGCAAAAGAGAAATGGGACAATGACTTCCGTTTATTAGCTTAACAACCTTATCATAATGGTTTAGAAGGCTGTACAGAGTCTGTATACAACCAATTTATTCCACTCCACCTTTACTAAAAATGAGTGTGAGCATCCAATCTATATTGAATGCATTTATTGACCCTGCCTCCATCGCTTCCTACGGGAATGCATTCCAAACATTCACCAGTCTCTGACAAATATTTCATTATATCTTATCTGGACCTGACTTTAACAAATTTGAAACTGTGTCCTCTTGTTCTTGTAGTTGGTCGTATTTTGAAAAACTTGGTATAGTCTAATTTATCCTATCCATTAATTAATTTATAAACTTGTATTGTAATCTCGACCTGTTACAAACAATTTAGACCAGTTTTTCTGAGTTTTTCTTTATAAATGTAATTCTGGAATCCCATTATTAGCTTTGTAGCTCTTCTATGTATCCTTTCTCTATGATAAGGACTCCTGAACACAGCACCAACGCACCAGGTTCAAATTACGATGTGTCCAGTTAAACGGACATGGGCTTTTCCACCTCAGTGCCATCGGACGAGTTCCTGCATCCTGAATTACCTCCAGTCGTCTCAGCTGGTCGTCTTGACACCGGTCCAAGGTAGCTCGGGGCGAGAAAGTGAAGTTGATAATCAGCGCATTTCTCATTCGATGTAATCGAAATACAACACAAATGACATCAACACAAGAAACCGCCTCATAATGTCGCCACCATCGCTTGCTATGGACAACTAACTTTTCACACTGGAAAATGGTATCCACTAAGTAAAAATGGTAAACCTTAGAAAATGTTATGAATAAGGATTCGTTGACTTAATGGCAGATGCAGCCAAATAAGCAGCACGGTGAATGAGCTGACAGCTGTTAGCGACCCATAGCTAGCTTGTTGCACTACGGCCAGTGGGGTAGAGCTGACCAACAACTTAACTTAACGTTTTTATACTGGTTTAGAAGTCTCATCAGAGTCTATAGACAACCAGTTACATTTGCATTACCCTGCTCTAAAAGTTATGCACATCCAATCTATTTTAAAATGCATTAACTGTCTCTGCCTCCACTACCTCATAGGGTAATGCATTCCAAGTATTCATCACAAAATATTTCTTTATAATCAATCTGGACCTTTCTTTAGTTAATTTGTAGCTATGCCCTCCTGTTCATGCGGGTGGTTGTATTTTGAAGAAAAAAAAACTTGTTTTAATCTAATTTAACTTTTTCTGTGATTATCTTATAAGCCTGTATTGTCACCTCGAATTCATCTCTTTTCTAGACACTGTAGGCCGGTTGTCCTGGTAACTTTAATTTTGGAATCCCACTATCAGTTTTGTCTCTCTTCTTTGTATCCTTTCCAGCATGTTTATATCCCATCTACGAGAAGGACTCCACACCTGTACACAGTACTCCAATCTAGGTCTAACTAATGCTTTATACAGTTTTACAATCACCTCCTTTCTCCTATTTTTAATATTTCTTTTAATCATACCTAACATTGCATTTGTTCACCTTACCTGTATGCTCTATTATAACCCCTAGGTCCCTTTCATTTTTTTATCATTCTAATATTATTTCCGCCCATTCTGTAATTGTGTTCTATATTGGATATGCCCATGGGGATGAATGTACATTTATCTTTTTATCTTCATTTATCTATATTACTTATTCCGCCTCCAAGCGGCGGCCCTGGAAACAGGCTGCACTAATGTAGTCCGGTTAAGAGAATAGGATCGTAATGGGAAGGCAAACTCGGTACTAAAAACCCAAGTGATACCGGATGTGTCGGTCCGAAATGCGAAGATATCACAGCCACGCTGTAAGCACAACATCACAATGTCTTTTTTAGGACGAACACGGAAGAAGAAGAAGAGGAAGAAGAAGAAGAAGAAGAAGAAGAAGAAGAAGAAGAAGAAGAAGAAGAAGAAGAAGAAGAAGAAGAAGAAGAAGAAGAAGCATAGCTACAAATGAACTAAAGGCAAGTCCAGATTAGATATTAGGAAATATTTTTTTAGTCAGAGAGTGGTGAATGCTTGATATGCTTTGCCACGGGAGTTAGTGACGACAGGGACAGAAAATGCATTTAATAATAAATTGGATGCACTTATCTTTTAGAGCAATGTGATGTAAATTAAACTGGTTGTATACAGACTCTGCCGAGTCTTCTAAACCAGTATAAAGACGTTTAAGTCAAGTTAAGTTAAGTTCAGAAGAAGAAGAAGAAGAAGAAGAAGAAGAAGAAGAAGAAGAAGAACAAGAAGAAGAACAAGAAGAACAAGAAGAAGAACAAGAAGAAGAACAAGAAGAAGAAGAAGAAGATTATTCAATACCTATGCTTGATGAAAAAAATGTAGGAAAGTAATCTAGTATAAATTTGGATTACTGGGCGACCCGTTCTTCAGCGGCGGATATACCTTTGCGGTCCGAACTTCTCTTCCAACGGTCTCCGTCGTGGGCTACGGTGGACCAGTTGATAATGAGTCGTCCATCTGTGACATCGTGAATGTTGTTGCTGGATGCAAGGGAGTCGGACCAACGGGCTGGTGGTCGTCCCCGTGGTCGTTTCTTATTTCTAGGGTGCCATATTGCTGTCGCTGTGCTCCATCGATCGTCCGTTATTTGCAGTAAGTGATGCAATGTTTCATCTTGTCTGCATAAATAACTGTATCTTCCACCAGGAACAATTGATGTATGTCCGAGTTGTGAAGACCTTTTGTATGCTGGCTATAAAGCGTGAGGCCAGGCGTCTCTCGATGGAGGCTTCGGTCACTCTAAGTTTGGACTCCATCTCTTCCGTGAGTGTTCATGTTTCCGCAGCATAGCATTTTGCAGATTGTACCCATAAGGGAAATTAAATGTTTCTCAAGCCCAAACCGGTGTCCATCGTCAGAGGAACCGGAGACGATGACAGTGATGTGTACGTTGTTCTAGTGTCGGGTACTGCTGAAGTGATTGGCGACAGGAGAGCAGGAGTTATTTCAAATAATAGTGCAGCTTAGATCTCTTTATTGAGATACAAGAAACTTCAGACTGACCAGTTTCCTTTAATCACGTTCAAGTTGTATCTTCAGTCGAATTGTGTGATCGGGAGGTGGGACCTCCTTTGTTTCATATGTTTTTTTGATAGGCGAAAATTCGGTGGTGCCTTGCCAGCTCAATTCCAGCATGTTTCAACCCTTTAGGGTGGCAGCCCATGGAATATCCGATCGCATATTTTTTTTAACTGGTGGTGGAAGCGAAAATTAGAGACAGGTAGACCTGCAGCCTGTCCTGTGCCATCTCCACTAACCACATAACCAAGACCTGATGTTATAGCCACACAGTCCCCGAACTGCGACATATTCTCTGTGGGGATATGAAAATCCCTAGAATAATTTGAGAATATTTTTATCTTGAATTTTGCCCGAGCAGCGGCCATTAAGCCTACCCTTTTCAATTTCCAAATGTCAAGGGATTTTTAACGTGCGCGCCACTGCACACGGGTGTCTGAACACCTTTCCTCAGGGCCTCTGGGCGATAAAGAAGATAAAAAAGAAGAAGTCTTCGATTTATTCAAAATGTATCCATTCTGTGGATTGGCGATTCATGAAATATTGAGACAAAGTGTCAGAAAGCATCTGCAGTGACTTATCAGCTGTCCCCACTGCTTAGGCATCCGAGCATTAGTTTGGCAACAAAGCAACAGCTGATAAACAGTATATTTATGCCGACTCTGTGCTACCAGTGCCAAACATGGCCTCTGTCAAGGGTGTGTGAGAGCAGAATATCGACTTGTGAAATGAAGTGTTTGAGGAAGGTCATCCGTGTTAGAGACAGAATGCGGAACGACGACATTCGAAGTATGGTCGGCACTGCGTTTTGCGTCGAATACATTTCCAGGCAGAAAATACGTTGTCTAGGTCATCTCACGAGAAAGCACCCTCATCAACTTCCACTGATGGCTTTCAACGCTGGTAGATCTGGCTGCAGGGCAAGGGGTAGGCCACGAGGAAGGTGGATAGATGACATTAGAGTGATTGTGCAGCGACATGGGCTCACATTGACCGCGCTTGACGCAGGAAAGACGACTTAAGTTCCCAACGGCGCTTAACAGCACAAGCGTAAAGAAAACTAACTACAAACACACATAAACAAAATGTTAACCAACACAGTATTGTCAATAGGACAAACGTTATTTATTTCCATTGTGTCCCTCAAGAAATTGTCTTTAACATAGAGTATAGGCCAACATACATGTGTGTACAGACTACTCGTAAACATGTATACGTACATAACGAAAACATGCGTACATAGACACGTTATTACATTCACGCGTACACATATACCCCTCAACACACATACCAACACTCACGATTACACACATAAATAAGGCCCAAATCCTTATAAAAATAACACACACAGTCATCTATACGCCACGTCTTCCACTCAGCCTGGCAATTAGGATTTGAACTTCCGTCTCCGAGAGCAGGGTGTGAGTAAAACTGCGTGCGACAGTCCTCCAAGGGCGATCATTCCACCCGCAACATAGAATGATGGATCAAACACTCCTGTCACATCGATTATTGCTCCTGTTTGACAAAAATGTTAACAAATTAACCAAATCAACTAACAAAATATTTTTGTTTCATGTTTCAATACCCTGGGGGGGGTCCCCTATCAGGATTAGTACAAGACCAAGACCATACAAGGGCTTATTCATTCATAGGCGTTTCAGTCTTTGCAGACCATGCCCACAGCACCCTGTGAGTAGCCTCTCAGGGCGCAAGCCTGGGCGCTGAATATGAAGACCCTGGGCTGCCCAAACTGCAGGATCCCCCTCTCGGCCTCGCTGGTGTAATCCAAAGGAATGCAAAGCATAGCAATTCGGCACCAGCTCAGCTGCAGGAGCTGCCGGAATGAGTTTGTAATTTTGAAACCATCCGCCTTAGGTGCTACTACTCCGGATTTCCTATCTGGATTTACTCCCGTAGCCCTACCCTCTCCCGAGGTTTCCCCAAGGCAGCGGAGTCGTTGCCTGCAGATAATATTTACTCGAGACATCCGATGATACTATCATCGCCCCAAGACTAGCCAGCACTCTCTGGGACTTGTGGGTTTAAAATCAGAGTTCCTCCTCTCCTAGGCGAACTGCCTGAACAGTCTAACGACCTTCGTCTACCCGGGTTTAGAGTCAGAATTTACCTTCTCTTAGATCGGCTGCCAACCAAGGCTAAGGAGCCCAATCTGCCTGCCCAGTTATACCGCTGGGTACTCGGTCGCACCCCCACAGCAGGCTCTGTAAGAAACAGGGGGCCCCTCATGAAGGTGCTGCTGGGGACACAATAATGTAGGAGAGACCATTGGCATGGAAACTCCTGCCTGACAAGCCGAACAATGAATCCAGCGGCGATCTCTACACCTGGAAAGGAGAGGCTTTATCAGACGCTTCACTTGCCTTTAACGAGTGGTACGTCCGGCCCAGACCTCGCTACAAGTTTATAGCCTTTCATATATACACTATAACAGGTGAGGCCCTTTCATTGCTCTATGGTTTCATGGTCCATCTAAGCTGCGATTTGTACAGAGTTGTGTGAATGCTTGTCATGCCAGCCAGTGAATGAACTTCTACATCTGGGATCCTATATTACCATTTTATGCTCAACAGTTTCCTTAGGCAACCCAGATGAAAATTGTAAAGTTTCTTCGTGTGTCGACATTCTCATGTGTAGTCTATTTATGTCATCTTTAAAAAAAATTAAAAACACTTCGACCCGATGCTCTCGTCCCACCCCCCCCCCCCCCCCCCCCACCCCCCACGGAAAGATAGAAAGGAAGATATGGACGACAGAAGGAAAACAATTTTGAATTAGTAGAAGGAAAAATAATGTAAACAATTTTTTCAGATATACGGTAAGCCTTACCTGCAATTGGAGGACCCATCATGCAAGCTACGCCCCTGAACAGGATAACGAATCCAAAGGCGTTGGTCAAACGTTCGACGCCCAGCAGTTCACAAAGAAGGACGGAGCACAGGGAGATGTAGGCGCCTGGTTGGTGACAATCATTGAGACAATAATTGAGAGGCAATCATTTAGAGAAAATCATTGAGAGAATCATTGAGGGACGCAATTATTGGTATTAAAAAATAACAGACGATCACTGACATACAATTATCAGAGACACAATCACTGAGAGGCATACGTCAAGAGGCGACCAATACAATAACCATGAGAGGTTAATTCAGCCAGGAGGAGATTCCAAATTCCGTGACTGATCCCAAATTCAGAAACTGATCACAAATTCAGTAACTGGTCCCAAATTCAGTTATTGGTCCCAAATTCAGTAACTGGTCCCAAATTCAGTAACTGGTCACAAATTCAGTAACTGATCTCAAATTCAGTAACTGATTCAAAATTCAGTAACTGATCCCACATTCAAGAGCTCATTCCAAATTCAGTAACTGATCCAAAATTCAGAGGCCTGTACCCAAATTCAGTAACTGATCCCAAATTCTTCTTCTTCTTCTTCTTCTTCGTACGCAGTCAGACAGTAACCATTATTTTTTCGAAAAAAGCGGTGGTCATCCTGAGGCTGTCGCCACTGCCATAGAGCTTGTCTTGCAGTTCCACTGGTGGTGGCCACATCTGCTCTCTCTGATCCTCGTATGTCGGGCAGTTCTGCAGCAGATGTTCAGCGGTCATTTTACCGGTACCGCACGGGCATTCGTCGGTACCACCTATCTTTAATTTGTTGAATATGTGATACCTCAGTCTATTGTGGCCAGTGCGAAGTCTGAAGACAACGACCTGCTCTCTTCTGTTCAACTGGTAATAAGCATCGTTTTTGGTGTAACCAGTATGTTCGGTTTCCCATTTGGTCATGTATCTGGCTTTGATAAGCCGTTTTGACTCTTCGTACGTCATACTGGTATCTGTTTGTGGTAGTCTTGCACCTTCTTTTGCCAGTCTGTCTGCCTCCTCGTTGCCTTGGATGTTGCAGTGTGATGGGACCCACTGTACCACTACCCTTTTTGGTGCGGACTGCTGGCACAGTTGGCAGAGTGCTGCTCTTAAGTCATTAAGCTCAGTGTTTTTCTGGCTTTTTAGCGCTGTGACTACGGCGAGAGCATCTGTAAGCAGGACTATATGACTTTCATTTTCTTTGTGTGTCACTATTTCTTCCACTGCCGCCCTCAGTGCCTCTGCCTCCGCTCTGAAATTGCTTGTGTACTTACCAGTAGCGAATGACAGTGTTATTGTTCTGCCATTTGGTAGGTTCAGGAATGCTCCTGCCCCTCCGTTCTGTGTAGTGTTTGTTACAGAACCGTCGGTGTATGCATGGGTCCAGTCCATGCTTGGGTAGCTTTTCCAAATAAAGCTTAGGGTAGTATCTCTCCTTTCTTTTTCAGTCTGGCAGTTTTTGTTTCCAATACCTGGTATATTTTCTACCACCTCTGGAAATATATCCTGCCTCCAGGTAGGTTTTCGTACAGTAGTGATGGATCCCAAATTCAATAACTGATCCCAAATTCACTAATTGATCCCAAATTCAGTAATTGATCCAAAATTCAGAAGCTTATACCAAAATTCAGTAACTAATCCCAAATTCCGTAACTGATCACAAAAGTCAATAACTGATCCCAAATTCAGGAGCTGAAATCAAATTCATTACTTGCACGGAGCTTAATAACTCTCACAAATTTCAGCAATACACAACAGCATTTTTAATCAAACATAATACGATAGCTCAAACTAAATTGACTATGTCATGAAAGATTAGATATCATACACCAAATTCAATAACTCACACCAAATTCATTAACTCACACCATATTCAATAACAAGAACAAAATTGAATAACACACACCAAATTCAATAACAAAAACAAAATTCTGTAACTCACACCAAATTCAATAACTCACATCAAACTAAAAAACTCACACCAAATTCAATAACTCACACCAAACTCAATAACTCACACCAAATTCAATATCTCAAATCAAATTTAGTAACCCACGCAAAATTACTTTACAAGATTCTTTTCATCCACATTACATTTCAAAACGTCCATCCAATTCAGTAGTTCACACCTAACTAATTCAGTCACACAAAATTCGTTAACACTCAAAATTAAGAACATCATACCAAATTCAGTTAATCAGATTAATCAAATTAATAAATTATAATACAATTGGGAAAATCTCATCAAATTCAGTAACTCACACAAAATAAATAAACCCACACACAATGCAGTAACTCGCAGATACAATTCTATAAAACTCACCAACTTCCGTAAATTACGCACACAAACGAACGCAAACACACAAAAACACAAATACACACAAACACACACACATACAAACAGACACACACAAAAGCAAACACACACAAACATACACACAGACACACACAAACACAAACACGCAAAAACAAACAAACACATACACAAAATCAAAAACACCCACACAAACACACACAAAAACACAAACACACACACACACAAAATAACACAAAAACACACAAACACACACACACGCAAACACACACAAGCAAACACACACATACATAGACACACACACAAACACACACACACAGACACACACACACACCCATACACACACACACACTCATTCATAAACAAACACACACACAAACACCAGTACAAACACACACACACACACACATACATAAACAAACACACACACAGAAACGCACACACACACCCATATATATACACACACACACACACTCATTCATAAACAAACACACACACAAACACCAGTACAAACACACACAAACAGACACACACACACACACCCATATACACACACACACACTCATTCATAAACAAACACACACACAAACACCAGTACAAACACACACACACATACTTAAACAAACCCACACAAACAGACACACACACACCCATATATATACACACACACTCATTCATAAACAAACACACACACAAACACCAGTACAAACACACACACAAACAGACACACATACACACACCCATATATACACACACACACACACACTCATTCATAAACAAACACACACACAAACACCAGTACAAACATACACACACACATACTTAAACAAACCCACACAAACAGACACACACACACCCATATATATATACACACACACACACTCATTCATAAACAAACACACACACAAGCACCAGTACAAACACACACACAAACAGACACACATACACACACCCATATATACACACACACTCACTCATAAACAAACACACACACAAGCACCAGTACAAACACACACACACAATCAAATAGCGACAACTCACCCACACAGACTCCAAAGATGGCGGAGGCGGCAGCCAATAGCGGATAGACGTGACACAACGGGCAGAGAGCGGTCACGACGCCGGCAATGGCGAGGGCGATGCTGGTCACGACGGCAGAGTCTAGGTTTAGGAAGTTGATGAGAACGCCTGCCATCACACGGCCAATCGTGTTGGTGATGCCTAGGGATCGGGAAATGTGGTGTCGGGATACACAAATGGTAACAATTGTGTAGTTAAATGTGAACTACTACTACTACTGCTACTACCACTACTACTACTACTACTGCTCCTACTACTACAACTACTGCTGCTACCACTACTACTACTACTACTTCTACTACTACTATTACTGTTACTACTGCTACTACTACTAGTATTACTACTTCTACTTCTACTACTACTACTACTACGACTGCTACTATTGCTACTATTACTACTACTACTACTACTACTTCTACTACTACAACAACTGTCACACATTACTATGGGGATCACGTCAATTTCCAACCTCGTTAGCCTGGCTATAATGATAACAGCCCGTCTCCAGGGAGGGCTACGAGGAAGACGAAGCAAGGGACTTGATCAGCATATTTTACCTGACCCTGACTAACATGTCTGATCAGCATATTTTGCTTGACCCTGACCAACATGTCCGACCAGTATATTTTACCTGACCCTGACTAACATGTCCGACCAGTATATTTTGCTTGACCCTGACTAACATGTCCGACCAGTATATTTTGCTTGACCCTGACTAACATGTCCGACCAGTATATTTTGCTTGACCCTGACTAACATGTCCGACCAGTAAATTTTGCTTGACCCTGACTAACATGTCCGACCAGTATATTTTGCTTGACCCTGACTAACATGTCGGACCCGTATATTTTGCTTGACCCTGACTAACATGTCGGACCCGTATATTTAGCTTGACCCTGACTAACATGTCCGACCAGTATATTTTGCCTGACCCTGACTTGTCCGACCAGTATATTTTTCTTGACCCTGACTAACATGTCCGACCAGTATATTTTTCTTGACCCTGACTAACATGTCCGACCAGTATATTTTGCTTGGCCCTGACTAACATGTCCGACCAGTATATTTTGCTTGACCCTGACTAACATGTCCGGCCAGTATATTTTGCCTGACCAGACGTTAGCCTCGTCTTCCGGGTCATCTGCCAGTTCACTTAATTTCTTGCTGTCCGTTGCATATGTTTTCCGAGAGGAGATAAATGCTTATCTTTACAATCGTTTATCCTAAAAACACACGTTAGAAACAGGCGGTTACAGCAGCCTGGTAAACGAGGTGGGAATGGAAATTGTAATCCCATAGTAGTAAACATACATATACCATTCACATTGCACTAGTACCAGGTGGATACATGTTAGTCTTCTTTAGTACACCTCTTGACGTAGAAAGAACCACTGTAACCTACACCAATAGAGAAATCGCCAACGAAGAAGCATGAATTCTTTCTAATAGCAACAGCAAAGACGTTTGTAAGCTGTTTTACCAATGATGGAGATCAATAAGGCCGCCTGCTCCTCAGGAATCCCCAGCTGTTGGGCTCTGTCTGGGATGTACACAAATGGAACGTAGAAACCCACCATGGCGAAGAAGTTGCCTAGCAACACGCACCAGTAGCTCTTCTCCTGAAAGAAAGCAGTTAAATGGGAGTGAGGAACTAGGAGTGAGTTGATTGACTGAAGGGAGAGAGGAACTATGAGTGAGTTGATTGACAGGAGGGAGGGAGGAACTATGAGTGAGTTGATTGACAGGAGGGAGAAAGGAACTATGAGTGAGTTGATTGACTGAAGGGAGAGAGGAACTATGAGTGAGTTGATTGACTGGAGGGAGAGAGGAACTATGAGTGAGTTCATTGACTGGAGGGAGAGAGGAACTATGAGTGAGTTCATTGACTGGAGGGAGAGAGGAACTATGAGTGAGTTGATTGACTGAAGGGAGAGAGGAACTATGAGTGAGTTGATTGACAGGAGGGAGAGAGGAACTATGAGTGAGTTGATTGACTGAAGGGAGAGAGGAACTATGAGTGAGTTGATTGACTGAAGGGAGAGAGGAACTATGAGTGAGTTGATTGACTGGAGGGAGAGAGGAACTATGAGTGAGTTGATTGACTGAAGGGAGAGAGGAACTATGAGTGAGTTGATTAACTGGAGGGAGAGAGGAACTATGAGTGAGTTGATTGACAGGAGGGAGGGAGGAACTATGAGTGAGGATTGACAAGAGGGAGGGAGGAACTATGAGTGAGTTTATTGAGTGGATGGAGAGAGGAACGAGGAGTGAGTTGATTGACTGGATGGAGAGAGGAAAGAGGAGTGAGTTGATTGACAGAGAGGAGTGATGGATGAACTAGGAGTGCGTTGATTGACAGGAGGGAGTGAGAGAGGCAAGAGGGGATGAGTTGATTGACAAGCAGGAGTTAGGGATGAACAGGGAGTGAGTTATGTGACAGGCAGGAGTGAGGGAAGAACAGGGAGTGAGTTGTTTGACAGTCAGGAGGGAATGACGAGCTAGGAGTGAGTTGATTGACAGGTGTGAGTGAGGGACGAGGAGTGAGTTGATTGACAGGTGTGAGTGAGGGACGAGGAGTGAGTTGATTGACAGGTTGTGAGTGAGGGACGAGGAGTGAGTTGATTGACAGGTGTGAGTGAGGGACGAGGAGTGAGTTGATTGACAGGTGTGAGTGAGGGACGAGGAGTGAGTTGATTGACAGGTGTGAGTGAGGGACGAGGAGTGAGTTGATTGACAGGTGTGAGTGAGGGACGAGGAGTGAGTTGATTGACAGGTGTGAGTGAGGGACGAGGAGTGAGTTGATTGACAGGTGTGAGTGAGGGACGAGGAGTGAGTTGATTGACAGGTGTGAGTGAGCAACGAGGAGTGAGTTGATTGACAGGTGTGAGTGAGGGACGAGGAGTGAGTTGATTGACAGGTGTGAGTGAGGGACGAGGAGTGAGTTGATTGACAGGTGTGAGTGAGGGACGAGGAGTGAGTTGATTGACAGGTGTGAGTGAGGGACGAGGAGTGAGTTGATTGACAGGTGTGAGTGAGGGACGAGGAGTGAGTGAGTTGATTGACAGGTGTGAGTGAGGGACGAGGAGTGAGTTGATTGACAGGTGTGAGTGAGGGACGAGGAGTGAGTGAGTTGATTGACAGGTGTGAGTGAGGGACGAGGAGTGAGTGAGTTGATTGACAGGTGTGAGTGAGGGACGAGGAGTGAGTTGATTGAAAGGTGTGAGTGAGGGACGAGGAGTGAGTTGATGGACAGGTGTGAGTGAGGGACGAGGAGTGAGTTGATTGACAGGTGTGAGTGAGGGACGAGGAGTGAGTGAGTTGATTGACAGGTGTGAGTGAGGGACGAGGAGTGAGTGAGTTGATTGACAGGTGTGAGTGTATACCTTGAGGTCGCTGTAAACACAGAGGCTACGAATGTTTACCGTGATGTTGCTGTTGTTGTTGTTGTTAATTCCCATAATGAGTAAGCTTACTCGTTTGTACGCCCTGGAAAGGTCGTTAAGTGCAGGGTTGTGGAAACCTTCCTTACATCCCTAACGTGCTGATGAAGGTGGTCCACGTTCCTCCAAGCGGTTGTGCTATGCTTGCCTTCATCTGCGTAACGCTCACTACTACAGGGATCTGAAGTTGCTGTGAACAGACTCTACATATATTTACCTCGAGGTCGCTGTAAACACAAGGATAAAAATATTTACCTTTAGGATTGTTAAATTCAACATCTCTTCCATAGTCTCACGGGCTGACTGAGGCAAACATGACCACAGACCACTTGGCATCTCCTCAACAAGCTCCAAACCTTCCAGAGCAGCCAGGTTGGTGATAGACCTGTCAGATAAGGCCGACGATGATAACCAGGATATAACTCCTCTAACTATGGTTGCTGTGGCGATGATGATGAAGAAGATGATAATATGCTGATTTTTGGTATTTTTAGATTCATCAGCAAGACGAAATACTTACTTACTTGCCTTGGCCATGACCCACGCTATGTAGTGTCCATCCAGTGGTCAACGACTTGAATTGCCATGTCGTTCGTCTTCAGCTTGTCACTCTCGTCACATGTACCTGGGAGGTTGGGACAGATCATCAGATGACCTGGATCTTGTACCGTACGGCAGTCACATGTCTCGCTGTCTGAGACCCCCCATTTCTTCATGTTCTTCCTACATGGTGATACGCCAGTTCGAAGTCTGTTTATTGTCTTCAGAAGTTTGTAGGGTAAGGGATGTCCAGAGGCAGGTTACTCCTGAAGCTTGATCCCTGGTTCCTGTATTATTTCGTGCCTTAATTCAGTGGGACGACTATCAGGGTTTGACTGCAAGGACTTTGTTGATTTAAGGAAAAGATGCCTGGATTTGAGTCTCGTGTACTGCTCCTGGTGTCCAAACACAGCGTGGCTTGTTCTTCTTCTTCTTCTTCTTCTTCTTCTTCTTCTTCGTACGCTGTCAGACGTCAACCTGTATTTTTTCGAAAAAAGCAGCGGTCATCCTGAGGCTGTCTGCATAGAGCTTGTCTAGTGTTGCCACTGGTGATGGCCGCATGTGCTTTCTCTGGTACTCGTATGTCGGGCAATTTTGCAGCAGATGTTCAGCGGTAATTTTTCCGGTGCCACAAGTGCATTCGTCAGTGCCACCTATCTTCAGTTTGTTGAATAGGTGGTACCTCAGTCTGTTGTGGTCTGTGCGGAGTCTGAAGAGCACGACCTGCTCTCTTCTGTTCAGCTGGTAATAGGCATATTTTTTGTGTGTAGCCAGTATGTTCTGTTTCTCATCTGGCCATGTATCTGGCCCTGATAAGCCATTTTGACTCTTCGTACGTCATACTAGAATCTGGTTGTGGTAGTCTTGGAACCTTCTTTTGCCAGTCTGTCTGCCTCCTCGTTGCCTTGGATGTTACAGTGGGATGGAACCCACTGTACCACTACTCTTTTTGGTGCGGACTGCTGGCATAGTTGACAGAGTACTGCTCTTAAATCATTAAGTTCAGTATTTTCCTGACATTTTAGTGCTGTGACTACGGCCAGGGCATCTGTAAACAGGACTATCTGGCTTTCATTTCTTTCGCCTATCAGCACTGCTTCTACTGCAGCCCTCAGTGCCTCTGCCTCCGCTCTGAAATTGATTGAAAATTTTCCAGTTGGCACTGACAGTGTTATTTTTCTACCATTTGGTAGGCTCAAGAATACCCCTGCCCCTCCGTTCTGTGTTGTGTTTGTTACAGAACCGTCGGTGTATGCATGGGTCCAGTCCATGCTTGGGTAGTTTTTCGTTATGTACCTCAGGGTTATTTCTCTTCGGAATGATATGCTGCTTCCAGGTAGGTTTTCGTACAGTAGGGATGGGCTTTGGTATTGTTACGGTGTTCATAGGGTCTTCGCTCATCTTTGCTTTGGCTATTTCTGCAAAGTTTCTCCGCTTTAGTTTCCCATTTCCAAATCTATTTAGTCTCTGATGCATTGGATGGTCTGTCAGTCTTCTGAGTTTTTCTGCTTGCTGCTGGGCTTTGCTGTCTCTTCTGTCGGTTATGGATTGCAGATTTGTAATCTTTTCAAGTTCTACAATTGGCGTTGACTTCATGCCTCCTGTTATAACTCTCATGGCTTGGTTTTGAAGTTGACTAATTTTATCAAAGTTCGCCTTTGCTGCTGTTGTCCATGCCGCAATGCCATACTAGAGAACTGGTCTCACTCTTCCAGCGTACAGTTTCTTTAGTATACTTTCGTCTGCTGCCCAGCTTGTGCCAGCAAGTTTCCTCATGATTGCCATTCTTTGTCTGGCTCTCATTCGGTTTCTCTCGATCTGACTTTTCCATGTCATGCGCCGATCAAATGTGTCTCCCAGGTTTGGCCGCAGATATTTGCCGTTAAGACTTATTTTGGTGTTCTGTGGTTTGTTTGAGAGCGAGAATATCGTACATGTGGCTTTTTCCTAATTTATTTTGACTTGTTCAAACATAGGGTGTCTTGTCCAAATATAAGGTGGCTTGTTCAAATATAGGTTGGCTTGTCCAAATATAGGTTGGCTTGTCCAAATATAGGTTGGCTTGTCCAAATATAGGTTGGCTTGTCCAAATATAGGTTGGCTTGTCCAAATATAGGTTGGCTTGTCCAAATAAAGGTTGGCTTGTCAATATAGGTTGGCTTGTCCAAATATAGGTTGGCTTGTCCAAATATAGGTTGGCTTGTCCAAATATAGGTTGGCTTGTCAATATAGGTTGGCTTGTCCAAATATAGGTTGGCTTGTCCAAATATAGGTTGGCTTGTCCAAATATAGGTTGGCTTGTCCAAATATAGGTTGGCTTGTCCAAATATAGGATGGCTTGTCCAAATATAGGTTGGCTTGTCCAAATAAAGGTTGGCTTGTCAATATAGGTTGGCTTGTCCAAATATAGGGTGACTTGTGCAAACAGTGTCATTTTCCTGTTTCTATCACTCAACTTCAGCAGCCTCGATTCATCTGACGGCAGATGGAACTATGCCAAAGGATATATTTTAGCAGTCGAGGTGGGTTTTAGGCCCCCTAACACTATTCTGTCTGCCAAGTTTTTTGCTCTATCAAAAAGTTTTGAGTGGGCAGATGGATTGATGACAATAGGTTCTCTAACAAATATGATGTTCTCAACCATTCAAGAAGATATCGGTTATATGATGTTCTCAACCATTCAAGAATATATCGGTTATATGATGTTCTCAACCATTCAAGATAACATATCAGTTATATGATGTTGTCAACCATTCAAGAATATATCCGTTATATGATGTTCTCAACCATTCAAGAAGATATCGGTTATATGATGTTCTCAACCATTCAAGAACATATCGGTTATATGATGTTCTCAACCATTCAAGAAAATATCGGTTATATGATGTTCTCAACCATTCAAGAACATATCGGTTATATGATGTTCTCAACCATTCAAGAACATATCGGTTATATGATGTTCTCAACCATTCAAGATAACATATCAGTTATATGATGTTCTCAACCATTCAAGAATATATCCGTTATATGATGTTCTCAACCATTCAAGAAGATATCGGTTATATGATGTTCTCAACCATTCAAGAAGATATCGGTTATATGATGTTCTCAACCATTCAAGAAGATATCGGTTATATGATGTTCTCAACCATTCAAGACAAAATATCCGTTAAGATTTTCAAGCTTTCTTTCGCCGTTCTACGAGCAGGCGTAAAACGAAAGACCGTAATATGGAATATTCAAATCAAATCACATCAAATCCCTCCAAACCCTTTGGGGTCATAGGTGCTGAACAAATAATCGCCAAGAGATTCGGTCAGTCGCCAGCTTCTCCAACTATATCCACGACCGGCCAGTACTCTATCTGTCCCCACGTCGCGTCTCCAGGCATGCCGACTCTATTTTATTTCCTATCTGGTTCCAGTGCAGGTACTGTTAAGTAATGCTGCCAGCATCCTTCCTCAAGGTGTGACGTATCAAGAGTTCTTCATAAAGGCCCTATTACTGTTGTAATTATTTCTCGCATTTCCTCATTTGTAACTCGGTCTTAATATCTGACGTTTAGAATTCTTCGAAAACATCTCATCTCCAAGATCTGTATGCCAGCTGTAACTGTCCATGTCTCACAAGCATAGAGGGATATTGGCAGGACCAATGTAAGCATGAATCTGATCTTCGTGCATATGGCTAACATCTCATCTCCAAGATCAGTATGTCAGCTGTAACTGTCCATGTCTCACAAGCATAGAGGGATATTGACAGGACCAATGTAAGCATGAATCTGATCTTCGTGCATATGGCTAACATCTCATCTCCAAGATCTGTATGTCAGCTGTAACTGTCCATGTCTCACAAGCATAGAGGGATATTGACAGGACCAATGTAAGCATGAATCTGATCTTCGTGTATATGGCTAACCGTCTGTCTTACCAGATTTTGTTAAGCCGTGCAAGCGCTGCTATTGTCTGTGCTATTCTGAACTCATACAGCCGCAAAATAGACAAACATACAAATACACATACAAACACACGTACAGACCCATACAAACGCATCTAATTATTTTAAATGTAAGCATAAAACATGACGAGTCGCACAGACAACTCCCGACCTGGACCTACTTAATACTCTGGATGTATAGTCCTCGACCTTGATTCCCGCTAATTGACCTTGAACCTGGATCAGGGATAGCCAATGGTCCAGACAGATGTATGTCCTTCCTTGGGAGTGGTACATGAACGTCCTGCCGGATCTGGTTCAGGTTGGCGTCTGACAAGCTGATCAATGCTAAGCCTAAGGGAACACGGGCGTGTACGCGGGGCGCGCTGGCGAGGTCAGCTCTGTCAGATGATGACTGTGTTCGTCGCCTGGGGGGTATTCCAGGCTTGGTCAGAGAGAAGGAACTGGCCGATGTGGGATTGATTTTATCGGGGTCCACCTGGACGACAAACAAGAACGATAAATTTATAATCTGTCAATCAATAAAAGAATATCTGGCTGCGGAGTATCCCTTCTTCTTCTTCTTCTTCTTCTTCTTCTTCTTCTTCTTCTTCTTCTTCTACTTCTTCTTCTTCTTCTTCTTCTTCTTCTTCTTCTTCTTCTTCTTCTTCTTCTACTTCTTCTTCTTCTTCTTCTTCTTCTTCTTCTTCTTCTTCTTCTTCTTCTTCTTCTTCTTCTACTTCTTCTTCTTCTTCTTCTTCTTCTTCTTCTTCTTCTTCTTCTTCTTCTTCTACTTCTTCTTCTTCTTCTTCTTCTTCTTCTTCTTCTTCTTCTTCTTCTTCTCTTCCCCTTCTTCTTCTTCCCCTTCTTCTTCTTTTTCTTCTTCTTCTTCTTCTTCTTCTTCTTATTATTATTATTATTATTAATTTTCTTCTTCTTCTCAACTTCTTCTTCTTCTTCTTCTTCTTCTTCTTCTTCTTCTTCCTCTTCTTCTTCTTCTTTCTTCTCTTCCCCTTATTCTTCTTCTTTTTCTTCTTCTCTTCTTCTTCTTCTTCTTCTTATTATTATTATTATTTTTCTTCCTCTTCTCAACTTCTTCTTCTTCTTCTTCTTCTTCTTCTTCTTCTTCCTCCTCTCTTCTTCGTCTTATTCTTTTTCTTCTACTTCTTTTTCTTTTTCTTCTTCTTCTTCTTCTTCTTCTTCTTCTCAACTTATTCTTCTTCTTCTTCAACTTCTTCTTCAACTTCTTCTTCAACTTCTTCTTCAACTTCTTCTTCAACTTCTTCTTCAACTTCTTCTTCTACTCCTTCAACAACTTCTTCTTCTTCTTTTTCTTCTTCTTTTTCAACTTTAAAATATCTAAGGACAGCAATGGTTAGCCTGAGACTATTGGTATCACAACAGAGCCTGTCCAGGAATGGTATCGGAGATGGCCACACTTTCTCTGTCCCTCGTACGTTGGACACCTTTGTAACAGAATCTCAGCAGCCTTTTGCCAGTGCCACAGAAACATTCATCTGTATGTCCGGTCCTGAGTTTGTTGAACAGATGGTATCTCAGCCTGTTGTGGCCTGTGTGGAGTCTAAAGATTACTAGCTGCTCACCTCTGTTGAGCCGGTAACATGCGCCATTTGGTTGATGACCTGTGGGCTCTACGTACCTCTTGTTCCTTGATCTATACCTGGTAAAACTCTTGGCCTCTTCATAAGTTATACCTCTAAAGATTACTAGCTGCTCACCTCTGTTGAGCCGGTAACATGCGCCATTTGGTTGATGACCTGTGGGCTCTACGTACCTCTTGTTCCTTGATCTATACCTGGTAAAACTCTTGGCCTCTTCATAAGTTATACCTCTAAAGATTACTAGCTGCTCACCTCTGTTGAGCCGGTAACATGCGCCATTTGGTTGATGACCTGTGGGCTCTACGTACCCCTTGTTCCTTGATCTATACCTGGTAAAACTCTTGGCCTCTTCATAAGTTATACCTCTAAAGATTACTAGCTGCTCACCTCTGTTGAGCCGGTAACATGCGCCATTTGGTTGATGACCTGTGGGCTCTACGTACCCCTTGTTCCTTGATCTATACCTGGTAAAACTCTTGGCCTCTTCATAAGTTATACCTCTAAAGATTACTAGCTGCTCACCTCTGTTGAGCCGGTAACATGCGCCATTTGGTTGATGACCTGTGGGCTCTACGTACCCCTTGTTCCTTGATCTATACCTGGTAAAACTCTTGGCCTCTTCATAAGTTATACCTCTAAAGATTACTAGCTGCTCACCTCTGTTGAGCCGGTAACATGCGCCATTTGGTTGATGACCTGTGGGCTCTACGTACCCCTTGTTCCTTGATCTATACCTGGTAAAACTCTTGGCCTCTTCATAAGTTATACCTTCATCAGGTTGAGGTAGCTTTCCGTCTTGTATTGACAGTCTGTCAACCTCTTCATTGCTAAGAATGTTGCAGCGAAAGGGACTCCATTGTATCACAACTCACTTGAACCAGTGATATAGTTTATAGAGTACCACTTTTAGTTCCTTTAGGTCCGTATTTCTCTGGCTCCCCCGTGTCGCAACCACTGACAGGGAGTCTGTGAAGATTACAACCTGTCTCTGTGTATTTTCATCTGCCATTGTAATTTCAGCTACAGCATTCAAAGCATCTGCTTCTCTCCTTCGAAGCCTGTGGAGCACATGTCGTCAACAAATACTCGCCAAGTATTCCTGTCCCATGCCATTCTTTCCTAGTTCTACCCTCGTCTTTCCGGCCACCTCTATGCCTATCGCAAGCTCTCTTATTAAACAATGTATAGATCTGCCTCTATTTCCCTCTTCCTTGTGGACTCCAGAACAGAGACTGTATTGTAATATAATATCAGATATGCTGGCGATACAGTGTTAATAGCAGAGGTTCCAGTACATCTGCAGAACTTAAGGGATAAGATAACCAGCAAAAGTCAGCAATATGGGTTGGACACCAACATAACAAAGACTAAAGTTATAGTGTTGACTAAATGACTAAACAGATGGAAAGTTCAAAAGCTTTTATCCACGTAAATGGAGAAATTCTGGATCAAGTGTCAAGATATGTATACCTTGACTAACTAATGGAGAAATTCTGGATCAAGTGTCAAGCTATGTATAGCTTGACTAACTGATGGAGAAATTCTGGATCAAGTGTCAAGCTATGTATACCTTGACTAACTAATGGAGAAATTCTGGATCAAGTGTCAAGCTATGTATAGCTTGACTAACTAATGGAGAAATTCTGGATCAAGTGTCAAGCTATGTATAGCTTGACTAACTAATGGAGAAATTCTGGATCAAGTGTCAAGCTATGTATAGCTTGACTAACTGATGGAGAAATTCTGGATCAAGTGTCAAGCTATGTATACCTTGACTAACTAATGGAGAAATTCTGGATCAAGTGTCAAGATATGTATAGCTTGACTAACTAATGGAGAAATTATGGATCAAGTGTCAAGCTATGTATAGCTTGACTAACTAATGGAGAAATTCTGGATCAAGTGTCAAGCTATGTATACCTTGACTAACTAATGGAGAAATTCTGGATCAAGTGTCAAGCTATGTATACCTTGACTAACTAGTGGAGAAATTCTGGATCAAGTGTCAAGCTATGTATAGCTTGACTAACTAATGGAGAAATTCTGGATCAAGTGTCAAGCTATGTATAGCTTGACTAACTAATGGAGAAATTCTGGATCAAGTGTCAAGCTATGTATAGCTTGACTAACTAATGGAGAAATTCTGGATCAAGTGTCAAGCTATGTATAGCTTGACTAACTAATGGAGAAATTCTGGATCAAGTGTCAAGCTATGTATAGCTTGACTAACTAATTTCAGCTGATGGTAAATGCGAAAGGGATCTCCTTAAAAGGATTGCAATGGGAGAAATACATTTCTTTTTCTCCTTCTTTGCGTTCGGTTTCGTATGCTCGTTTTATGCTCCCAGATGGGCTGCCTCCATGAAGTGACACGTCAGTCGCTTGTCCTCAATGGTTCCCCACAGTTTGTCTTGTATGTTTCTTTCCTCGGGCCCAGGTCTTCTCACGGGAGCCTTGGTGCAGTGGACATGTTTGCAGGATGTGTTCTGGAGTCTGGGGTCCTCTCTGACATGTGCTTTGTGCTTTCATTTTATGCATGTGTGCATTTAGTCTGCACTGACCTGTTCTGGGGCGGAAAATTGTGGTATACTGTTTCCTATTCAGTCTATTGATTGGGTCCTGTGGGTATTTGCTGTTTATTCTCTCGATCCACTGTTGTTTATATTTGTTTTAATGTGTGCCTTGACTTCTGGCAGTGACACTGGGTGGGTGAATTGTTCTCTTTGTCTCCCCTACCTGCCCAGGTATGCCGCAGCGAGCAGGAATCCACTGAAGGATGATTTTATTGTGGTCTGAAAGTATATTTAGTTGGCACATCAATGAGAAATAGACTTCTGTCGAAGTAGATATTCTCATATCTTAAAATTGAGAATCATTAAATGTTGTGTGCTTTCAGTTTTATTGTATGGAGTAGAAACCTGGACCCTGGCAGAGAAAATGGAGAAGAGTTTTGAGGCCCTTGGAATGTGGATGTTCAGAAGACTTGGAGGAGTTTCTTGGAAAGATAGGAAAACCAATAATGAGGTCATGGAACAGCTCCAGGTGGAACAGACACTTCTGGAGGAAATTAAAGGCAGAAAAATAAAATATCTTGGTCATGTCAAGTGCCATGTCAGTCTGCTACAGGTTATTTTGTAGGGCAAAGTAGAGGACAGAGTAGAGGGCAAAGTAGAGGGCAGAGGGCAAGAGTAGAGGGCAGAGTAGTCGGCAGAGTAGAGGGCAAAGTAGAGGGCAGAGGGCAAGAGTAGAGGGCAGAGTAGAGGACAAGAGTAGAGGGCAGAGTAGTCGGCAGAGTAGAGGGCAAAGTAGAGGGCAGAGTAGAGGGCAGAGTAGAGAGCAGAGTAGAGGGCAGAGTAGAGGGCAGAGTAGTGGGCAGAGGACAAGAGTGGAGGGCAAGAGTAGAGGGCAGAGTAGAGGGCAAAGTAGAGGGCAGAGTAGAGGGCAGAGTAGTGGGCAGAGGACAAGAGTGGAGGGCAAGAGTAGAGGGCAGAGTAGAGGGCAGAGTAGAGGGCAGAGGGCAAGAGTGGAGGGCAAGAGTAGAGGGCAGAGTAGAGGGCAGAGTAGTGGGCAGAGGGCAAGAGTAGAGGGCAGAGTAGAGGGCAGAGTAGAGGGCGGAGTAGAGGGCAGAGTAGAGGACAGAGTAGAGGACAAGAAAGCCAAAGAGCGACAGAGGTACAGATGGACAGACACCATCATCATGTGATCGGGACATTGTCTGACTGTGTGTACCAGCCAGGTTCGAGACAGAGGCTGATGGAGATCCATTACCGTCAGCCTCCGTGGCCGAGGTGGCACAAGAGGAGGATGATGATGATTATGACGATGATGAAGATAATGATGATGATGAGGAGGAGGATGAGGAGGAGGAGGATGATGATGATGAGTATGATGATGCGGATGATGATGATGATGATGAGGATGATGAGGATGAGGATGATGATGATGATTATGATGATGATGAATGTAATGCTCGCAGCATTTGTCAGAATCCTATCATAACGACCAGTCCCACTGACATCTGGTCAGTTCTTTACCCTAATTCTATATTAGTGACTTTATCATACTACTGTATTCCCTAAATTCGAGGCAAGCGTCCATTGATGAAAACTTAGGCCTTTTTAGCTGTAATTGCCTTTGTTCTCCAAGCGACAGATTGGTACAACAGGGTGGACTTGACACTGGAGCTGTTACCCAAACCACAGAGCAGTACAACAGGCTGGACTTGACACTGGAGCTGTTACCCAAACCACAGAGCAGTACAACAGGCTGGACTTGACACTGGAGCTGTTACCCAAACCACAGAGCAGTACAACAGGGTGGACTTGACACTGGAGCTGTTACCCAAACCACAGAGCAGTACAACAGGCTGGACTTGACACTGGAGCTGTTACCCAAACCACAGAGCAGTACAACAGGCTGGACTTGACACTGGAGCTGTTACCCAAACCACAGAGCAGTACAACAGGCTGGACTTGACACTGGAGCTGTTACCCAAACCACAGAGCAGTACAACAGGCTGGACTTGACACTGGAGCTGTTACCCAAACCACAGAGCAGTACAACAGGGTGGACTTGACACTGGAGCTGTTACCCAAACCACAGAGCAGTACAACAGGGTGGACTTGACACTGGAGCTGTTACCCAAACCACAGAGCAGTACAACAGGGTGGACTTGACACTGGAGCTGTTACCCAAACCACAGAGCAGTACAACAGGGTGGACTTGACACTGGAGCTGTTACCCAAACCACAGAGCAGTACAACAGGGTGGACTTGACACTGGAGCTGTTACCCAAACCACAGAGCAGTACAACAGGGTGGACTTGACACTGGAGCTGTTACCCAAACCACAGAGCAGTACAACAGGCTGGACTTGACACTGGAGCTGTTACCCAAACCACAGAGCAGTACAACAGGCTGGACTTGACACTGGAGCTGTTACCCAAACCACAGAGCAGTACAACAGGCTGGACTTGACACTGGAGCTGTTCCCCAAACCACAGAGCAGTACAACAGGCTGGACTTGACACTGGAGCTGTTACCCAAACCACAGAGCAGTACAACAGGCTGGACTTGACACTGGAGCTGTTACCCAAACCACAGAGCAGTACAACATGACAGAGGAAGGTATATATTTTTGTAGCAGACTAAATTTCTTCTCATCTCCAGAAATGCTCTAAAGTAATAAAATTTCCTCTAGTTTTTTTTGGTATCCTGAATTTGATATCTGTATCATTACATCCTGATTTGATTATATTACCTGTATTAACTTATTTAAACATGTACAAACCTATACAAACCTATACAAACCTATACAAACCTATACAAACCTATACAAGCCTATATAAACACCTACACACTTAAACAAACCGATTCAAATCTGCTAAAACCTATACCCAAACCATAATACAAGCCACACACACATATATAAACCCACACAAACCTACACAAACCCACACACACATATATAAACTCACACACACATATATAAACCCACACAAACCTACACAAACTTCCACAAACCCACACAAACCCACACAAACCTACACAAACCTTCACAAACCCATACAAACCTACACAAACTTACACAAACCTCCACAAGCCGCCACAAACCCACACAAACCTTCACAAACCCACACAAACTTCCACAAACCCACACAAACCTACACAAACCTACACAAACCTCCACAAACCCACACAAACCTCTACAAACCCACACAAACCTCCACAAACCTCTACAAAGCCACACAAACCTCCACAAACCCACACAAACCTCCACAAACCCACACAAACCTACACAAACCTCCACAAACCCACACAAACCTCTACAAACCCACACAAACCTCCACAAACCTCCACAAACCCACACAAACCCACACAAACCTCCACAAACCTCCACAAACTCACACAAACCTCCACAAACCTCTACAAACCCACACAAAACCTCCACAAACCTCCACAAACCCACACAAACCCACACAAACCTCCACAAACCTCCACAAACCTCCACAAACCCACACAAACCTCCACAAACCCCACACAAACCTCCACAAACCTCCACAAACCTACCCTGGATGACTGATAAGACGATCTGAAATTCATGTCTGGAGCAGATGAAAATAAATAGCTGCGAGGTTGTCCAGATTTGCTTTCCGTCGTTCTGTTCTCGATATTCCCCGACCCACGTGATACCACAACTGTCAATTTATCCTGCACATCTGTCACAGTTATCAGAGGCACTTCTTCCCTCGCTGGCCCGCCATTTGACAATTGGGAGAGTCTCTTCCCATTCGTCGTCTCTGTGACAAGTTGTACAGTCTCCTCTACAAATCCTCTCTTTGATTTCCCACTGCTATCAGAAGCTTTGATCTCGTCTTTATCTTCAGGACTGTCCCTGGCAGATGGCTCACGATGGAGGCTGAGAGGTCTGACAAGAGCCCCAAAGACCATCCCGTTCAACACAATCCCACCCAGTATCAGCAGTGTCCCTCTCCAGTTGAACTCTGACACGAAAAAGTCAATCACAGGCGCCATGATGAAAGTGCCGATGCCTGACCCACACACAGCGATGCCTGTAGCCACTGCTCGACGCTCTTCGAAGTATATACTGACAGCCACGATCGATGGCAGGTACATCAGTCCAAAGCCGATACCTAGGGGGTAGACAGACCATCTGAAAGGTTAAATGGAGGTTTGGAAGACATTAAATAAAGATCAGGAATGGAAGATAGAATGATAATAATTGACAGTTCGACAATCACGCATAACAAGTGTCTGATCCCAAGTAGTGAAATGTTTTCACCACGAAAATCACATTTCACGAAACCCAAACCTTTGCCGTTTGGGGCTAGTGGTCTGCACATTGACCTTCTTTATCACGTATGTTGTTTATCAGTCACTCTGCTGGGACCAAGATGCTGAGCAGCGCACGAGCTGCAGCGGTCAGCGACTCAAAGCTGACTGCTAGCGGCAGACCAGCGAACCAGAGCTGCTAAGACCCTTCTACACCTCCACGTGGTGATCGTGGATAACAGGCTGCAGCAGGGCAGACTGGCTAAGGAGAATGGATCGAAGAGGGCATGCTAACCCGGTACTAAAAAAATGCTTGCTGAAGTCGGATGTGTTCGACCGAAAGGTGCAAATATCGCAGTCAAGCTGTAAACTACGACACATCGCATTCCGTTCTCTGGACTACATTCTACTACTTATGCCCTTTCAGTGTTTGGTAGCGGGAGATTGAGAACGAACGAAGCCAAGCCAAGCCAAGCCAAACCAAGCCAAACTAAGCCAAGCCAAGCCAGCCCATCCGCTGATCGTCTCTCAAGCCATTCCTTCAAGCTGTCCAAAATTTTCTCTTTGCCTGCCTCTGTCCCTGGGACTGACCAGCCTGCCTGAATACCAGGTTTTCCAGTATTCCATTATTATAGTATTCCAGTATTTAATTATTCCAGTACTTCATTATATCAGCATTCCATTATTCCAGTTTTCCAGTAAATAAGTGTTTCGTTATTTCAAACAATTGTTTCATTAATCAAGTATTCCATTATTCCAGTATTTAAAAAATGTATTTCATTATTTCACACAACTATTCCATTATTCAAGTATGCCATTATTATAGAATTCCAGTATTTCATTACGCCAGTATTCCAGTATATCATTATTTAAGTATTTCATTATTTCAAAAACGTATTTCATTATTCAAGTGTTCCATTATCCCAGTATTCCAGAATTTCATTATTTAAGTATTCCATTATTCCACATAAGTATTCCATTATTCCAGTCTTCGATTGCCTTCCCTATTTCTATCATTCCCTACCACTCTCTATCGCACCACCTCTCTCTATCTCTTTCACTCTCTCACTCCATGCACTATATTCCTCTCTCTCACAATATATCTCTACTCCCTCTTATCTCACTCTCCTTTTCTTATTCTTTCTCTCCCTGCTCCTCCCTTTCTCTCCCTTTCCTTCGCTCTCCTTCTTCTCTCTCCTCCACCCCTCCGTCGATATCTTCCTCTACAGTTTCCCGTTCTACCCTCTCTCTCACCCCTCTCTCCTGCTTATACCTCTTTTCACTTCTCCCCCTCCCTCTATTATCTCACACTTCCCTCTCAATCCCCATTATTCCCTCCCTATTTCCTCTCGTCATTTTTACTACTCCCCTCCTCCCGTTTCATCCCTACTATTAAACCTATTCTCTCAGCGTCCACAGCTGCCACGCTTTCACTACACCACCACCAAACACACTCACCAATGCCACAAAAACAGCAACAACACAAACATCACCATCATGTGCCGTGTACTCCCCACAACCTCAACCTTGACCTTACCTCCTCCAACTCCATACGTCAGAATCAACATAGTGACGTCACTACTCCAGGCGCTGGCGATGAAAGCCAGTCCGGCTACAAAACTGCCGGCAATGATCATTGACCGGCACCCGAACCGGTTGGTGAGAATGCTGACCACAGGACCTGCGTTTAGTAGAATAAATCTCAAATTTTACAGTACGATACATCCAAATTGTTGTTAATGTATATTTTAAGTTCTACAGTCAGCATCATCAGAGGCGTCTTAGTCTATGTAGATCATTCACGTGGCGCCCTGTAAGTTTTGTCCAGCTCTGCCTCCCGTATTTCGGGATATAAAGGCCGCTCCGCGAGTGACAGTCCCTGCCACAGATGGTACAACCATACTGAGGAGGCTGGCTTGCCTGACCGTTCTTTGATCTCTTCAGTCTTTCTCTTTTATCTGCAGACAGAAGACCTCTACGAGCATCAGCAGCCACTACGCCCCCCTCCAACTGTCTCCAAACAGCTCGATCCTGAGAAATTGTTTCCCAGCCCTCGGATGGGATGTCGCATGAATTCATGCCCCTCTTGCAGACGTCCTTGAATCGCAGTGTGGGACGGCCAATTCTTCTAATCGCAGTGTGGGACGGCCAATTCTTCTAATCGCAGTGTGGGACGGCCAATTCTTCTAATCGCATTGTGGGACGGCCAATTCTTCTAATCGCAGTGTGGGACGGCCAATTCTTCTAATCGCAGTGTGAGACGGCCAATTCTTCTAATCGCAGTGTGGGACGGCCAATTCTTCTAATCGCAGTGTGGGACGGCCAATTCTTCTAGCTCCAATGGCTTACTGTCAGCCTCTCCTTCTCCATGCGACAAGTACGCTACTTAAATATGTATGTTTTACAAATATCAGGTTTACAGTACACCACTTAAACATGCACGTGTATCACATGTCTCATCGTCTGTCTGGTGTTGAGGAGGAAGACTAAAGTCTGGTCAGGCAAAACATACTCATCAGACATGTTAGTCAGGGTCAGGTAAAACATACTGATTATACATGTTAGTCAGGGTCATGTAAAACATACTGATCAGACATGTTAGTCAGGGTCATGTAAAACATACTGATCAGACATGTTAGTCAGGGTCATGTAAAACATACTGATCAGACATGTTAGTCAGGGTCAGGTAAAACATACTGATTATACATGTTAGTCAGGGTCATGTAAAACATACTGATCAGACATGTTAGTCAGGGTCATGTAAAACATACTGATCAGACATGTTAGTCAGGGTCAGGCAAAACATACTCATCAGACATGTTAGTCAGGGTCAGGTAAAACATACTGATTATACATGTTAGTCAGGGTCATGTAAAACATACTGATCAGACATGTTAGTCAGGGTCATGTAAAACATACTGATCAGACATGTTAGTCAGGGTCAGGTAAAACATACTGATCAGACATGTTAGTCAGGATCAGGTAAAACATACTGATCAGACATGTTAGTCAGGGTCAGGTAAAACATACTGATCAGACATGTTAGTCAGGATCAGGTAAAACATACTGATCAGACATGTTAGTCAGGGTCATGTAAAACATACCGATGAGACATGTTAGTCAGGGTCAGGTAAAACATACTGATCAGACATGTTAGTCAGGGTCATGTAAAACATACTGATCAGACATGTTAGTCAGGGTCAGGTAAAACATACTGATCATACATGTTAGTCAGGGTCAGGTAAAACATAATGATCAGACACGTTAGTCAGGGTCAGGTAAAACATACTGATGAGACATGTTAGTCAGGGTCAGGTAAAACATACTGATCAGACATGTTAGTCAGGGTCAGGTAAAACATACTGATCAGACATGTTAGTCAGGGTCAGGTAAAACATACTGATGAGACATGTTAGTCAGGGTCAGGCAAAATATACTGATCAGACATGTTAGTCAGGGTCATGTAAAACATACTGATGAGACATGTTAGTCAGGGTCATGTAAAACATACTGATCAGACATGTTAGTCAGGGTCATGTAAAACATACTGATGAGACATGTTAGTCAGGGTCAGGTAAAATATACTGATCAGACTATGTTAGTCAGGGTCAGGCAAAATATACTGGCCAGACATGTTAGTCAGGGTCAGGCAAAACATACTGATGAGACATGTTAGTCAGGGTCAGGCAAAATATACTGATCAGACATGTTAGTCAGGGTCAGGCAAATCCCTGGCCAAGACCCTCACCTTGGCTTCCTCGTAGCCCTTACTGTAAACGGGCTGTTTTCATGGCAGCATGGCTAACGAGGTGAGGGATCGACGTGATCCCCGTAATAGTCAGTGACACGCAGATGACGAAAAGCATAGCACAACCGCTTAAAGGACCCTTCATCAGCACCCTCGGGATGTAAGGAAAGCTACTGCAACCCGCCAATTAACGCCCTTTTCAGGGTGCACAAAAGAGTAACCAACTCATTGTGGGCATTAGCTAACAGAAACACCGGCTGGTGTTGAAGGTTCGATCAATTAATAACTTTATTTTCACTTTTGTCAGATGTCCAAACTATTTTATTCTCTGTCCTTCCATGTAGTTCATGCACGGTGTTGTACCCACCTTCTGTATAATTACTTCGTTTCGCACTTTGTCCAGCTCTGCGACGCTGACAGCCTTGTGACCCCGACAGCCTTGTGATCCCGACAGCCTTGTGACCCCGACAGCCTTGTGACCCTGACAGCGTTCCTCAAACACCTCATTTAGCATGAGTGTCCACCATGTCTAACACTGGTAGCAGCGAGTTGGTATGTTGTTGTTGTTATTCCACAGCTGCTGAGCAAGCCTGCTCTTGGCAGCCCAATGCCATTCTTGTAAGGATATTTTCCTCACGTCCGCAAGCGCCTTGCACTCAATGAGTAGATGTCGAACTGTTTCATCAGGATGAGAGCAATGTCTGCACAAGGGCAGGTGCTGGGGATTTGAGTCGGTTCAAGTGGCTATTGACTCTGGTGTGTCCTGCTCGGAACTGAAAGAGGAGACTTTGATCTCTTCTATGTAGTTTATTTATGTCATCGTTACTTTTTGGCTGGGACATTTCGCTAAATACACTGCGACCTGTTGTTCCCGTCGCCCACCTGTTGTTCCAGTCGCCCACCTGTTGTTCCCGTCGCCCACCTGTTGTTCCCGTCGCCCACCTGTTGTTCCCGTCGCCCACCTGTTGTTCCCGTCGCCCACCTGTTGTTCCCGTCGCCCACCTGTTGCTCCCGTCGCCCACCTGTTGTTCCCATAGCCCACCTGTTGTTCCCGTCGCCGACCTGTTATTCCCGTCGCTCACCTGTTGTTTCCGTCGCCCACCTGTTGTTCCCGTCGCCCACCTGTTGTTCCCGTCGCCGACCTGTTGTTCCCGTCGCTCACCTGTTATTCCCGTCGCTCACCTGTTGTTCCCGTCGCCGACCTGTTATTCCCGTCGCTCACCTGTTGTTCCCGTCGCCCACCTGTTGTTCCCGTCGCCGACCTGTTATTCCCGTCGCTCGCCTGTTGTTCCCGTCGCCGACCTGTTATTCCCGTCGCTCACCTGTTGTTCCCGTCGCCCACCTGTTGTTCCCGTCGCCGACCTGTTATTCCCGTCGCTCACCTGTTGTTCCCGTCGCCCACCTGTTGTTCCCGTCGCCCACCTGTTGTTCCCGTTGCCCACCTTGTTTATCCAGATTTCCTGAGTATTATTCTGAATAATTCGTTTTACTGTGGTTACTGCAGGGTCTATCCAATTGTTTCGAGGCTTCTGTTTTTGCCAATCTGTCGACCATCTCGTTCTCTTGTAGCCCACCATGTCCAGGTGACATTTATCCCGTGGGCAGTGATGATGTTGTTGATTACCCTCCTCACCAAAAATATCTCCTTTTCGAGTTGTCATGAAAATGCTATTTATGAGCTGTCACTTTGGAATGTGTTTGCGTCTTAATAAACGTGAGAGCTGATAGAAAATCGTAACGACTTTTTGTGTTCTTAATTGCCCCTTTCTATCCAGCCTTCCATCTTGGATCAACACACTGCCAAGGAATTAAATATTTTGATTTATTTAAGTTCTGTGCTTTTAACCTGAATATATATTTAGTGCTATATTTATTTTGCTGATTTTCACTGTTTCTGTCTTTGCTATTCTTAACTTCACTTTGCTTCTATCGCTGGAATTGCTAATGGTATTAAGATGTTCTTGGAGGTTTTATTCATCGGAATGAAAGATACTCTGATCATCTGCAAAAAAGAGCTAGTTCGTTTGGGTGGTTTCTGGATTTGCTTCAGTTGTTATTTGATCACTGTAGTCAAGAAGTTAAAGCACTCGCCTCTCACAGTGATGAACGGAAATGTTGGGTGATCGAATCCCGCAAGTTTCAAGCGACGGCTGGTCTCACGGGCGATAAGACCAGTTCCTGCATCAGGAGTTACCTCCAGTCGTCTCGACTAATAGTCTTGCCACTGATCCAAGGTAACGTGGGATAAGAGTGAGATTGATGACCAGCGTAGCTTCTTCCTCACTATAATCCAAATACAGCGCACATCACATTATTAAGACAAAACCGTCTACTGCTGTGGCGACCATCACTTCGCAATGGGCAATAATTTTTCAATAACTTTTATTTGATCTGTGTATACGATGAACAGAAATGGTTATAGTTTGCATCCCTGTCTTAACCACAAACCACTTAGTGAGTCCACTTAGTGTTCTAACAATACTTTGGCTGTTTTTATACATTGATATTATATTTCTTTATAATTCTTCTTGCACTCCCCAGTTTTCAAGGATCTTCCGTAGATTGTTTCTATCAATTCGGTGAAATGCTTTCTCCTGTCTACAAAGACTTCTGGTTATATTCAATTCTGTTCACAAATCTGTGATTCTTCTCCCCTTCTGACGCCATTTGTTTCAATAAGGGAAGTAATATAAACAACCATCTTGAATTTATATATTTATATGTTATCTCTCTTTGATAGCGTGCATATTTGGGTGAGGTATATAGTTGGGCGTGTTGGAGGGGGGAAATGCACATGATGATGGGCAGGGCAGTGGGAGAGGTGAAGGACGTATTGACGGGTAGGTTGAGAGTGAGGGGAAAGAGGTGGGAGGGATGGGAGATGGGTTAGTTGCAGACGTGGGAGTATGAGGTAGGGGAGGGGTGCGAGGAGTGGAAGAATGTTGTTGTTTAATGAGAACAATGAAGAAGTTAAACTTTTTGTGCGCCCTAAAAAGGACGTTCAGTGGCGGCTTGCAGCAGCCTTCCTCACAGCCCGAGCATGCTGATGAAGGTGGGCAGTGGTCCTCCGAGCGGTTGTGCTATGCTTGGCTTCATCTGCGTGTCGCTAACCAATACAGGGATCACATTGACCCACATCACAACAGCCAGACTGCCTTCAAAACAGCCTGTATCCAGGGAAAGATACATGGAAGAGAGACCGTTGTATTGGTCAGTATATTGTGCCTGACCCTAACGCGAACGTTCTAGTCAGTATGTTGTGCCTGACCCTAACGCGACGTCCTAGTCAGTATATTGTGCCTGACCCTAACGCGACGATCTAGTCAGCATGTTGTGCCTGACCCTAACGCGACGTTCTAGTCAGTATGTTGTGCCTGACCCTAACGCGACGTCCTAGTCAGTATGTTGTGCCTGACCCTAACGCGACGTCCTAGTCAGTATGTTGTGCCTGACCCTAACGCGACGTCCTAGTCAGTATGTTGTGCCTGACCCTAACGCGACGATCTAGTCAGTATGTTGTGCCTGACCCTAACGCGACGTTCTAGTCAGTATGTTGTGCCTGACCCTAACGCGACGTTCTAGTCAGTATGTTGTGCCTGACCCTAACGCGACGTTCTAGTCAGTATGTTGTGCCTGACCCTAACGCGACGTCCTAGTCAGTATGTTGTGCCTGACCCTAACGCGACGTTCTAGTCAGTATGTTGTGCCTGACCCTAACGCGACGTCCTAGTCAGTATGTTGTGCCTGACCCTAACGCGACGTCCTAGTCAGTATGTTGTGCCTGACCCTAACGCGACGTTCTAGTCAGTATGTTGTGCCTGACCCTAACGCGACGTTCTAGTCAGTATGTTGTGCCTGACCCTAACGCGACGTTCTAGTCAGTATGTTGTGCCTGACCCTAACGCGACGTTCTAGTCAGTATGTTGTGCCTGACCCTAACGCGACGTCCTAGTCAGTATGTTGTGCCTGACCCTAACGCGACGTCCTAGTCAGTATGTTGTGCCTGACCCTAACGCGACGTCCTAGTCAGTATGTTGTGCCTGACCCTAACGCGACGTTCTAGTCAGTATGTTGTGCCTGACCCTAACGCGACGTTCTAGTCAGTATGTTGTGCCTGACCCTAACGCGACGTTGTAGTCAGTATGTTGTGCCTGACCCTAACGCGACGTTCTAGTCAGCATGTTGTGCCTGACCCTAACGCGACGTCCTAGTCAGTATGTTGTGCCTGACCCTAACGCGACGTTCTAGTCAGCATGTTGTGCCTGACTGGACTTGCGTCTCAGTTCCCATGGGAGAATGGTGAATTGCTGGGATTACACTGGTTTATTATGCTGTTAGATTGATGGACAGAACATCTTTATGGGTTTGCTAGTAAGTTAAATAAGTAATATCGATTTACAAATGTGTACAAGTTGTGTAAATGTGTAAATATAGGAATAGTATTGTAAAGTGGGAATTACACATGATGATATGGAGAAACACATGTCACCAGACAAGGATGTGCAAGAATATTTGATATATAGAGGTGGGGGAATGACTGTACAGAGAAGGGGTTGTTGTGTGACTGCTGAGAGGAGGAAGGATAGTCGGGGTGTGATGTGAGGAGGTAGGGTAGTGGGATGATGAGATGAGGAGGGGTAGGGAGGTGATGAGAGGAGGAGTGAGGTGATGAGAGGAGGAGGAGTAGTGGGTTGATGAGAGGAGGAGGAGGAGGAGGAGTAGTGGGTTGATGAGAGGAGGAGGAGGAGTAGTGAGTTGATGAGAGGAGGAGGAGGAGTAGTGAGGTGATGAGAGGAGGAGGAGGAGGAGGAGTAGTGGGTTGATGAGAGGAGGAGGAGGAGTAGTGGGTTGATGAGAGGAGGAGGAGTAGTGAGGTGATGAGAGGAGGAGGAGGAGTAGTGGGTTGATGAGAGGGGGAGGAGGAGGAGGAGGAGGAGTAGTGGGTTGATGAGAGGAGGAGGAGGAGGAGTAGTGGATTGATGAGATGAGGAGGAGGAGTAGTGGGTTGATGAGAGGAGGAGGAAGGGTAGTGGGGTGATGAGAGGAGGAGGAGTGATGAGAGGAGGAGTGATGAGAGGAGGAGGAGTGATGAGAGGAGGAGGGGTAGTGGGGTGATGAGGAGAGATAGTGCGGTATGAATAGAGGAGAGGAGATATTGAGATGTGCTATTTAGAGGAGGTGTTATCTCACCCGCTGCGAGGTAGATCCCCACTTGCAGGGAGCTGGCCAGAGCGACGGTACTCTTGGGCTGGTCGAAAGCCCGCTCTAAGTCGCCCATCAGCACCCCGAACGTGTAACTCAGGCCGTCCACAATCAGTCCGACCACCAGGGCACTGACTACAATCACCCAGCCCCATCTGGCACATAAATGGCACAGTTCAAGAGATATAATGTTGGGGACGCTGGTAGACAGACATGAATACTGGCAATCAGACATACAGGGAGAATTATATGAGACAGACAGACTTTCTTGCAATCAGACATACCTGAAGAATGATAGATGGGCAGACATACGTACATACAGGGAGAATTATATGAGACATACAGACTTACTTGCAATCAGACATACCTGAAGAATGATAGATGGGCAGACATACGTATATACAGGGAGAATTATATGAGACAGACAGACTTTCTTGCAACCTGACATACCTGAAGAATGATAGATGGGCAGACATACGAATTTACAGGGAGAGTTATATGAGACAGACAGATTTACTTGCAACCAGACATACCTGAAGAATGATAGATGGGCAGACAGACATATAAACAGGGAGAATTATATGAGACAGACAGACTTACTTGCAACCAGACATACCTGAAGAATGATAGATGGGCAGACATACGTATATACAGGGAGAGTGATGGATGGACAGAGAGATATATATTTATATATTGACAGCCAGACAGACGGTGAGAATGATTGGCGGGCGGGCAGACAGACAGACAGGCGCTCAGTGATATATACATATAAATAGCCAGACAGTGGGCGAAAAAACAGACATGCAGTTTTCAGACAGACAGGTGGACATGTAGTCAGGTAGGTATACGAAGAGACAAGCAGACATGTAGACAGGGCGACATACATACAGGCATTCAGGCAGACTAGAAAGCAGTGGGGCAGTGAGAATGATAGGCTAGCAGACAGACATGCAGGAAGACAAACAGTCAAGTAATTATGTTGACAGCTAAGTAGGCAAGCAAGCAGACATTCCCACAGACAGAAATACAGGTAGAAAGTCATGCGTTTACGTAAACAGACACAAATGCAGAGAGCTTCAAATTGACACAAAAAAATAAAGGAATTGAGACATGAAGAGAGACATGGAGAAATGGAAGAGACAGGCACACAGAGAGACAGAAAGAGAAATAGAATGAGAGAAAGAAAGAGAGAAAGTTAGTTGGAACTGAATGCTTAAACTCAACACTATCAGCAAAGCACCAATCACGCTGGAGGGAGAGCAGTTGGAGGAAGTGGATACCTTTACCTGTTCAGGCAGCACGATAGACACATCAGGAGGTACAGATGAAAGGCTCAGAATTGGAAAGGCACGAGGGACATTCCTGACACTGAACAATATATGGAGATCCAGAGATATCAAGATTCACACTAAAGTTAGAATATTCAACGCAAGTGTCAAGTCGGTGTTGCTGTATGGAGCGGAGACAAGTGTCAAGTCGATGTTGCTGTATGGAGACAAGTGTCAAGTCAGTGTTGCTGTATAGAACGGAGACAAGTGTCAAGTCGGTGTTGCTGTATAGAACGGAGACAAGTGTCAAGTCGGTGTTGCTGTATAGAACGGAGACGTGGAGAACGACCAAGGCCATACAACGAAGACTCCAGTCCTCCGTTAACAGATGCCTAGGAAGGATAATGGGCATAAAGTGGCAGGACATGGTGAGGGATGAAGGCCAATGTGAAAGAAGCCAACAACAGCCATTGGGACAGCAAATTAAGCGAAGAAAATGGGGCTGGATAGGACACACGTTGTGGAAGACATCGTCCAACATAGCCAGACAGGCTCTAACATAGAATCCTCAGAGGTAGAGAAAGAGAAATAGATCTAAGAAGATAGATGGAGAGGGGATAGTAAGAAGGAACTAAGATTAAATGATTACACCTAGAGAGAGGCAGAAAGATCAGCCCAGGACCGTGCATGCTGGCGGGGATGTTGTCAATGGTTTATGTACGGAGAGGAGCTATGGGCTTTGATTGATTGATTGATTGATTGAAGGCACATAAAAAGAGACATAAAAAGCAATAGAAAAGATAAAGCTATAGGAAGATACACAGAGAGAGACAGAAGGAGAGATAGACAGAAGGAGAGATAGACAGAAGAAGAGAGAGACAGAAAAACAGACACAGAGATGCAGAAACAAACATGGAAAAAAAGACACAAAATGCAAGTCTAATAGAAAGAGGAAGTTTTAAGATAATGACCACCGACAAAACATAAATTTGCAGAAGGTGGTGAAGAAATAGATCAGGAAACGTATTTTGAATATCTGGGCTCCAGAATTAACAAGGATAGCGACTTCTCGAAAGAAATCAGAAGAAAACTAGCCATGGCAACGCAAAAGTTGAACAGCCTAAAGAAATTATGGTAGAGCACCAACTAAACGACAAAATGTGAAAGTCTTGAGAGCCTGTGTTTTTCCTGTAGGAGCTTATGGCTGCGAATCATGGACAGTTACTGGTACGGCGTGGGCTAGTGGTTAAGTGACACGACCCACAATCCGAAGGTGCTGAGTTCGCTCCCCAATCACAGCACCGGTCGTTAGAAAAGGCAAACCCTAAGAAAATGCAGGAGAAAGCAGACCCTTACATAGAATGCATACCGAAGTCGGATGCACTGGGCCAACAGGCGCAAAATAAAAACGGTAGTGCAACACATGGGGAATAGAGAAATAAGGCGGACGTAATTTTTGTTAAAACGGACGGTTACCAAAAGGTCTAAAAAAAAAAGAATCGAAATTTTCGAGTCACAATGTTACAGTAAGATCCTCAGAATACCTTGGACAGAGAAAAAGACAAATGTAGACATTCGGCAAGAGTTGAGCATAGAGGAGAACTGGTTTATCAATTCCATTTTGGTTAGAAAATGCAAATACTTTGGTCACATCAAGAGACACAACGGTCTTGAGAGAACGGTGATGGAAGGTATGGTGCCAGGCAAAAGAGGAAGGGGTAGACCAAGAAGACGATGGCACCAAGATATCCAGGAATGTTTGGGTATGACTGTAGCGGAGGCTGGAGTTTTGACAACGGAAAGAGTTTCTTTCAGACAGGATGTGATTCGAGCAACACTCTATGAAGGACATGATACATGATGATGATGATGATTTGTACTTGCCCTCCATCTGGAACTTTCCACGTCTGAGAGGCCCCATCGTTTATGCTTTTGGACACTTCTTCCCCAACATCACTTGTAACACCATCTTTGACAGCTGCAGGCGCAGAGCTATCAGCATCAACACCTGACACACCATCTTTGACAACAATGAACCTTGAAATCGAAGCATAGTCACTGACATTTTTTCCGCCATTATTTCCAATCGTCTGCTCCAGATCTTGCGTGTCTCCCGGTATCATCTCTCTCTCCTGTCCTCCCTCCTTTCTAATCTCATCTCTGCCGCTCTCCTGAACGATTCTCCCACCTGTCTGGTCCCCTACCTCCATGTTACAAGTTCCTGGATCACCATTAAGCACGGAAACGCTACACACACTGTAACCGTCCACACTTACCAACGAATCAACTCCCGCCATTCCACTGTCAATCTTTTCCAAATTCTCTTCAGAACCATTCTCCATGTCTCCAGAAAAGTCTCATCTAATGCTCTCTTGAAAACAAAACATAATTAACTGCCACTGCGCACATACAACGTAAGAAAATCTAGCTACACCACGTAAATGATAGTATTAACAAGGCAAACGAATGATACAATAAAACATCCTACTGAAACAATACTTCTAATAAACACACTTGAAACAAGATATACAATGTCAGCTACCAGCTCCCCTTATCGAGAGAAGTACACAGGGCAGGTCAGAAAGTTGGCTTACACACCTACAGTAGATTTATGTTGAATATCTTTACTCGTTCTCCGAATTCTGAAACTTGTCCTCGGGTTAAAGTCAAAAACGTCACGCATTTATGTAAAGTGTGTACGACTGTTCCTCGCGTTCTTGAACAATCGGTCCACCTGGGTGTACATATGTACAGTCTTGATTAATAGCTGTGCCTGGATGTACGTATGTACAGTCTTGAACAATCACTGTGCCTGGATGTACATGTGTACAGTCTTGATCAATCGCTGTGCCTGGATGTACGTATGTACAGTCTTGAACAATCGATGTGCCTGGGTGTACATGTGTACAGTCTTGATCAATAGCTGTGCCTGGATGTACATGTGTACAGTCTTAAACAATCGCTGGGCCTGGATGTACGTATGTACAGTCTTGAACAATCACTGTGACTGGATGTACATGTGTACAGTCTTGATCTATAGCTGTGCCTGGATGTACATATGTACAGTCTTGAACAATCGCATTGCCTGGATGTACGTATGTACAGTCTTGAACATACGCTGTGCCTGGGTGTACGTATGTACAGTCTTGAACAATCGATGTGCCTGGTTGTACATATGTACAGTCTTGAACAATCGCATTGCCTGGATGTACGTATGTACAGTCTTGAACAATCACTGTGCCTGGATGTACATGTGTACAGTCTTGATTTATAGCTGTGCCTGGATGTACATATGTACAGTCTTGAACAATCGCTGTGCCTGGGTGTACGTATGTACAGTCTTGAACAATCGCTGTGCCTGAGTGTACGTATGTACAGTCTTGAACAATTGCTGTGCCTGGATGTACGTATGTACAGACACGCGACATGTACACTTCCACATTTAAGTCAAGCTCCATACGATATGTACATTTATAGTTATGGCTATACACACACGTACACATTCATTAACTCACATGCATGTATACACACATGCATACGCATGTACGAGACGTGTTCAAATTAAACCGGACCAAACTGCAACAAGGGAACATACGCACTATACGCATGATAACGTCACTTCTGGTGTAAACAGCACATATCAACCATGAATTTTGCAAAATTTCATTATCCTCCAAATCATTATTTCCTCATCAGACTGTTTAAAACATGGAGGGGTGGGTGTGGGTGGGGGGAGGTGGAAGTAGATACGGAATCCGTCCAGTGTTGATCAGCAAGCGGTGATTCGGTTTCTAACAGCTGAAGGATGTCGGCCAGTTGGCATTCATCGCAGAGTGCAGGCAGTGTGTGGTGACAAAAGTGTGTCCAAGACAACAGTGAAGAACTGGGCAACGATGTTTAAAGGAGGACGTGAGTTAACGAAAGATCTTCTGAGACCAGGTCAGGCGCATATTGTTGCGTTAACTCATGTCCTTCTTTAAACATCGTTGTCCAGTTCTTCACTGTTGTCTTGGACACACTTTTGTCACCATACACTGCCTGCATTCTGCGATGAATGTCAACTGGTCGACATCCTTCAGATGTTAGAAACCAAATCACCGCTCGCTGATCAACTCTGGACGGATTCTGTATCGTACCCGACATATTTTCAACGGTCTGTTGAGGAAACTATGAGTCTGAGGATAATGAAATTTTGCTAAATTCACGGTTGGTATGTGCTGTTTACACCAGAAGTGACGTCATCGTGCGCATCGTACGTATGTTTACTTGTTACAATTTGGTCCTGTTTCATTTGAACACGCCTCATACCTACATACGCAGACCCAGTCTACATGTGTCGGACATATTGTCCGAGTCTAAAGAGCCACAATGATTACAAATAAAGTCACAACCAATGGTTACCCCCAAACACACGGAGTTCTCCCTGGAAAAAATCTATTTGTTGGCAGCCTGACTAACGAGGTGGGGGATCAACGTGATCCATGTAGTAGTTAGCGATACGTAGATGAAGCTAAGCAAAGCACAGCACCCTGGAGGACCTCGGCCTTCCATAAGCACGCTCGAGATGTGAGTAAAGTTATTGCAATCCGCCAGTTAACACCCTGTTCAGGGCGCACAGAAGAGTAAAGTTGTAACATTAAAACATTTTATTTGGGGGCCGCTTTAAATAAAAGATTGTCATCACAAGGGCCGCATATTAAACCATATATTATATGATCATGAAACTTGTTTAGTTCCCTGTGGAGCACTGGTCTTTAACAACATATATGCCAGGCCACCTTTTATAAACCAATCGCTTCAGATTTTTCCACATTTTCCAAATTTCCATTTTTTGTTTGGTCTCGATATTTTTTTCTTCATGTGTGTCTTCTTCTTCTTCCTCGTTCATCTTTAGACCTCGACTTCAATGACTCTAACGAAGGCAGCAGTCGACTCAAGGCTCCGTACACTGCCGTACAGCTTCTCGTGGAAGGACACTGGCTGTTGACAAATGTTGCTTCTTTTGTCGGTATACAGTGGACAGGACTGCAAAATATGTTCTGCCTTTATGGGGGCTCTGCCGCAGGCACAAAGATCTGTAGTGCCAATCTTGAACTTGTTGTACAGATGGCATCTAAGTCTGTTGTGACCTGTGCGTAGCCGGAGAATTATCACCTGGTCTCGCCTGGAGAGTTGATGGTAGGCATCGTTTTCTATGTGGCCAGGGTGGTCTTTTTTCCATTGTCCACTGTACGTTGCCCTGATGGATGCTTTAGTCTCATTGTATGTGATTTCTGTATCACTCTGCTGTAGCATTCCTCCCGCTCTGGCGAGTCTGTCCGCCTCCTGGTTTCCTCATCATCCTGTTGTTTCTCATCCTCCTGTTGTTGCCTCATCATCCTGTTGTTGCCTCATCATCCTGTTGTTGCCTCATCCTCCTGTTGTTTCCTCATCATCCTGTTGTTGCCTCATCATCCTGTTGTTGCCTCATCATCCTGTTGTTTCCTCATCATCCTGTTGTTTCCTCATCATCCTGTTGTTGCCTCATCATCCTGTTGTTGCCTCATCATCCTGTTGTTGCCTCATCATCCTGTTGTTTCCTCATCATCCTGTTGTTGCCTCATCATCCTGTTGTTGCCTCATCATCATCCTGTTGTTGCCTCATCATCATCCTGTTGTTGCCTCATCATCCTGTTGTTGCCTCATCATCCTGTTTCCTCATCATCCTGTTTCCTCATCATCCTGTTTCCTCATCATCCTGTTGTTTCCTCATCATGATGTTATTTGCCTCATCATCATCCTGTTGTTGCCTCATCATCCTGTTGTTTCCTCATCATCCTGTTATTTGCCTCATCATCCTGTTGTTTCCTCATCATCCTGTTATTTGCCTCATCATCCTGTTGTTTCCTCATCATCCTGCTGTTGCCTCATCATCATGTTGTTTCCTCATCATCCTGTTGTTTTCCTCATCATCCTGTTGTTGCCTCATCATCATGTTGTTTCCTCATCATCCTGTTTCCTCATCATCCTGTTTCCTCATCATCCTGTTTCCTCATCATCCTGTTGTTTCCTCATCATCCTGTTATTTGCCTCATCATCCTGTTGTTTCCTCATCATCCTGTTGTTGCCTCATCATCATGTTGTTTCCTCATCATCCAGTTTCCTCATCATCCAGTTTCCTCATCATCCTGTTGTTTCCTCATCTTCATATAGCCTATCCTTTGCATTTGATCGTTTATTTTAAATTATTTAGACGACATTTCGAATCTGCTAATAATCAGTTTCCGCTTTAATGGCGATGCTTTGTTTTAATTTGACAACCGGATTACACCGGCCCCTACCAGTTCAAAGTCAGATGTTGTAACTTTTACCAGTGGCGTATCGTGAGTTGCCAGAGTCCGGGTTAAGGCAAGTATTGCGACTTCCAATCCGTGAAACGTTAGTATTTCCTGAGTCCTTGACCAGTCCAGTGGTGACCCCCTTAACTCACCGCCCCTGTCTCCCATCGTGTATGATTAGTATTTTAAGAAACTGCTGATGAATTTAAAGTCAAATTAATTTAATGCTAGTATGCTTCATTGGATTGCATTTCCAAACAAGGGCTACAGAGAAAACCATAAATTGTTAACCTCAAAGAATATCAGGATGGGATGATGAGACTAACGTCTGGTCAGGCGAAACACATTGATCAGAAAATGTTAGCCAGGGTCAGGAGAAATAAACTGGAAAAGACCCTCACCTGACTTCCTCGTTGGTTGTACTGGAAACGGGATGTTGTCGAGGACAACAGTCTGGCTAACAAGGTGAAGTTCGACGTAATCCCCGTAGTAGTGAGCGACACGCAGATAAAGCCAAGCATATCACAACCGCCTGGAGGAGCACCTCCGTCAGCACGCTCGGGATGTGAGGAAAGCTACGACAACCCGTCACTTAACCTCCCTTTCTAGTGAGCAAAGAAGATTAAACCTACTCATTATGGGCATTCAACAACAACAACAACAACAGCAACAGCAACAACAACAACAACAACAACAACAACAATGTCAAGACAGATCTGAGGAAAAGAGTAATCACCCGTCATATATGACCAATTGCACTGTATGGGTCTGAAACATGGACTTTAGCGAAGAAGGATGAAAAAAGTTTGGAAGAGTTTGAAATGTGGGGCTACCGTAGAATGGAAAGAGTGAGTTGGACAGAAAGAAGACCCAATAACAAAGTACTCACTGACGTGCGCGCACAAAGACAAAAATTGTATTTGATACAAAAACGTCGGTTGAGTTGGCTGGGTCAGAATATGAGACATGAAAGTCTTCTACAGAAGATACCAGAGGGCAAGATTCAAGGGAAGAAAGGACTCGGGTGAGCAAGACTCACATTTACATTTCAGGCATGGAGGTACATGAAAGTACAAACGTATGCTGAAATTATTAGAAATGCAGAGGATAGGGTTAAGTGGAGAGGTATGCTCAGAATATCTTACAATCAGTCTCAGGACTGACCAACCAGAGGATAGGGTCAAATGGAGAGACATACTCAGACAACCTTACAACCAGTCGTAGGACTGACCAACCAGAGGATAGGGTCAAATGGAGAGACATACTCAGACAACCTTACAATCAGTCTCAGGACTGACCAACCAGAGGATAGGGTCAAATGGAGAGACATACTCAGACAACCTTACAACCAGTCGTAGGACTGACCAACCAGAGGATAGGGTCAAATGGAGAGACATACTCAGACAACCTTACAACCAGTTGTAGGACTGACCAACCAGAGGATAGGGTCAAATGGAGAGACATACTCAGACAACCTTACAACCAGTCGTAGGACTGACCAACCAGAGGATAGGGTCAAATGGAGAGATATACTCAGACAACCTTACAACCAGTCGTAGGACTGACCAACCAGAGGATAGGGTCAAATGGAGAGACATACTCAGACAACCTTACAACCAGTCGTAGGACTGACCAACCAGACGATAGTAAATTGTGCATTGAAAAAAGGGATGTAACTACAGTCCATCACGGTAACGAATGTAACCCATAAGACCAATCCTGGCAGAGAAGCATCTTCCACAGCGTGTGCAAGGAAAATCAGGACCGTACTTTCCTCTTTTATGCGTCCGGAAGAGGGTGTTAAATGGCAAACTGCGTCAGCTTTCCTCACATCCCGAGCTTGTTGATGAAAGTAGACACTGGGTCCTAAAGGTGCTAGTGCTATCCTTGGCTTAATCTGCGTGTCGTTCACTACTACGGGGATCATGTCGATCCCACACCTCGTTGTCCAGGCTACCATAATAAAACTGTAGAATGTTTCAACATGTGAGATGTTCTATGTGAGGTGGATCGCACTCAGATCTCAAAATCCTGGCCTTCAGTCAGGCACGTGT
>JAVGWX010000025.1:4276246-4476246 GCA_036924085.1 Ariolimax columbianus
ATATTTTCACGGTCTAGTGCACACGACTGAACTTCACGAGATTGGTGCCCTTCGCCCTAGCTGCAGACAGCGTCAGTTTTGGTGTGACTGTGAAATTGAGACATAATGGACTAGAACACGACCTGGGAGAGATGTCCAACACATCACTCACACGCTGAGTCATGTCCCTACAATCTCTTGCGATTATGGAAAAGACACGATACACAACGATAGATGTCATCCCCCTCCACTGCCTTGTGGGATACCTGTTAACGGGAAAGGCGTCGGGAGTAAACCCTGAGGAAAAATCTGCATCCTGAGCTATCTCCAGTCGTCTCGATAATATCTTGCCACTGGCCAAAGGTAGCTCAGGACCAGAGAGTGAGGTTGACAAAAGGCGTAATTTCTTCCTCTCTTTAATCCAAATCATCTCTCAAGTCACCCGTTTCAGTGGACACAGCAAGGGAAAAGACTGTCAACACGGCTGAACAAAGAGAGCGGTCTTCATCACACGTGATGAGCAAACATCACATCACTGGTTTTTAGACTAAGAAAGCCACAACCAGATTCTAGTGGGACCTACGAAGAGTCCAAAAGGTTTATTGGGGCCAGATACATGGCCAAATGGGAAACCGAACATACTGGCTACACAAAAAATGATGCATATTACCAGTTGAACAGAAGAGAGCAGGTCGTGGTCTTCAGACTCCGCACAGGCCACAACAGACTGAGGTACCATCTATTCAATAAACTGAAGATAGGTGGCACTGACGAATGCACCTGTGCTACAGGGAAAATGACCGCTGAACATCTGTTTCAAAATTGCCCGACATACGAGGACCAGAGAAAGCACATGTGGTCATCACCAGTGCCAACACTAGACAACCTCTATGGCAGTGTCGACAGCCTCAGGATGACCGCTGCTTTCTTCGAACAAATTCAAGTTGACAGCGAACGAAGATGAAGAAAAAGAAGACTAAGAAAGATCCACCCACCCGCATTATCTTTTAAATTTAATAGGGGTCCAACTGTATATCCACGTTTCCATCTGTTGCTTGTGAATTGTTTTTCTATGTGTTTTATATCTATGTCTTAGGTAAATATCAATGATTCTACATGTCCAAGTTACTAGCTGAAAGCCCTCTTCTGGATTACTACCTGGTGGTTACGCCATGATACTAACGTCACATGTCTTTAATTAGCATGCCCTATTCTCTGTAGAGAGATACCATTGTTTTACTTTGCATGGTTATGGCAAAATACGACCGCTATTGTAATGTTAATTTGGATTCTGGTTTTATTAGTTCTCAAACTCCTGCTACCAATCCCTTAAAAGGGTTTTGCAAGTAGCAGGATGTTGTCCAGAGAATAGAATGTGTTGTGTTGTAGTTTACAGCTTGACTGAGATATTTGTTAGGATTTTCCAGAATTTGGGGATCTTTCTCCATCTATATGTATGACTATATCGGCTCAACTCAGCTGTTGGAAGATGCTCTCGTACTGTTGGAAGTTGCTCTCAAGTGTTGTTGGAAGATGCTCTCAAGTGCTGTTGGAAGATGCTCTCAAGTACTGCTGGAAGATGCTCTCGTACTGTTGGAAGATGCTCTCAAGTGCTGCTGGAAGATGCTCTCGTACTGTTGGAAGATGCTCTTGTACTGTTGGAAGTTGCTCTCAAGTGTTGTTGGAAGATGCTCTCAAGTACTGTTGGAAGATGCTCTCGTACTGTTGGAAGATGCTCTCGTACTGTTGGAAGATGCTCTCGTACTGTTGGAAGATGCTCTCAAGTGCTGTTGGAAGATGCTCTCAAGTGCTGCTGGACGATGCTCTCAAGTGCTGTTGGAAGATGCTCTCAAGTGATGCTTAACGATGCTCTCAAGTGCTGCTGGACGATGCTCTCAAGTGCTGCTGGACGATGCTCTCACGTGCTGTTGGAAGATGCTCTCAAGTGCTGCTGGACGATGCTCTCAAGTGCTGCTGGAAGATGCTCTCAAGTGCTGCTGGACGATGCTCTCAAGTGCTGCTGGACGATGCTCTCAAGTGCTGCTGGACGATGCTCTCAAGTGCTGCTGGACGATGCTCTCACGTGCTGTTGGAAGATGCTCTCAAGTGCTGCTGGACGATGCTCTCAAGTGCTGCTGGAAGATGCTCTCAAGTGCTGCTGGACGATGCTCTCAAGTGCTGCTGGACGATGCTCTCACGTGCTGTTGGAAGATGCTCTCAAGTGCTGCTTAACGATGCTCTCAAGTGCTGCTGGACGATGCTCTCAAGTGCTGTTGGAAGATGCTCTCAAGTGATGCTTAACGATGCTCTCAAGTGCTGTTGGAAGATGCTCTCAAGTGCTGTTGGAAGATGCTCTCAAGTGCTGTTGGAAGATGCTCTCAAGTGCTGTTGGAAGATGCTCTCAAGTGCTGTTGGAAGATGCTCTCAAGTGCTGTTGGAAGATGCTCTCAAGTGCTGTTGGAAGATGCTCTCAAGTGCTGTTGGAAGATGCTCTCAAGTGCTGTTGCAAAGAGCCAAGTACCATTCTTATATAAATAGGGGAATTCAGTGGTCTCGGGTGCTGGAAGTCACAGGTTCTTTTTCAATGGATATTCTAGTAAACAATCCCCTGATCTCTGGGTAATGAGATCGGACTGCTGTGTGCAGTGTCGAGCACATTAAAATTCCTTGGCAGTTGAAAATCAAAAAGAGTAGGCTTAACGGCCACTACCCAGACAAAATTCAATTTAAAAATCTTCCAAAGTTATTTGTACCTTTCCTCCAGGTGGTTTGTTAAGAGCAGCTATAGATGGCGTCTAACAGGATGCGGGTCTACTTAGCTCTAGTGTTTGAGTCTATTAAGATGGACTCGTTAAACCACCTTTCAAGAAACACTTTGTATCCAGACTCTGTAGCGTCTTCTAAACCAGTATAAAGACGTTAAGTTACGTTAAATGAAGATTTTCTTCAACTGTCCCATTGTGACACAGTCAATTTGTGATTGATGACAGTGCTTGCAAAAATCTTTCGCTCATGTCCGCAAGTGCCTTGCACTGAATGAGTAGGTGACGAACTGTTTCATCGGGATGAGAGCAATGTCTGCACAAGGGCAGGTACTGGGGGTTGATGCGAGTAAAGTGGTTATTATATTTGGTGTGTAGTGGGTAGCAAGGTCTGGGCTGGACGTTCAGCTCGTTAAAAGAAAGTGAAGCGTTTGATATAGCCTCTCCTTTCCAGGTGTAGATTCACTGTTCGGGTTGCCGGGCAGGAGTTTCCGTGTCAATGGCCTCTCCTACATTATTGTGTCCCCAGCAGCACCTTCATGAGGGGCCCACTGTATCTTACCGAGCCTGCTGTGGGGCGCGACCGAGTACCCGGCGGTATAACTGGGCGGGCAGATTTGGCTCATTAGCCTTGGTTGGCAGACGATCTAAGAGAAGGTAAACTCTGACTCTAAAGCTCGGTAGCCTGTTCAGGCAGTTCACTTAGGATAGGAGGAACTTTGATTTTAAACCCACAAGTCCCAGAAAGTGCTGGCTAGTCTTGGGACAATGAAAGTATCATCGGATGCCTCGAGTAACTAGCATATGTGGGCAACGACTCCACTGCCTTGTGGAAACCTCGGTAGAGGGTAGGACTACGGGAGTAAACCCAGACAGAAAATCCGGTGTGATTGCACCTAAGACGGATGGTTTCAAAATTGCAAACACGTTACGGCAGCTCCTTCAGCTGAGCTGGTGCCAAATTGCCATGCTTTGCATTCCTTTGGATTACACCAGCCAGGCCGTAGGGGGATACTGCAGTTTGGGCAGCCCAGGGTCCCCATATTCAGAGCCCAGACTTGCACCCTGAGAGGCTGCTCACACGGTGCGCATGGTCTGCAAAGACTGAGACATCTATTGTATCTGGTGTGTGGTTGTCCAAAACTGAATGATGAGAATTTCTTCTCTTCTGTGTGCTACACTTGTGCCACCCTTATATTTTATCTGTGCTATTTAGCTAAAAACCACTTCAACCCAATATCCCCTTCGCTCTCCTGTTCATCCAGATATCCTTAGGATTATTCCTACGGGTTCGTACATGGTCTGAGGAGAGGAGATCAATGTCTGGGCAGGCAGAAAAAAAAAGACAAAGGCCGCCGTCCATCGTAGATGATGATGGCATAATTAATTTTGCTAGCGCTATATATAGTAAGGATTAACTGCGCTACTTTTTATCTTCACTTTCTCGTCTCGAGTCGCCCGACCCCAGTGGCAAGTCAAGGACAAGACAACTAAGGGGCGACTACGAGATGCAGGGGACTCCGCATCAAGTACCCGTGAAAAAGACGGCGGAGTCCGGAATCGCACCCACACCAATTGATCACGAAGCCGACGGCTTAACCATTTTGCCACGGAATCGTTGAGCAGGCAGAACAAACTGGTCAAATCTGTTAGTCGGGGTCAGGTAAAGTATACTGACCAAGATCACCACTTCACTTCCCCGCAGTTCCCCTGTGAAACGGGCTGTTTCATGGCAGCCTAGTTAATGAGGTGGGGGATCGATGTGATCACATAGTAGTGAGCAACACGCAGATGAATCAAAGCATTGAAAACCTCCAGCAGGATACTGTCAACCTTCATCAGCACAATCGGGATGGTTTTTTTGCGTTCGCCTTATTTCTCTATTCCCCAAGGCGGTGTGCGTTGACTGTGGTTTTTATTTTGCGCCTGTCGGCCCAATGCATCCGACTTCAGCATTCATTTTATGTAAGGGTCTGCTTCCTCCTGCATTTTCTAAGGGTTTGCTTCCCCGGGGTAACGGCCAGTGCTGGGATGGGGATCGAACCCAGCACCTTTGGGTTGTGAGCCGTGTCACTTAACCACTAGGCCACGCCGTCCCCCAATCGGCATGTGAAGATAGCTACTGCTACCCGACACATAACGTCCTTCCCAGTGCGTACGATAACGTAAACATAATGGTTATCGGCACTTAACAGTAACAACATGGTCTATCCTTTCGCTGTTTGGAAGCTCCTGTTTTTGCTTGTTTTCAGCTGTCTCGTTTCAAGACCTGATGAGGGTCTGTGCATTGGAAGATGTGAGCAGAGGCAGTGAATGGGTAACAGTGGAGCCCCCTAACTAGAGTGGTGAAACAGGTGAGCAGAGTGTGTCGCGAGTGAGGCAGCACTAGGACAGAAGCATCGATACTAGAGCTTATCTGGCATCCATCAGGACCACAAGAGAATATCGCGAGTAGGGCAGCACTAGGAAAGAAGCATCGATACTGGAGCTTATCGGACCACAAGAATATCGCGAGTGGGGCGGCACTAGGACAGAAGCATCGATACTGGAGATTATCGGACCACAAGAATATCGCGAGTGGGGCGGCACTAGGACAGAAGCATCGATACTGGAGCTTATCCAGCAACACTCGGGACCACAAGAGAGTATCGAGAGTGGGGCAGCACTAGGACAGAAGCATCGATACTGGAGCTTATCCAGCATGACTCAAGACCACAAGCCCCAATTCTGTACACAGATGGCTGTGCCAACAGAGATGCAAACAAGTGCGGTTGGATTTTTGTCGGCTACCAGAATGGCAGGGAGGTGGTGGAGAAATCAGTGGCCTACTCCCCTACCATATCGGGTATGAGGATGGAGATTGAGGCGGTAACAGCGGTCCTGACTGGGTTGGTGACGCAACCGGTGACACACGCAGTGATACTGTCAGACTCACAGGGTATGCTTCGTAAGACAGAAAGGTGCATGCTAAAAAGGGAGTGCGCTTTTCTTCTGGTGTACAGGGTTGCTACATGGATCTACTGCCTGGGGCAACGAAACAGCTGATGCCGTGGCGGACGAGCTACGATGACGAGAGACAGGGTTAAGTTGATAAGGGCAGTCATGGACAGTCTACAGAATGATGAAGAGACAGGGTTGAGTTGATAAGGGCAGTCATGGACAGTCTACAGAATGATGAAGAGACAGAGGGTTGCGTTGATAAGGGCAGTCATGGACAGTCTACAGAATGAAGAACAGAGGGTTGCGTTGATAAGGGCAGTCATGGACAGTCTACAGAATGAAGAAGAGACAGAGGGTTGCGTTGATAAGGGCAGTCATGGACAGTCTACAGAATGAAGAAGAGACAGAGGGTTGCGAAAATGCATATGTGCAGAGAATGATAGATTGGGAGTGACTAGACATGAAATCAACACCTGACTGGGATTCTTGAGTATTTATACGATTGGCTGGCTGCTTGGAGGGAGAATGGAGCACTTATGGGAATGTCCCCTGTGTGATGATGTTGGTTCCTAGAATCAAGAACCTTTTCATGTACCCAAAAAAAAATTAAAAAATTGGTAAATCACAAAATGAACAAAAACGATGGACATAACCAGCAGTACACACGTATCACAGACACCATGTGCAGTCGTGCGCACATTAATAATACCTTAGCAGTTGGAAATCTAAAAGAGTAGGCCTGTGTGGCCATAACAACAGGTCTTGGTTATGTGGTTAGCAGAGAGGCTTAGATGGTGCCTGGCAGGCTGCGGGTCTACCTTGCTCTCTTCTTGTCTTCTGTGTTTGTTCTCAATCTCCCCCTACCAAGCCTCGAACAGGGCTTTCCAAGCAGCAGGATGTAGTCCGGAGAACGGAATGCGTTGTCGCTAGTTTACAGCTTGACTGCGATATTTGCACCTTTCGGTCCGACACATTCGTCTTCGGCAGGTACCTTGCTCTAATTTACGCTTCCACCTCCACCAGTCTCAAAAATAGACGATCGTATATTCCAGGGGCTAACAGATGCTGGGATTAACCTGGCAAGTCACCAGTTGATTTTCACCTGCCAAAAAAATATGAAACAACGGAGTTCGCATCTCCCTCCGTCGTCTAACGACATAAGTGTACTGAAGATAGACAGACAGAGACAAATGAAGACGACAACCATATTAGCCACAGGCAGAGAATGTGTGAATGATGATATGCCAGTTTGGACAGAGTAGGCTAAACAAGAAAAGATAATGCATGAACCAATGCAAGTAAGCCCTAAACATACAACCAGACGTATCCATACATCAACAGACAAACATAGAAATATGTCAATCATATTTATTTTATGCCAGAACGGTCAAAAATTTAATGATGATATGAAAAAGAAACTCAAGTCAGAGTATTGCTGTGTTGGTATGGATGTTATTTTAGCTAAAATTGGTAAGTAACTATTTAGTAAGTAAACACATTTTGAGATTAGAGCTGGCAGTAAATCTCACACACACACACCAACATGCGTTACACACGTACAGCTCATGAGTCACCCGCAATAACATGCGTAAGGCACCACATTCAGACACACGTACAAAAACACCAAAAAAAGCACCACGTATGACATACACACGCCCACATCGAATACATACAATTAGAAAGGCAGGGAAGGAAGACTAACGTCTGGTCAGGCAAAACATACTGGCTAAGACCCTCACCAAGGCTTCCTTCAAAGTACGTTCTGGAAACGGTCTGTTTTTATGGCAGCCTGGATAACAAGGTGAGGGATCGACGTGATCCCTTTAGTAGTAAAGAACACGCAGATGAAACCAAGCACCTGGATGACCCGGTCCACCTTCATCAGCATGTAAGGAAGGCTAATGCAAACCACCACTTAACGTCCTTTTCATGACGTACAAAAGAGTAAGCCTACTCATTGTGGTAATTCATAATAATAATAATAACGACCACCGCCGACGACAACAACAATGGCGTAAACAACTGTACGCACACAAAACACATATGCAATGCACCTCACGCACAAATACCCATACAAAACAAACATAGTCAAAGAAAACATGCAATACACACAAACACATATTACGCACATATACATGCCACACTTCACATTAACACATTCTTGTACAACACACCCAATTCAAATATGAATACACAACACATACACATTTACACACATGCCTATATAACATACAGCTGCAACACACCCTGTACAAATCGCTTCTCGGGTTCATACTCTGGGAAGATCTCCTTCCTCTCTCTTCTCACCTCACTCTTGTTTCATTTGACTCTGTCCAACAACCACACTCTTGTACAACTTTCACACGCCCCCTCAGGGTGAGACCTTCCATTGCACTTTGGTTGGGCTGGCTTCTGAGAGCGCACGAACCTAGCATAGGTGCATACAGACGCACACATACATCCAAGCACTGGCTTATGCGTCCTTATATCGCCCAGTTCACTACGGTCTGGGGTAGAATAGGTGCACGTCCGCCAGTAGAAACTAGTGAGGCAATCACATAAAATTAAAAAAATTAAAGACCACATATAAAAGCATATAGAAAACATTCACATATAACATACAGTAATGTTTGGGTCGATGTACGACTCGCCAGGGTTAGGCTGAAATAGTGTGGCCTCCAAGGCAGTTGCTAGTTTCCCCAAGGTAGTACCCTCATTAGAGAGGCGGGTATCGACAGTGAGGTCAATAACAGGATGGCTAAAACATGCCAGCGTTTGGGAGGCTCCAAGCTAACTTCTGGAATCGACAGGGCGTCAGTGTTGCCATCAAGATAAAAGTGAAACATGGCCAGTGTATAGCAGACATGCCAGAAAGATCAACCGTTTTCACTTGGGATGTCTGTGTAGTCTGCTCCGGATCAGGTGACAGGATAAAGTGCCGAACTCTGAGATTCTTAGCCAGACTAACATGTTGAACAGAAGAGAGCAGGTCGTGGTCTTCAGACTTCGCACTGGCCACAATAGACTGAGGTACCACCTATTCAACAAATTGAAGATAGGTGGCACTGACGAATGCCCGTGTGGTACTGGGAAAATGACCGCTGAGCATTTGCTGCAAAACTGCCAGACATACGAGGATCAGAGAGAGCAGATGTGGCCATCACCAGTGGCAACACTAGACAAGCTCTATGGCAGTGTCGACAGCCTCAGGATGACCGCTGCTTTTTTCTAAAAAATAAAGGTTGATGTCTGACTGCGTACGATGAAGAAGAACAACATCCGTTCACTTCTGAAATTGGGTCAGCTATGATGGACGGGACATGTTGTTCAAATGCCAGATAAGCTGTTCCCCTAGCAGCTGTTGTACGTTGAGCTCAAAACATGCAGACGCTCACCAGGAGGGTAGAAAAAAAGCTAGAGACTGTTTTACAGTGTCTCTTCTTCTTCTTCATCGATCAACTGATGCTTTGCTTCTAGTCTGGTGAGGTTCACGAAGGAGGCTGTGCGTTTCAGGTCTTCGCTGGTCCCCACAGCTTGTTGAAGACCATACTGGAGGGTAGGGTGGAAGGTAGTCGTTCTTCTTCTTCGTTCGTTCTCAATCTCCTGCTACCAAGTCCAGAAAGGGCTCAATCAGCAGAATGTAGTCCAGAGAACGGAATGCGTTGTGTCGTAGTTTTACAGCTTGACTGCGATATTTGCACCTTTCGGTCCAACACATCCGACTTCAGCAAGAATTTTTTGAGTACCGGGTTAGCATTCCCTCTTCAATCCCTTCTCCTTAGCCAGTCTACCCTCCTGCAGCCTGTTAATCAGAATCACCGCGTGGAGGTGTAGAAGGGTCTTGGCAGCTATGGTTCGCAGGCCCTGATGCTAGCAGTCAGCTATGGGTCGCTGACCACTGCAGCTTATGCGCTGCCCAGCATCTTGATCCCGGTAGTCGTTCAATAGGCAGACGTTTTAAGATTGCACCATTACAGAAAGAGAGTACACTGGAGATCCATTGCAGCCGACCTTTGATGCGAAGATGGTTCTTAAACTGAACTGAACAAGGAGGAACGCATAGATAACACACACTCAGAGATACAGCTCAATATCCAGACACACACACACACACACACACCGTCTCCCATACACTCTATCGGACACACTCCACTATGGATGTGACCATCAGGCAACCACGACTGTAGACAACATCTACTTGTCTGCTAGAGATGAGGAACGGACATCTTTGGCTGGGATCATCTTAGATTTGGATTTCAGTGCAAGTTCCTGTCTGGTGACCCCTGGCATGACACCCCGTTGACCTTGCCTGGAAATGCAATATAAAACATGATATTCAAATATGTCCAGATCCTATAACTTAAGTGATCTCGAGTACTTTTTATGTTATCGGTGGACAATATCATCAGACGCCTCGGGAGTGTCTGATTTTTGTACTATATTAAGCATTCGGAGAACAGAGACGCTAGTTCGCTCAGGCACAACATACTGACTAGTACGTCGCGTCAGGCACAACATACTGACTAGGATGTTATGTCAGGGTCGGTACAACACACTGACCAAGACCACAATCTCTCTTCCATGTAGCGTTCCCTGAAAACAGGCTGTTTTCAAGGCAGTCTGGCTGACGAGATGTGGTTCGACGTGCTTCTTGGAGGACCACGGTTCCCCTACATCAGCATGCTCGTGATATGAGGAAAGCTACTACAACCCGCAACTTAATACTCTTTTAAGGGCACACAAAAGCGTAAAGTTACTCACTGCGGTCATTAAACATCAACAACAATAACAATACAAAGCATTTTGCCTAATGGGCGAATGTCAAACTCTTACTGCTTAACTTTTTCCCTCCAGAATATTTTTGACCTCTGCACACATTGATTCCTGCATCGCAAATTGGTGCTACGACAGGTATATTTATAAATTTGAAACAACTTGGTACAGAGAGTAATAATAATGTTTGTTTAGACGTTAAAGGCTCATTGCGTTGAACGATCACTACCATGTCCAAGTGCCGAGGCTGTGTTCATGCGTAGCGTGTTGACCGAAATCCCTACAGACTCCCGAGGTGGAGCCGAATACTCCGCGGCCTCGGGATGAGGGCCGCGATGGGTAAATGTTGGACCAATATTTGTGTCAGGCTTTGTGTCTCTGATTTTAGTGGTTTTCGGTGTCCCGCCCCCCGAGACCTCTGGAATGTATCCACTTTTGGGTCAGCGTGGCCCCCACTGTGATGAGAATACGAAGTTGGAAGAGGAATCGTGTTTCCTCTGGATGGGGGGGGGGGGGGGGGCTTCATTCTTTTTCCTTTTTTTTTTTGTCGTTCGCCTTATTACTCTAATCCCCAAGGTGGTGTGCGCTGCACTGTGGTTTTTATTTTGCACCTGTCGGCCCAGTGCATCCGACATCAGCATGCATTTTATGTAAGGGTCTGCTTCCTCCTACATTTTCTAAGGGTTTGCTTCCTCGGGGTAACGGCCGGTGCTGTGATGGGGAACGAACCCAGCACCTTCTGGTTGTGAACCGTCCCCCCTGGCTTCAGTCTAAGCAGGGAGGCCCTTGAGTAGTTATAACCTGGACTCAATTCTGGGGTGCAGTTAAGCGGAACGTTGAACGCCATTTTGGACTGGTTTAAGCCAGGCATGAAATACAGCGAAATGCAACATAACAAACAGGTCACCTAATCGAAAGTACATCAATTCCACAGAATAAAGTCCTTGATACAACCTGGTGAAGGGGTTGTGAATTATAATCCGAACAGGAACTAGCACACATCAGATAACAACACAAACATAGGTCTCTGTTTGACTTGAACGCCCCTCGTACAATCAGGGCACGAGGAAGGGGAAGCCTAGATGGGAGTAGTATATCCCTATGCAGGGTGATTACACAGAGGGGACTCGAGTTTACCTCAATTTCCAGTTGTGCCTTGACTCCTTCATACCATGGGGACGGCGTGGCCTAGTGGTTAAGTGACACGGTTCACAACCAGAAGGTGCTGGGTTCGATTCTCATCACAGCACCGGCCGTTACCCAGGGGAAGCAAACCCTTAAAAAATGCAGGAGGAAGCAGATCCTTACATAAAATGCATGCTGAAGTCGGATACACTGGGCCAACAGGTGCAAAATAAAAACCACAGTGCAACGCACACCGCCTTGGGGAATAGAGAAATAAGGCGAACGCAAAAAAATACACCAAAAAGTAAACAAAACAAAAGAAAACATTCTAAAGAGCACAACGTTTCAACCAATCCTCGTATTTGTCAGCCATACATCTCTCGAGTGGTCTGCCAGAGTCTTTGTGGATGACAAGGACAAGAATAGCACCACTGCCACACAGAGAGCATGTCGTAAGAGGCGGCTAACTGTGTGACATGGCATAACACCGGCCATGGTTAGGTGGTTTGTTTAGAGCAGCATAGATGGTGCCTATCAGGCTGCAGGTCTACTTTGCTCTAGTGTTTGAGTCTATTAAGATGGACTTACACATCGGTTACCCACCCTCTGTAAGCAGCGGAGTATTAAGCTGCTTGAGCCTAGCCCGCTAACAGTTCACCTGACTACATCCAGCTCATACCACAGCTGGGACCTGCACAGGGGCGTCTTCCTCTGTAGAAGTACAGGTCGACTAAGAACTAACAACTAAGAACATCTATCATATGTCTGTCTATATGTATTTATGTATGTCTGTAATATATATGTCTGCGTGTACCTATACGTTTCATTTACACGTATGTTTACCTACATAGATGGTTGGGGAGTCGCGGGCACGGGGACTAGTCATCTCACCCTGAGGAGAATTTAGGGCTGCACAACTTTAATTTTCACAGGCAGGTTAACAGTTGCTGGCATGGTGCACATTTCTTGAAAATGTATGCTCCACAGTCAGCTTAAAAGGCTTTGATTGATACGTATGCTTGAATGTATTTGAACACATGTCTGTCTGCATGTCTCTTTATGCATGTCTGCCTGCATGTCTCTTTATGCATGTTTGTCTGTTTGCATATCTCTTTATGCATGTTTGTCTGCATGTATCTTTATGCATGTCTGTATGCATGTCTGTATGCATGTGTGTCTGTTTGCATGTCTGTATGCATGTGTGTCTGTTTGCATGTCTCTTTATGCATGTCTGTCTGTTTGCATGTCTCTTTATGCATGTCTGTCTGTTTGCATGTCTCTTTATGCATGTTTGTCTGTTTGCATGTCTCTTTATGCATGTTTGTCTGTTTGCATGTCTCTTTATGCATGTTTGTCTGTTTACATGTCTCTTTATGCATGTTTGTCTGTCTGCATGTCTCTTTATGCATGTCTGCCTGCATGTCTCTTTATGCGTGTCTGTCTGTTTGCATGTATCTTTATGCATGTTTGCCTGCATGTCTGTCTGCATGTCTGTCTGCATGTCTCTTTATGCATGTTTGCCTGCATGTCTGTCTGCATGTCTCTTTATGCATGTTTGTCTGTTTGCATGTCTCTTTATGCATGTCTGCCTGTCTCTTTATGCATGTCTGTCTGCATTTCTCTTTATGCATGTCTGTCTGCATGTCTCTTTATGCATGTCTGTCTGCATGTCTCTTTATGCATGTTTGTCTGTTTGCATGTCTCTTTATACATGTGTGTCTGCATGTCTCTTTATGCATGCCTGTCTGCATGTCTCTTTATGCATGTTTGTCTGTTTGCATATCTCTTTATGCATGTTTGTCTGCTTGCATATCTCTTTATGCATGTTTGTCTGTTTGCATATCTCTTTATGCATGTTTGTCTGCATGTATCTTTATGCATGTCTGTATGCATGTCTGTATGCATGTCTCTGTATGCATGTTTGTCTGCATGTCTCTTTATGCATGTCTGCCTGTCTCTTTTGCATGTCTGTCTGCATGTCTCTTTATGCATGTTTGTCTGTTTGCATGTCTCTTTATGCATGTTTGTCTGCATGTCTCTTTATGCATGTCTGTCTGCATGTCTCTTTATGCATGTGTGTCTGTTTGCATGTCTCTTTATGCATGTCTGTCTGCATGTCTCTTTATGCATGTTTGTCTGTTTGTATGTCTCTTTATGCATGTCTGCCTGTCTCTTTATGCATGTCTGTCTGCATGTCTCTTTATGCATGTCTGTCTGCATGTCTCTTTATGCATGTCTGTTTATGTATGTCTCTTTATGCATGTCTGCCTGTCTCTTTATGCATGTCTGTCTGCATGTCTCTTTATGCATGTCTGTTTATGTATGTCTCTTTATGCATGTCTGTCTGCATGTCTCTTTATGCATGTCTATCTGCATGTCTCTTTATGCATGTCTGTCTGTATGTCTCTTTATGCATGTCTGTCTGCATGTCTCTTTATGCATGTCTGTTTATGTATGTCTCTATATGCATGTCTGTCTGGATGTCTCTTTATGCATGTCTGTTTATGTATGTCTCTATATGCATGTCTGCCTGTCTCTTTATGCATGTCTGTCTGTATGTCTCTATATGCATGTCTGTCTGCATGTCTCTTTATGCATGTCTCTATATGCATGTCTGTCTGCATGTCTCTTTATGCATGTCTGCCTGTCTCGTTATGCATGTCTGTCTGCATGTCTCTTTATGCATGTCTGCCTGTCTCTTTATGCATGTCTGTCTGCATGTCTGTCTGTATGTCAGTCTGCATGCCAACCTAGAAGACCTACCTCAGAGCAGGAAGATGAAGCAGCATCAAGCAACCAGTTCCAATTAACAGCAGGATCCCTCCCATGAAGAATGACAAGTCGTAGGAGCCAAACGAGTCGAACATGAAACCTGCAGACGGCCAACACTTTCATAATAATAATCATGTAGCATCACCTTTGCAGAACGTCGCTCGCATGACAGCCTGCCTGTAGGAAGCTCTATCCTCCGCCAGTCTTCTGGCCTGCCCCAAGGTCAAATACAGTGACTTCTTGATGTCCTGAGTCCATCATCTTCTCGGTCGGCCCCTGCTTCTCTTCCCAGTGACTATGCCCTCCATAACCGCTCTCTTCAGTCCGTTGTGTCGTTTGATGTATCCAAAGAAAACTCAGTTTTCGGGTCATTACGTCATTTATGAGTCAATTCTCCTCCACATTCAGGTCTTGCCGGACGGATTTGTTTCTTTCTTTTTTTGTCCACGGGATTTTCAGGACTCTTCTGTAGCACTGTGTCTCAAAATCACCGATCGTCGCTCTTATTGCTTATGTAATTGTCCATGTTTCACATCCATAGGTTCCCGCAGGAAGAATGTGTGTTCTTAGGATCTTTAGTTTTAGTTCCTTGTTTGTACCATGCCATAGGTCCTGCATACTCCTTATCTTCTGCATTGCCATAGTCAGTCATCTTCTTACTTCCTTTGTACAGTCTCCATTGTTGGTCAGTATTGATCACCCAGATATTCTTCTTCTTCTTCTTCGTACGCTGGATCCCCCAGATATTCAAAATAATAACAATAATAATTATAATAATAATACTACTAATAATAATCCAATCTTATAACTCTTTCCGTTTGTCTAAGTATCAAAAACAGAAACACATTATGTAACTTGCTGACAACAATGTCAGCGAGCTGTGCACATTCTCGATCACCATAGTGGTCCTGGATGGTTGCCAAGACCAGAAGTTACTCGCAACTTTCTTGCGTCATTCGCGATGGAAATAAAACGGTGCGTCAATGTGGAATAATGGCACTCTCTCTCTCGGTTCCCAAATTCGTATTGGTCAGACGTATGTCATTCCTGTCCTCCTATGTGCTCTGAGTCCTACTTAAACAGGACATATCAAGACTCGATGCCTTTCATTTGCGCAACCAGCGACACATCCTTGGTATCCGGTGGTTTAATCTCGTCAGTAATGTCAAAGTTTCTGCAAATCTGAGTCTTCCCTCCATCACAGACACTCTCGTCCAAATCTGAGTCTTCCCTCCATCGTACACACTCTGGTCCAAAGCCGGATCGTCCATCCATCATGGACACTCTGGTCCAAAGCCGAATCGTCCATCCATCATGGACACTCTGGTCCAAAACCGAGTCTTCCCTCCATCATGGACACTCTGGTCCAAAGCCGAGTCTTCCCTCCATCATGGACACTCTGGTCCAAAGCCGAGTCTTTCCTCCATCATGGACACTCTGGTCCAAAACCAAATCGTCCCTCCATCATGGACACTCTGGTCCAAAACCAAATCGTCCCTCCATCATGGACACTCTGGTCCAAAGCCGAATCTTCCCTCCATCATGGACACTCTCGTCCAAAGCCGAATCTTCCCTCCATCATGGACACTCTGGTCCAAAGCCGAATCTTCCCTCCATCATGGACACTCTCGTCCAAAGCCGAATCTTCCCTCCATCATGGACACTCTGGTCCAAAGCCAAGTCTTCCCTCCATCATGTACACTCTGGTCCAAAGCCGAATCTTCCTTCCATCATGGACATTCTGGTTCGCCTGTCAGTATTTGGTCACGTGGTTCGAGTCGATCGGGAAGTTTCAGCTCACCAGATAATGTCCAAATCAGATAAGTGTAACAACGGTCTCCCACTGGCCGGCTGGAGGCGTGGGAGGTGACGTCCCCATTCTACATGGCTCTGTCAGATAAGTCTCTCCTTTGACACTGAACGAGGTTTCACCACTGTGAGGGCGCAGTGTTAGTGGCGCTCAAGAACCAGCACAAAAATGAAATTGATGCTCTGGCAGATTCGCTCGAACGCCTGTCCCAGTGGCAACGTACAGTGCAAAATGGAAAAAAGACCACCCTGGCCACATAGAAAACGATGCCTACCATCAACTCTCCAGGCGTGACCAGGTGATAATTCTCCGGCTACGCACAGGTCACAACAGACTTAGATGTCATCTGTACAACAAGTTCAAGATTGGCACTACAGACCTTTGTGCCTGTGGCACATCCCCCATGAAGGCAGAACATATTTTGCAGTCCTGTCCACTGTATACCGACAAAAGAAGTAGCATTTGGCAACTGCCAGTGTCCTTCTACGAGAAGCTGTACGGAAGCGTACAGAGCCTTGAGTCGACTGCTGCCTTTGTTAGAGTCATTGAAGTTGAGGTCTGAAAATGAACGAGGAAGAAGAAGAAGAAGAACAAGGTTTAGCTACAAGCCTCAGCAGGTCTTAGATATCTAGGCAAACATTATTATCAATTGGGGGTTAGGGATCAAGATGCTGAGCAGCGCATGAGCTGCAGTGGTCAGCGAACCAGAGCTGCCAAGACCCTTCTACACCTCCACTCGGTGATCCTGGATAACAGGCTGCAGCAGGGCAGACTGGCTAAGGAGAAGGGATCGAAGAGGGAATGCTAACCCGTTACTCAAAAAAATACTTGCTGAAGTCGGATGTGTTGGACCGAAAGGTGCAAATATCGCAGTCAAGCTGTAAACTACGACACAACGCATTCCGTTCTCCGGACTACATTCTGCTACTTAAGCCCTTTTAGGGTTTGGTAACAGGAGATTGAGAACGTAACGAAGCCAAACCAAGCCTATTGAGAGTTAAGCCTAGATCGCCTGAGATGGGAGCCTGTGTAGTGGTTACTGCGCCACGGAGAGTCATGGACCAGTTATAGGACAGCTGTAAAGCAAGCTACATGATGATGAAAATGAGGCGATTGCATCAATCACAAGTTTTGGATTTACTTCCATCCTGATTGTTCCCTCAAGACATTTTAGTTTGAATGTGTCATTATTGATTGATCCTTCCAAAAACACTGAGCTTAATGACTTAAGAGCAGTACTCTGTCAACTATGCCAGCAGTCCGCACCAAAAAGGGTAGTGGTACAGTGGGTCCCATCACACTGCAACATCCAAGGCAACGAGGAGGCAGACAGACTGGCAAAAGAAGGTGCAAGACTACCACAAACAGATACTAGTATGACGTACGAAGAGTCAAAACGGCTTATCAAAGCCAGATACATGACCAAATGGGAAACCGAACATACCGGCTACACCAAAAACGATGCCTATTACCAGTTGAACAGAAGAGAGCAGGTCGTTGTCTTCAGACTTCACACTGGCCACAATAGACTGAGGTACCACCTATTCAACAAATTGAAAATAGGTGGAACCGACGAATGCCCGCGTGGTACCGAGAAAATGACCGCTGAGCATCTGCTGCAGAACTGCCCGACATACGAGGATCAGAGAGAGCAGATGTGGCCATCACCGGTGGAACCACAAGACAAGCTCTATGGCAGTGTCGACAGCCTCAGGATGACCACAGCTTTTTTCGAAAAAATAATGGTTACTGTCTGACTGCGTACGAAGAAGAAGAAGAAGATTGATCCTTCCTAGCAATTACAATCATTTCCCGCTTTCTCCATTTGTTGAAACATCGGTCCAACACAGTTAATTCCAGTGTTTATATCAATGGTTTTTTATGATGAAATTGCAGAGCCTACAAAACCTCTCTTTAGCCACTTCTTATGAAATGCAAGGAAAATGCTGAAATATCTAACTACGTTTAGCTTGGCAACGGTGAAAAGAAGAAAACTCACTTTGCACAGCCACATATTGAGATCAAACGGTCTTTCAAATACGATCCTGAATGGAAAGGTGCAAGGCGGATGATGAAGAGGCCGTCCTAAAAAGATGTGGGAGGACAACGTAAAAAATGGACCAATCTCCGACCAGAGGAGGCACAGACAGCAGCCTCTGACAGAGGGAATGGCATGGGGTTGTAGGAGTGTCTTTATGTGTGCCCCTCACCAGTTACGGGATGACCTTACCCGAACCACCATTTATGAAACCCTGATAGGTCTAACCCTGTATTTGACAAACCCAAACCACCATTTATGAAACCCTGATAGGTCTAACCCTGTATTTGACAAACCTTAACCACCATTTATGAAACCCTGATAGGTCTAACCCTGTATTTGACAAACCCAAACCACCATTTATGAAACCCTGATAGGTCCAACCCTGTATTTGACAAACCCAAACCACCATTTATGAAACCCTGATAGGTCTAACCCTGTATTTGACAAACCCAAACCACCATTTATGAAACCCTGATAGGTCTAACCCTGTATTTGACAAACCTTAACCAACATTTATGAAACCCTGATAGGTCCAACCCTGTATTTGACAAACCTTAACCACCATTTATGAAACCCTGATAGGTCCAACCCTGTATTTGACAAACCCAAACCACCATTTATGAAACCCTGATAGGTCCAACCCTGTATTTGACAAACCTTAACCATCATTTATGAAACCCTGATAGGTCCAACCCTGTATTTGACAAACCTTAACCACCATTTATGAAACCCTGATAGGTACAACCCTGTATTTGACAAACCCAAACCACCATTTATGAAACCCTGATAGGTCTAACCCTGTATTTGACAAACCTTAACCACCATTTATGAAACCCTGATAGGTCCAACCCTGTATTTGACAAACCTTAACCACCATTTATGAAACCCTGATAGGTCCAACCCTGTATTTGACAAACCCAAACCACCATTTATGAAACCCTGATAGGTCCAACCCTGTATTTGACAAACCTTAACCACCATTTATTAAACCCTGATAGGTCTAACCCTGTATTTGACAAACCTTAACCACCATTTATGAAACCCTGATAGGTCCAACCCTGTATTTGACAAACCCAAACCACCATTTATGAAACCCTGATAGGTACAACCCTGTATTTGACAAACCCAAACCACCATTTATGAAACCCTGATAGGTCTAACCCTGTATTTGACAAACCCAAACCCCCATTTATGAAACCCTGATAGGTCTAACCCTGTATTTGACAAACCTTAACCACCATTTATGAAACCCTGATAGGTCCAACCCTGTATTTGACAAACCTTAACCACCATTTATGAAACCCTGATAGGTCCAACCCTGTATTTGACAAACCCAAACCACCATTTATGAAACCCTGATAGGTCCAACCCTGTATTTGACAAACCTTAACCACCATTTATGAAACCCTGATAGGTCCAACCCTGTATTTGACAAACCTTAACCACCATTTATGAAACCCTGATAGGTCTAACCCTGTATTTGACAAACCCAAACCACCATTTATGAAACCCTGATAGGTCCAACCCTGTATTTGACAAACCTTAACCACCATTTATGAAACCCTGATAGGTCTAACCCTGTATTTGACAAACCCAAACCACCATTTATGAAACCCTGATAGGTCTAACCCTGTATTTGACAAACCTTAACCACCATTTATGAAACCCTGATAGGTCTAACCCTGTATTTGACAAACCCAAACCACCATTTATGAAACCCTGATAGGTCCAACCCTGTATTTGACAAACCCAAACCACCATTTATGAAACCCTGATAGGTCCAACCCTGTATTTGGCAAACCCAAACCAGCATTTATGAAACCCTGATAGGTCCAACCCTGTATTTGACAAACCTTAACCACCATTTATGAAACCCTGATAGGTCCAACCCTGTATTTGACAAACCTTAACCACCATTTATGAAACCCTGATAGGTCTAACCCTGTATTTGACAAACCTTAACCACCATTTATGAAACCCTGATAGGTCCAACCCTGTATTTGACAAACCTTAACCACCATTTATGAAACCCTGATAGGTCCAACCCTGTATTTGACAAACCCTAACAAGCATTTGGAAAAATCTGATTCCAGTCAATTGCAGTATTATTTATATCAATGGGTGTAACACTATGCAGTTGCCGGACCCACAAAACCCCTCTTTAGTCCCTTCTTACGTCATGCAAGAAAAACGCTGAAATATCTTACATATCGTCTACGTCCTCCTCGTAATCTAGACGACAGCTGCGGCATCAAATCTCATTGCGTCCGGGGACAGCATGGGCTAGTGGTTAAGTGACACGGCTCACAATCGAAGGTGCTGGGTTCGATACCCATCACAACACCGGCCGTTACCCCGGGGAAGCAAACTCTTAGAAAATGCAGGAGGAAGCAGACCCTTACATAAAATGCATGCTGAAGTCGGATGCACTGGGCCAACAGGCGCAAATTAACAACCACAGTGCAGCGCACACCGCCTTGGGGATTTGAGAAATCAGGCGAATTGCAACATAAAATCAAAAAATCTCATTGTCCCTCGCAAGTATTTCTGACCCTTTCTCTCAAGACCTTTCCCATCTGGTTCTGAATATCATCTGTTCAGCACATCATACGTCTTCCTCTCTTTCTCGCTCCTAAGTACGTTACCTTGAGTGTACAAACATTTGACCTTGACACATAAGCATGCCAACGTAATTCACCCGTGTTTACAAAAGTCAGTAGGTTTTTCAACCAACCATCAGTTATCAATGAAACAAAACTTTATCAGGCTAAGTTCAATGAAACGGAACTTTAACAGGCTAAGTCATCAAATGTCTACTTGGGTACAAGATGCTGAGCAGCACATGAGCTGCAGTGGTCAGCAACCCATAGATGACTGCTAGCATCAGAGCCAGCGAAACAGAGCTGCCAAGACCCTTTCTACACCTCCATGCGGTGATCCTGGATAATAGGCTGCAGCAGGGCAGACTGGCTAAGGAGAAGGGATCGAAGAGGGAATGCTAACCTAGTACTAAAAAAATGCTTGCTGAAGTCGGATGTGTTGGACCGAAAGATGCAAATATCGCAGTCAAGCAAAAAAACCACGACACAACGTATTCCGTTCCCTGGACTACATTCTGCTACTTAAGCCCTTTTAGGGTTTGGTAGTGGGAGATTGAGAACGAACGAAGCCAAGCCAAATGTCTACTTGCAAATATTGAATTTTTTTTTTAATTTAAAATTTCAACAGGATAAAGTCGCAAGCACAAACCTCCATCCCTCCTTATTCATCTCCTATGACATGTCGGGCAGTTAACAGTGTTATTTTTCTTTACTCCCCTTTCAGATCCCGGTGACATTCGAGTCTTCATTTAATTTGATATTGTCTTGTTGCATTTTGGTTTTGGACAATCGAGAAATGAACTTTCTTTGTTTTTTCAAGAAACTATCTGGAACATGCTCTCATGTGAACTGTGTTGGTAAGTTTTGACAGCCCAAAGAGAAAAAATTTGTCTCAAATATAAATAATTGTTTCTGTTTCTAAGAATCGGCGTCCTGCACTCCGGGCATACCCATGGGTGCTCAGTCTATCTCAGTAAATGGCATAGGGTATGGATGCTGATGGTCCATGTAGCTCGCTGGGTGTACACAATCCATCTCCGTCCTCTCATGCGCAATAAATGACTGATTTTGTTCCATTGATTTTACTGTAACAGCCTGCTAAAATATTGATGGTTTTTGTGACAGTTTGTGTCAATCTTGATTGCTGTTATGAGGTGAACAAAACAACATGAACACTTAACATCCACAGACAACATCAACACTTAACATCCACAGACAACATGAACACTTAACATCCACAGACAACATCAACACTTAACATCCACAGACAACATGAACACTTAACATCCACAGACAACATCAACACTTAACATCCACAGACAACATCAACACTTGAAAGACTGCCCAGGTCACAAGAGGTGACTGATACCTGCTAACGGTGGGCCTGCCATGGCTGCAAGACCTCGCATTAATGTCAGAAGGCCGAAAGCGTTGGTCAGTTTCTCCACTCCCATTCGATCACATATGACGATTGAGGAGAGTGCAACATAGGCAGCTGTGATTGGACGAGATGGTAATATAGGAAGTTATGATTGGAGGAGAGGGTAATATAGGAACTTATGATTGGAGGAGAGGGTAATATAGGAAGTTATGATTGGACGAGATGGTAATATAGGAAGTTATGATTGGAGGAGATGGTAATATAGGAAGTTATGATTGGAGGAGAGGGTAATATAGGAAGTTATGATTGGAGGAGATGATAATATAGGAAGTTATGATTGGAGGAGAGGGTAATATAGGAAGTTGTGATTGCAGGAGAGGGTAATATAGGAAGGTATGATTGGAGGAGAGGGTAATATAGGAAGTTATGATTGGAGGAGAGGGTAATATAGGAAGTTATGATTGGACGAGATGGTAATATAGGAAGTTATGATTGGAGGAGAGGGTAATATAGGAAGTTATGATTGGAGGAGAGGGTAATATAGGAAGTTATGATTGGAGGAGAGGGTAATATAGGAAGTTATGATTGGAGGAGAGGGTAATATAGGAAGTTATGATTGGACGAGATGGTAATATAGGAAGTTATGATTGGAGGAGAAGGTAATATAGGAAGTTATGATTGGAGGAGAGGGTAATATAGGAAGTTATGATTGGACGAGATGGTAATATAGGAAGTTATGATTGGAGGAGAGGGTAATATAGGAAGTTATGATTGGAGGAGATGGTAATATAGGAAGTTATGATTGGAGGAGAGGGTAATATAGGAAGTTATGATTGGACGAGATGGTAATATAGGAAGTTATGATTGGACGAGATGGTAATATAGGAAGTTATGATTGGAGGAGAGGGTAATATAGAAAGTTATGATTGGAGGAGAGGGTAATATAGGAAGTTATGATTGGAGGAGAGGGTAATATAGGAAGTTATGATTGGAGGAGAGGGTAATATAGGAAGTTATGATTGGACGAGATGGTAATATAGGAAGTTATGATTGGAGGAGAGGGTAATATAGGAAGTTATGATTTGAGGAGAGGGTAATATAGGAAGTTATGATTGGACGAGATGGTAATATAGGAAGTTATGATTGGAGGAGAGGGTAATATAGGAAGTTATGATTGGAGGAGATGGTAATATAGGAAGTTATGATTGGAGGAGATGGTAATATAGGAAGTTATGATTGGAGGAGAGGGTAATATAGGAAGTTATGATTGGAGGAGAGGGTAATATAGGAAGTTATGATTGGACGAGATGGTAATATAGGAAGTTATGATTGGAGGAGATGGTAATATAGGAAGTTATGATTGGAGGAGATGGTAATATAGGAAGTTATGATTGGCGGAGAGGGTAATATAGGAAGTTATGATTGGAGGAGAGGGTAATATAGGAAGTTATGATTGGAGATGGTAATATAGGAAGTTATGATTGGAGGAGAGGGTAATATAGGAAGTTATGATTGGAGGAGATGGTAATATAGGAAGTTATGATTGGAGGAGATGGTAATATAGGAAGTTATGATTGGAGGAGATGGTAATATAGGAAGTTATGATTGGAGGAGAGGGTAATATAGGAAGTTATGATTGGAGGAGAGGGTAATATAGGAAGTTATGATTGGAGGAGATGGTAATATAGGAAGTTATGATTGGAGGAGAGGGTAATATAGGAAGTTATGATTGGAGGAGATGGTAATATAGGAAGTTATGATTGGAGGAGATGGTAATATAGGAAGTTATGATTGGAGGAGAGGGTAATATAGGAAGTTATGATTGGAGGAGAGGGTAATATAGGAAGTTATGATTGGAGGAGATGGTAATATAGGAAGTTATGATTGGAGGAAAGGGTAATATAGGAAGTTATGATTGGAGGAGATGGTAATATAGGAAGTTATGATTGGAGGAGAGGGTAATATAGGAAGTTATGATTGGAGGAGATGGTAATATAGGAAGTTATGATTGGAGGAGATGGTAATATAGGAAGTTATGATTGGACGAGATGGTAATATAGGAAGTTATGATTGGACGAGATGGTAATATAGGAAGTAATGATTGGAGGAGAGGGTAATATAGGAAGTTATGATTGGAAGAGAGGGTAATATAGGAAGTTATGATTGGAGGAGAGGGTAATATAGGAAGTTATGATTGGACGAGATGGTAATATAGGAAGTTATGATTGGACGAGATGGTAATATAGGAAGTTATGATTGAACGAGATGGTAATATAGGAAGTTATGATTGGAGGAGATGGTAATATAGGAAGTTATGATTGGACGAGATGGTAATATAGGAAGTTATGATTGGACGAGATGGTAATATAGGAAGTTATGATTGGAGGAGATGGTAATATAGGAAGTTATGATTGGAGGAGAGGGTAATATAGGAAGTTATGATTGGAGGAGAGGGTAATATAGGAAGTTATGATTGGAGGAGAGGGTAATATAGGAAGTTATGATTGGAGGAGATGGTAATATAGGAATTTATGATTGGAGGAGAGGGTAATATAGGAAGTTATGATTGGAGGAGATGGTAATATAGGAAGTTATGATTGGAGGAGATGGTAATATAGGAAGTTATGATTGGAGGAGAGGGTAATATAGGAAGTTATGATTGGAGGAGAGGGTAATATAGGAAGTTATGATTGGAGGAGAGGGTAATATAGGAAGTTATGATTGGAGGAGATGGTAATATAGGAAGTTATGATTGGAGGAGAGGGTAGTATAGGAAGTTATGATTGGAGGAGATGGTAATATAGGAAGTTATGATTGGAGGAGATGGTAATATAGGAAGTTATGATTGGAGGAGAGGGTAATATAGGAAGTTATGATTGGAGGAGAGGGTAATATAGGAAGTTATGATTGGAGGAGAGGGTAATATAGGAAGTTATGATTGGAGGAGAGGGTAATATAGGACGTTATGATTGGAGGAGAGGGTAATATAGGAAGTTATGATTGGAGGAGATGGTAATATAGGAAGTTATGATTGGAGGAGAGGGTAATATAGGAAGTTATGATTGGAGGAGAGGGTAATATAGGAAGTTATGATTGGAGGAGAGGGTAATATTGGAAGATGTGATTGGAGGAGAGGGTAATATAGGAAGTTTTGATTGGAGGAGAGGGTAATATAGGAAGATGTGATTGGAGGAGAGGGTAATATAGGAAGTTATGATTGGAGGAGAGGGTAATATAGGAAGTTATGATTGGAGGAGAGGGTAATATAGGAAGTTATGATTGGAGGAGAGGGTAATATAGGAAGTTATGATTGGAGGAGAGGGTAATATAGGAAGTTATGATTGGACGAGATGGTAATATAGGAAGTTATGATTGGACGAGATGGTAATATAGGAAGTTATGATTGGAGGAGATGGTAATATAGGAAGTTATGATTGGAGGAGAGGGTAATATAGGAAGTTATGATTGGCGGAGAGGGTAATATAGGAAGTTATGATTGGAGGAGAGGGTAATATAGGAAGTTATGATTGGAGGAGATGGTAATAAAGGAAGTTATGATTGGAGGAGAGGGTAATATAGGAAGTTATGATTGGAGGAGATGGTAATATAGGAAGTTATGATTGGAGGAGATGGTAATATAGGAAGTTATGATTGGAGGAGATGGTAATATAGGAAGTTATGATTGGAGGAGAGGGTAATATAGGAAGTTATGATTGGACGAGATGGTAATATAGGAAGTTATGATTGGACGAGATGGTAATATAGGACGTTATGATTGGAGGAGAGGGTAATATAGGAAGCTATGATTGGAGGAGAGGGTAATATAGGAAGTTATGATTGGAGGAGATGGTAATATAGGAAGTTATGATTGGAGGAGAGGGTAATATAGGAAGTTATGATTGGAGGAGAGGGTAATATAGGAAGTTATGATTGGCGGAGAGGGTAATATAGGAAGTTATGATTGGAGGAGAGGGTAATATAGGAAGTTATGATTGGAGGAGATGGTAATAAAGGAAGTTATGATTGGAGGAGAGGGTAATATAGGAAGTTATGATTGGAGGAGATGGTAATATAGGAAGTTATGATTGGAGGAGATGGTAATATAGGAAGTTATGATTGGAGGAGATGGTAATATAGGAAGTTATGATTGGAGGAGAGGGTAATATAGGAAGTTATGATTGGACGAGATGGTAATATAGGAAGTTATGATTGGACGAGATGGTAATATAGGACGTTATGATTGGAGGAGAGGGTAATATAGGAAGCTATGATTGGAGGAGAGGGTAATATAGGAAGTTATGATTGGAGGAGATGGTAATATAGGAAGTTATGATTGGAGGAGAGGGTAATATACGAAGTTATGATTGGAGGAGATGGTAATATAGGAAGTTATGATTGGAGGAGATGGTAATATAGGAAGTTATGATTGGAGGAGAGGGTAATATAGGAAGTTATGATTGGAGGAGAGGGTAATATAGGAAGTTATGATTGGAGGAGAGGGTAATATAGGAAGTTATGATTGGAGGAGATGGTAATATAGGAAGTTATGATTGGAGGAAAGGGTAATATAGGAAGTTATGATTGGAGGAGATGGTAATATAGGAAGTTATGATTGGAGGAGAGGGTAATATAGGAAGTTATGATTGGAGGAGATGGTAATATAGGAAGTTATGATTGGAGGAGATGGTAATATAGGAAGTTATGATTGGACGAGATGGTAATATAGGAAGTTATGATTGGACGAGATGGTAATATAGGAAGTAATGATTGGAGGAGAGGGTAATATAGGAAGTTATGATTGGAAGAGAGGGTAATATAGGAAGTTATGATTGGAGGAGAGGGTAATATAGGAAGTTATGATTGGACGAGATGGTAATATAGGAAGTTATGATTGGACGAGATGGTAATATAGGAAGTTATGATTGAACGAGATGGTAATATAGGAAGTTATGATTGGAGGAGATGGTAATATAGGAAGTTATGATTGGACGAGATGGTAATATAGGAAGTTATGATTGGAGGAGATGGTAATATAGGAAGTTATGATTGGAGGAGATGGTAATATAGGAAGTTATGATTGGAGGAGAGGGTAATATACGAAGTTATGATTGGAGGAGATGGTAATATAGGAAGTTATGATTGGAGGAGATGGTAATATAGGAAGTTATGATTGGAGGAGAGGGTAATATAGGAAGTTATGATTGGAGGAGAGGGTAATATAGGAAGTTATGATTGGAGGAGAGGGTAATATAGGAAGTTATGATTGGAGGAGATGGTAATATAGGAAGTTATGATTGGAGGAAAGGGTAATATAGGAAGTTATGATTGGAGGAGATGGTAATATAGGAAGTTATGATTGGAGGAGAGGGTAATATAGGAAGTTATGATTGGAGGAGATGGTAATATAGGAAGTTATGATTGGAGGAGATGGTAATATAGGAAGTTATGATTGGACGAGATGGTAATATAGGAAGTTATGATTGGACGAGATGGTAATATAGGAAGTAATGATTGGAGGAGAGGGTAATATAGGAAGTTATGATTGGAAGAGAGGGTAATATAGGAAGTTATGATTGGAGGAGAGGGTAATATAGGAAGTTATGATTGGACGAGATGGTAATATAGGAAGTTATGATTGGACGAGATGGTAATATAGGAAGTTATGATTGAACGAGATGGTAATATAGGAAGTTATGATTGGAGGAGATGGTAATATAGGAAGTTATGATTGGACGAGATGGTAATATAGGAAGTTATGATTGGAGGAGATGGTAATATAGGAAGTTATGATTGGAGAAGAGGGTAATATAGGAAGTTATGATTGGAGGAGAGGGTAATATAGGAAGTTATGATTGGAGGAGAGGGTAATATAGGAAGTTATGATTGGAGGAGATGGTAATATAGGAAGTTATGATTGGAGGAGAGGGTAATATAGGAAGTTATGATTGGAGGAGATGGTAATATAGGAAGTTATGATTGGAGGAGATGGTAATATAGGAAGTTATGATTGGAGGAGAGGGTAATATAGGAAGTTATGATTGGAGGAGAGGGTAATATAGGAAGTTATGATTGGAGGAGAGGGTAATATAGGAAGTTATGATTGGAGGAGATGGTAATATAGGAAGTTATGATTGGAGGAAAGGGTAATATAGGAAGTTATGATTGGAGGAGATGGTAATATAGGAAGTTATGATTGGAGGAGAGGGTAATATAGGAAGTTATGATTGGAGGAGATGGTAATATAGGAAGTTATGATTGGAGGAGATGGTAATATAGGAAGTTATGATTGGACGAGATGGTAATATAGGAAGTTATGATTGGACGAGATGGTAATATAGGAAGTAATGATTGGAGGAGAGGGTAATATAGGAAGTTATGATTGGAAGAGAGGGTAATATAGGAAGTTATGATTGGAGGAGAGGGTAATATAGGAAGTTATGATTGGACGAGATGGTAATATAGGAAGTTATGATTGGACGAGATGGTAATATAGGAAGTTATGATTGAACGAGATGGTAATATAGGAAGTTATGATTGGAGGAGATGGTAATATAGGAAGTTATGATTGGACGAGATGGTAATATAGGAAGTTATGATTGGAGGAGATGGTAATATAGGAAGTTATGATTGGAGAAGAGGGTAATATAGGAAGTTATGATTGGAGGAGAGGGTAATATAGGAAGTTATGATTGGAGGAGAGGGTAATATAGGAAGTTATGATTGGAGGAGATGGTAATATAGGAAGTTATGATTGGAGGAGAGGGTAATATAGGAAGTTATGATTGGAGGAGATGGTAATATAGGAAGTTATGATTGGAGGAGATGGTAATATAGGAAGTTATGATTGGAGGAGAGGGTAATATAGGAAGTTATGATTGGAGGAGAGGGTAATATAGGAAGTTATGATTGGAGGAGATGGTAATATAGGAAGTTATGATTGGAGGAGAGGGTAATATAGGAAGTTATGATTGGAGGAGATGGTAATATAGGAAGTTATGATTGGAGGAGATGGTAATATAGGAAGTTATGATTGGAGGAGAGGGTAATATAGGAAGTTATGATTGGAGGAGAGGGTAATATAGGAAGTTATGATTGGAGGAGAGGGTAATATAGGAAGTTATGATTGGAGGAGAGGGTAATATAGGACGTTATGATTGGAGGAGAGGGTAATATAGGAAGTTATGATTGGAGGAGATGGTAATATAGGAAGTTATGATTGGAGGAGTGGGTAATATAGGAAGTTATGATTGGAGGAGAGGGTATTATAGGTAGTTATGATTGGAGGAGAGGGTTATTGGTAGTTGTGTTGGTGGTGGGGTAATATGAGTTGTTGATTGGTGGAGTGGGGTAATTTAGGAAGTTGTGATTGGAGGAGAGGGTATATAGGATGTATGTTTGGTGGTGAGGGTAATATAGGGAAGTTTGATTGGAGGTGAGGGTTTGGAAGTTTGTTGGGGGTGTGGGTTTTGGGTTGTTGGTGGGGTGGGATTGGAGTTATGTTTGGTGGAGTGGGTAATATAGGAAGTTGTGATTGGAGGAGAGGGGTATTTAGGGAAAGTTATGATTGGAGGTGATGGTATTTAGGAGTTTTGTTTGGGGTGAGGGTAATATTGGATGTTATGTTGGTGGTGAGGGTAATATAGGGTTATGATTGGAGGAGTGGGTAATATAGGAAGGTTGTGATTGGAGGAGTGTGGTTATATAGGAAGTTTGATTGGGTGGAGAGGGGTTAATTTAGGTTGTTATGATTGGAGGAGAGGGTAATAGTAGGAAGTTTGATTTGGTGGAGGAGGGTAATATAGGAAGTTGTGTTGGTGGAGAGGGTTATTGTGGTTGGTGGTTGGGGTGTGTGGATTTGGATTGGTTGGTGAGAGGGTAATATAGGAAGTTATGATTGGAGGAGAGGGTAATATAGGAAGATGTGATTGGAGGAGAGGGTAATATAGGAAGTTATGATTGGAGGAGAGGGTAATATAGGAAGTTATGATTGGAGGAGAGGGTAATATAGGAAGTTATGATTGGAGGAGAGGGTAATATAGGAAGATGTGATTGGAGGAGAGGGTAATATAGGAAGTTTTGATTGGAGGAGAGGGTAATATAGGAAGATGTGATTGGAGGAGAGGGTAATATAGGAAGTTTTGATTGGAGGAGAGGGTAATATAGGAAGATGTGATTGGAGGAGATGGATTTGTGTGAGTGTGATGAAGATATGTGAGTGTGGTTAGAGTGGATGGATATAAACTTTAATTTCACACACCACAACATATACTACAACATCCAGCTATTCCATACTCATCAACTCACCCATCCCTAACCCGAACACAGCTGCATTCGCTGCCATAAGTGGATAGCTGTTACAGAACGGAACGAGTCCGGTAGCTATGCCGCAGACGGCTATGGAAGTGTAGGTCATCACAAGACTGTCCACAATGTGGAGATCTGCCACCATCCCGATGGCTATCCGACCTACTGTGTTGGCCATACCTGTGACAGCAGAAACGGGTAAATGTAATCTTATAGAAGACACTGCCGATGCGGATGAGGTGTTCGATATAGTATTGTAGCACATTTCAGATTTGTTAATTCCCTCACTTATTTTTGTTGTTTTTTTGGTAAAGTGTTTGGCTCTCTGTATTCTACTGGCGGAGTAAAGTGTTTGGCTCTCTGTATTCTACTGGCGGAGGCGCGCCCTTTCCACCCCGGGCCGCAGCCTTTCAGGCGATATCAGAACGTATTAATCAGTGCTTGGATGCGTGTGTGCGCCTGTATGTACTTATGATAGTTAGGGCTATCTCAGAGGTCAACCCAACCAAAGTGCCATGGAAGGGCCTCTTCCTTGCGACTCGTGTTATAGTTGTGTAAGAGTGTCATTGTTGGACAGAGTAATAAGACGTGTTGCGAGAAAGAGGAGGCTGATCTATAATGTCTTGAAAGGGGCTCACGTTTCAGTCTCTTTGGCTTTTATACCCATAAGATAGGTAACAATTTACAGTTAGGTGAATTGCAGCGTGTGGCAAGATATATAGCCGCTCAACCCAATGAACGGTCACATGTATGCATGATCATTCATATCGTAATCCTTGTCCAGGGATCAAGAAGCTGAGCAGCGCATGAGCTGCAGTGGTCAGCGACCCATAGCTGACTGCTAGCATCAGGGCTAGCGAACCGGAGCTGCCAAGACCCTTCTACACCTCCACGCGGTGATCCTGGATAACAGGCTGCAGCAAGGCAGACTGGTTAAGGAGAAGGGATCGAAGAGGGAATGCTAACTCGGTACTCAAAAAATGCTTGCTGAAGTCAGATGTATTGGACCGAAAGGTGCAACTATCGCAGTCAAGCTGTAAACTACGACACAACGCATTCCGTTCTCTGGACTACATTCTGTTACTTAAGCCCTTTCAGGGTTTGGTAGTGGGAGATTGAGAACGAACGAAGCCAAACCAAGCCAAACCAAACCAAGCCATATCGTAACCACCACCGCCATCATCAGTATAATGAACAATCTCAATAACAACATGTTGTTGTTTGTGAATGCACATAATGAGTAGGTTAACTATTTTGTGACCCTTGAAAAGGACGCTAAGTGGCGGGTTACAGCAGCTTTCCTCACATCCCGAGCATGCTGATGAAGGTGGACTGTGGTCGTCCAGGGTCGTCCTTGGTTTTAACTGCGTGTTGCTCACTACCACGAGGATCACTTTGATCCCTCACTATGTTAGCCAGGGTGCTATCAATACAGCTCGTTTCCAGGGAGCGCTACTAGGAAGTCGAGGTGAGGGCCTTGGCCAGTATTTTGCCTGAACCAGACTAATATGTCTGATCAGTATGTTGTGCCTGAACAGACGTTAGTCTTCCTCTTCTATTAATAATATCACTAACACTATCACCAACAATATCACAATATCAAATGCAGGAAGAAGCAGACCCTTACATAAAATGCATGCTGAAGTCGGATGCACTGGACCGACAGGCGCAAAATAAAAACCACAGTGCACACTGCCTTGTGGATTAGAGACATAAGGCGAACTGCAACAAAAAACACAAATATTTTCTGTTCCTAAGAGTCAACGTCACTGCACTCCAGGCATACCCATAGGTGCTCATTCTCTCTCAGAAATGATGTAGGGAATGGATGCTGATGGTCCCTGTAGCTCACTGGTTGTACTCTCCTGCTCCATCCTCTCATGCAACCCACTCTGCTCGAACCTCGTTTAATGTTGAAACTTTGCAGTCTGTGGATTGATGCTTCATCTATTGCGGTGTCCTCATCCAGCAGGCGGTCATTGATTGATTTCAAAATGTCACTTCTATCCATCACTAATGTGCCCATGATGGGAGCTTGTGAAGCCATGATGTCAGCTCTTTCATTGTCCTGAACCCCGGCATGAGCAGGATAGTAGATCCAGGTCAACCCCTGGAGGTTTGAGGCCTCAACAGCTGCTATCCACTCTTACCTCAGCCATCCCTTCTGTACTTTCTGAAGTACGGCTTGCGCGTCTGTCACGATGACTGCCCTTGTTATAGAAGTCTCAGATATCCATTTCAGTGCTGAGGTCACGGCTTCCATCTCCAGTCTCAAACTCAAGGTTGTCGACATGTATGCCCTACTGCGCTCAACAACCTCTCCTTTCACTCTAGCCGAGAAGCCCCATCTTCGCCATAATCGTGATCATTAATGTTGTTATTATCAATAACATTATTATCCTATGTGTCATCATTCTTATTATCGCTAGCCTCATCATTATAATCATCACTTTCATCATAATATTTATCAGTATTATCATCAATTTTAAAAGTACCTGGCCATCATCAATTTTAAAAGTACCTGGCCATCATCAATTTTAAAAGTACCTGGCCATCATCCATTTTAAAAGTACCTGGCCATCATCAATTTTAAAAGTACCTGGCCATCATCCATTTTAAAAGTACCTAGCCATCATCAATTTTAAAAGTACCTGACCATCATCAGTTCGATCCATGTTAAGCAATCATAGCATTACTGCAACCAGCTACTTGAATAACGCAAGTTTCAAATCATTTGTATTTTGTAGCAAAAATCTTACATGGTTAGTTCGGTAGTAGTAGCTAGTTAGTAGATAGTTAGTAGTTAGTTCGTTAGTAGTAGTAGCTAGTTAGTAGTTAGTTAGTAGACAGTAGTTAATTCGTTAGTAGTAGTAGCTAGTTAGTAGTTAGTTAGTAGACAGTAGTTAATTCGTTAGTAGTAGTAGCTAGTTAGTAGTTAGTTAGTAGACAGTAGTTAATTCGTTAGTAGTAGTAGCTAGTTAGTAGACAGTAGTTAATTCGTTAGTAGTAGTAGCTAGTTATTAGTTAGTTAGTAGACAGTAGTTAATTCGTTAGTAGTAGTAGCTAGTTAGTAGTTAGTTAGTAGACAGTAGTTAATTCGTTAGTAGTAGTAGCTAGTTAGTAGTTAGTTAGTAGACAGTAGTTAATTCGTTAGTAGTAGTAGCTAGTTAGTAGTTAGTTAGTAGACAGTAGTTAATTCGTTAGTAGTAGTAGCTAGTTAGTAGTTAGTTAGTAGACAGTAGTTAATTCGTTAGTAGTAGTAGCTAGTAAGTAGTTAGTTAGTAGACAGTAGTTAATTCGTTAGTAGTAGTAGCTAGTTAGTAGTTAGTTAGTAGACAGTAGTTAATTCGTTAGTAGTAGTAGCTAGTTAGTAGACAGTAGTTAATTTGTTAGTAGTAGTAGCTAGTTAGTAGTTAGTTAGTAGACAGTAGTTTATTCGTTAGTAGTAGTAGCTAGTTAGTAGTTAATTTGTTAGTAGTAGTAGCTAGTTAGTAGTTAGTTAGTAGACAGTAGTTAATTTGTTAGTAGTAGTAGCTAGTTAGTAGACAGTAGTTAATTTGTTAGTAGTAGTAGCTAGTTAGAAGTTAGTTAGTAGACAGTAGTTAATTCGTTAGTAGTAGTAGCTAGTTAGTAGACAGTAGTTAATTTGTTAGTAGTAGTAGCTAGTTAGTAGTTAGTTAGTAGACAGTAGTTTATTCGTTAGTAGTAGTAGCTAGTTAGTAGACAGTAGTTAATTTGTTAGTAGTAGTAGCTAGTTAGTAGTTAGTTAGTAGACAGTAGTTAATTTGTTAGTAGTAGTAGCTAGTTAGTAGACAGTAGTTAATTTGTTAGTAGTAGTAGCTAGTTAGAAGTTAGTTAGTAGACAGTAGTTAATTCGTTAGTAGTAGTAGCTAGTTAGTAGACAGTAGTTAATTCGTTAGTAGTAGTAGCTAGTTAGTAGACAGTAGTTAATTCGTTAGTAGTAGTAGCTAGTTAGTAGACAGTAGTTAATTCGTTAGTAGTAGTAGCTAGTTAGTAGACAGTAGTTAATTCGTTAGTAGTAGTAGCTAGTTAGTTAGTAGTTTTAATAATAATAATGGAAAGGAGAAGGAGAAGAAGAAAAAGAAGAAGAAAAAGAAGAAGAAGAGGAAGTGTAGGCTTGTTCTCATTATATTTGTTATGACCCATGATGACCTCCGCGACATATATTAACCTTAAGCACGCCCTTGTCCGTTCTCTTTGGACCAGCTCGGCCTGCAAAAACGGTGTGCGGAAAAAATTTTTTTTTTTTGAACGGAGTCACTCCTGACAGCCATTTTTTACTGCTGAGTACGTCCTCCATATATACACGATATTTTGCCGGTTAAAGTATCGTGTGTTCGATTACAAATGGCTTTTGAACAGTTTTAATTTTGTATACGCCGTTTGGAGCAAGCCGACTTTTTGCGAAAGGGGAAGTAGGTTGTTGAGAAAGATTTTTATCGCGTAGATCTGTTTATTTTGTTTGGTTAAATGAAAGAACTACGTTTGAATTGGAAACTAACAGTTGTGGCGATATTGTAAACACAGTATCGATACGTTGTTGTGGTTTCAATGGTTTTCTATCGAAGCGACTAGGCCTAGTGGTCGAGTCCAAATTTTTCCCGAGATTTTCATAAATTTTCAACTTCATCTTTTTAAATCTCAAAAACTAACAAACATACAACAAAAACAATAACACCCACATGTTCGTTATGCTATTGTGTATCTACACACCAGAAAATCATATTTATTGACAAACAAACATAAAAGTTACAAATTTTGAAAGACGACTACCACAGCGACTAATTAAGAAAATTAATTAGGTCAAATTTTTTCCAAAAATAATGTGGAGTGCGTAAGGTTAAAAATTTCCTTCTCCACTTTATAAAGATCTCATCTGAGCTGTCAAACGTGTCGTAAAATACAACTAAAGGGAGTTGTTTTTTAGGCAGGCAACTTCATCGTGTAAAAAGTGTACCACTATAACCAGTCACTGCAGTATACAGGCTTCCTGTAGAGGAACTAGTTGCAGCTGAAACCTACGCTAGACATTGGAGCAAAATGTTAAATGATTGCAAATGTTTGGAAAAATGCTTACGTTATCGTAGCATCTGCACCACATTGGGACTAAAAGGTTTTTGAAATGAATGAAAGAACTCACCAATGATTGAGATCAGAAGAGCAGCCTGTGACCTCTCAATGCCTAGAGAAGCAGTTCGATCAACTAAGAACATGAAAGGAATGAACATGGCAAGGAAGCCGGTAAAATTGCCCAGGCATATCAACATAAAGCCAGTGTCTTTCAATAAAGAGACGTCAAGCATCTCTACCAGGACGTCTCGGGCTGGTCTGGGCAGACAACCACATAATCTGCTCAACCAGCTGGTGGATACAATTTCCAGCGATGCTGTTTCATCCGGAATAACCATTACACTTGTGATGTAAGTCTTCATGTCTGGCTGAGAGCGAAACTGTGAGATGTTGGACACACTTCCACTGTAGAAAATGTCTTTACGGTACAAGGGGCGGGCCAAGTCTTCTTTGGAAACATGTATAGACCTCCGACTGCCATCTTGATATTCCTCAGGATGAGTGAAAGCTGAAGAGTCTTCTATCAGAGGAACACATTCATTGAATGCAGCCTGAGAGACATCTGAAACCCGTCTTTGAGTTACGTCCTGCCAAAAAAAAAAAAATACATAGTAATTTTTAGTAGCTGCCAATTTGTACACACTGTCTGTATTAGGGGTTCTCAAAATTTTTAAGATTTCGAGCACCATTCAAATTTAATAATATGTGCGAGAGCACCTTGCGATCTAATGGATTTCATTTTTGAAAAAAAAAAAATTTTTTATAACACTCGCCGGGTTAATGACATCCTTAAACTTGAAAGCCACTCAGAAGTCACTTGTAGCTACACGTCAGAACGTCAGTGATGCCCAAGGAGAAGTCACTTGTAGCTACACATCAGAAGTTCAGTGATGCCCAAGGAGAAGTCACTTGTAGCTACACGTCAGGAGTTCAGTGATGCCCAAGGAGAAGTCACTTGTAGCTACACGTCAGGAGTTCAGTGATGCCCAAGGAAAAGTCGCTTGTAGCTACACGTCAGGAGTTCAGTGATGCCCAAGGAGAAGTCACTTGTAGCTACACGTCAGGAGTTCAGTGATGCCCAAGGAAAAGTCGCTTGTAGCTACACGTCAGGAGTTCAGTGATGCCCAAGAAGAAGTCACTTGTAGCTATATGTCAGAAGTTTAGTGATGCCCAGGGAGAAGTCACTTGTAGCTACACGTCAGAAGTTCAGTGATGCCCAAGGAGAAGTCACTTGTAGCTACACGTCAGGAGTTCAGTGATGCCCAAGGAGAAGTCACTTGTAGCTACACGTCAGGAGTTCAGTGATGCCCAAGGAGAAGTCACTTGTAGCTACATGTCAGAAGTTTAGTGATGCCCAAGGAGAAGTCACTTGTAGCTACATGTCAGGAGTTCAGTGATGCCCAAGGAGAAGTCACTTGTAGCTACACGTCAGGAATTCAGTGATGCCCAAGGAGAAGTCGCTTGCAGCTACACATAAACAGTCTTGCAGATGTGAATCAGTTAATCGTAATAGTACTTTCCTTTGAGGTATTTCATAAGCGAGAAAGCTTTTTCGTACAGGTAGGTCGCACCGAATATAGCCAGACATTTGAGTGAAACATCCGCAGTATTTGGAATCTTTTTGTATCTTCTGCTCCACAAAAGGTTATGAATTTCTTCACTTCAAACAAATATTTCAGCACTAAGGAGGACTGGCGATCTATCAATTCAAGTACCCATGATGCAACATAATGCTGGCCATGACCAGCATCGGGGAAACCCTGAATCAGGTCAGCAGTGCAAATAATTTAAGAACATAGAGCGTTAAATGCGATTACTGGAGGCAAACGAGCAACTTAACAACTCCCAGGTAGCCTAAAATATAATGGATGGATAGCCACATTATTTGTTTGGGTTGGCAAAACAAAGTTTGAATTGAAAAACAGACCTCATGAGCGTTGGTGCTCGCATGCACTCTTTTACTTGCATGACGCGACCACCATCAATGGCTCTTTTCATCTTGTCAGACGAAAGTAATTATGCTTTTAGCACAAAGCCTGAGCAGAAATATAGAAACCATGTGTTGCCCATGCAGTATGGTCACTCTCTCGGTCTGCCTTGTTTGCTCCAAGGGAAAGGTGATACCAATACAGCCCTTTCAGCCTATCTCCAGTCTCGATTCTTTTTCCTGAAGTTTTGGTAATTGTCCATGATTCACAGCTATATGCTACCACATAAAAACACAGGTTCTCAAGACTTTTACTTGTCATTTTGTTGGTGCTCTGCCATAATTTCTTCAGGCTGTTCAGTCTCTGCATTGCCATGACTATTCTTCTCCTGATTTCTTTCGAGCAGTCGCAATTTTTGTCAATTCTAGAGCCCGGATATTCCAAATGCATGACCTGATCTATTTCCTCACCAGACATTTATGCTGACATTGTGTTTTGTTGGTGGTCATTATCTTTGTTTTGTTTATAAACAGGTTTTGATCTTTACTGTGTCCATTTACGACTGAAATTAGCTGCTCTAGCCCTCCTGCACTTCTTGACTGCATCACTGTGTCATCTGTGTATTGTAACTCTGGAATCTCGTATCTGCCAATCATAAATGGATAAAAACTTTCAATGATATCGTCTTTTCTAACGTTTGTGTATGGATAGGGATGACATATGAAGTCTATCAATGACCACCTGATGGATGTCGACATTCCAATAGGTGAATCGGCAATACCAAGAATGCTTAGCTTTGAGATCAAACGAGGGTTGCATAGACTGGGGCGAATGAGAGAACGGAGGCATAAGTATCCATACCTTTCGCTATTTACTGAGAGAGACTGTGCACCTACTGGTATTCATGGATAGCAGTGAAGTTGATTCTTAAGAACAGGCTAGAACAAGAGACACGCCCTAAACAATAAACTCAACATGGCGCTTGGCTTATCTCACCGTGGTAATGTCTTTCCGTGTGACTTCTTTGTCCTGAGACACGTATGTGACTGCAGGTGACCTTGCTTCATCACTATCATGTGCTGGACTGACAGATTCTGGCACTCCTGTTTGATTGACAAGATCTGTCGAAAAGAAACTAAACTATTAAACCACATGTTTTTGCTTTCTGTTCATACTTAAATCGGGCTTCAAGAAGGAAGAATATTTAATGAGACCATTCATTAACCATCATTCCCTGGTTGGTCAGTTCTGAGACTGGTTGTAAGGTTGTCTGAGCATGTCTCTCCATTTGACCCTATCCTCTGGTTGGTAAGTCCTGAGACTGGTTGTAAGGTTGTCTGAGCATGTCTCTCCATTTGACCCTATCCTCTGGTTGGTAAGTCCTAAGACTGGTTGTAAGGTTGTCTGAGCATGTCTTTCCATTTGACCCTATCCTCTGGATGGTAAGTCCTAAGACTGGTTGTAAGGTTGTCTGAGCATGTCAACCACAAAGACCTCAGCAGACCACTCGGGATCTTCTTCTTCTTCGTTCGTTCTCAATCTCCAGCTACCAAACCCTGAAAGGGCTTTAGTAGTAGAATGTAGTCCAGAGAACGGAATGCGTTGTGTCGTAGTTTACAGCTTGGCTGCGATATTTGCACCTTTCGGTCCAACACATCCGACTTCAGCAAGCATTTTTTGAGTACCGGGTTAGCCTTCCCTCTGCCAGTCTGCCTGCTGCAGCCTGTTATCCAGGATCACCACGTGGAGGTGTAGAAGGGTCTTGGCAGCTCTGATTCGCTGGCCCTGACGCTTGCAGTCAGCTATGGGCCACTGACCACTGCGGCTCATGCGCTACTCAGCATCTTGATCCCCCACTCTGGATCTAAATGTAACATAACATAACAGTGGATAAAACAAGAATCTACATCCATGTGTCTAAACCTACGAGTGGCATTCAAATCAAGCCAGAACTTTTTGTTCTAGTTCTACCTGAATTGGTTATAGCGTGCTGGAACTACTATCATTAGTTAGGGGCACTTGTATCCTATTATTGCTAGGTGGCCCACTTGTATCCTATTACTGCTAGGTGGCCCACTTGTATCCTATTACTGCTAGGTGGCCCACTTGTATCCTATTACTGCTAGGTGGCCCACTTGTATCCTATTACTGCTAGATGGCCCACTTGTATCCTATTACTGCTAAGTGGCCCACTTGTATCCTATTACTGCTAGGTGGCCCACTTGTATCCTATTACTGCTAGGTGGCCCACTTGTATCCTATTACTGCTAGGTGGCCCACTTGTATCCTATTACTGCTAGGTGGCCCACTTGTATCCTATTACTACTAGGTGGCCCACTTGCCATGGCCCAGTCACGGGACAGATAGATAAACATGACGGACAACACTGTTAGTGCTAGCATGGAACTGCGTGCTGTGATGAAGTTTCTTGTGAAAGAAGGCGCAAAACCTGCGGAAATTTACAGAAGACTGCAATCACAATACGGTGATGAGACACTCAGCCGCAGTAAGATATTTGAATGGTGGAAACGTTTTAGAGAAGGCCATACATCCACGAGTGATGATCCCGTCCTGTTTCTGCACCTCGTACAGCTCATTGCACTTGGTGCCATCTGCAGCAACTCGGCTGGGAAGTATTGCCACATCCACTTTACTGCCCACGCCTCGCTGTTAGCGATTTCCACCTATTTTGACCCCTAAAAGAATTCCTGAGAAACAGGCTGTTCTGGATTGGTTCAGACATACTGACAAATCTTTCTACGCTGAAACTTTTCAAGCATTACTTAAACGCTGGGATACATGCATAAACGTCGCAGAAGATTATTTTGAATAATAAATGCCATTTTGACTATTTTTTTAAAAAAGTCCCGGTTTGACTTAAACACCCCTCGTACTTCCACAAAACCGATCACGCTCATAAACTGACCTGTGTGTCCCAATATGGGGGTGACAAGTGAGTTACTGGACCCAACCACACCAATGACAGAAGGCTGCTCGTTGCCAGTTACTGGTAGCTTGGGCATTCTTCCACTGAAACAAGTCCATCAGTCTCAGTAAGGAGTCAATTCTAAGGTCATCAAAATTCTTATTAACATCCTCATTTAATCTGTTATCTCAACCAAAATAATATGCAACTTACCTCACTTTTTCCTTCTAACTTCCCTCGGAATTAAGGCCTACAGAAGTTCTGTCTCGAGGTGACAATACAGGTTTATTTATAAGATAATCAATGGAAAGAATAAATTAGACTATAACAAGTTTTTTTTTAAAGACAATCACCTACAAGAACAAGAGGGCATAGCTACAAATTAACTAAAGAAAGATCCAGAATTGATTCTAGAAAATGTTTTTTTAGTCAGAGAGTGATGGACACTTTAAATGCATTGCCTATGGAAATATTGGAGGCAGGGTCAATAAATGCATTCAAGAATAATTTGGATGCGTATAGTTATTTTTAGATCATGTGTTGTAAAAGGAACTGGTTGTATACAGAGTCTACAGCGTCTTCTAAACAAATATAAGGACGTTAAGTGTATTTGTGGACAAACAGACCACAGAGCCGAATATATCCTGCAAGACTTATGTTTAGGAAATTTTGTACTCACTACTGGCCAATAAATGCACAAACTGTATTTAAGCCTTGAAGAACTTTCCACCAAATCAATCTTTATCAAGATAACTGGGTTTACCTATAGTTATATAGTATGTGCCAAACGAGAAGAAAAAGAAGAAGAAGAAGAATGAAAACATAGAAGAAGAAGAAAAAGAAACATTAGACAAAAGAACAAGAAGAAGAATTTTATTACTGACATGCAACAACCGCATGTTGAGAGTTCACTGACCTGACATGCTTGTGGTCTTCTGGCCCGCAGCGACCCGCCCTGACCTCAACAACCCCATGACGTGGGCTCAGTTCAGCCTCTGTGTCATTAAGACGTTTCTCTCCAGACGTTTTGGCTTCCAAGACTCGCTCTCTGATCTGTGGGCCGTGTCCTGCAGAATGAGGGACATTACTGCTCTCAGAGGTGGACCTGCCGTTCGTAAGATGTGTGGCATGTGTGAGCGAGGATGTTGTTGGAGACGATGATTGTGGAGGTGATGGAAGGAGCGATAGTGGTGATGATGATGATTGACATGGTGATGATGAAGGTGGTGATGGTGACAATGATGAAGGTGATGATGGTGACAATGATGAAGGTGATGATGGTGACAATGATGAAGGTGATGGCAATCACGATGAAGGTGATGTTGATGCGACAGCGGCATTATGAAAACTACAGCAACACTGATCATGTATGTACTCGCAGCAAAGTGGACATATTTGAGACGCCATCAATCTGGCCACCCACTCACCTGTTTTTTAAAACGGTCGGTTCTTTGATCCCATCCAGGATGTTTCTGACCCTCGGCAATTTATCAGAGAGGATCAGTGAGGGCTTGGCCTCCAGAGGACGCATCAGAGTCCCACATATACAACCCTGGTGATAGATGCACGTGAAGGAGTGATCACACATTATGAGAAGAAAATTATCACATTGGAGGAGGGAATTATCACATTGGAGGAGGGAATTATCACATTGGAGGAGGGAATTATCACATTGGAGGAGGGAATTATCACATTGGAGGAGGGAATTATCACATTGGAGGAGGGAATTATCACATTGGAGGAGGGAATTATCACATTGGAGGAGGGAATTATCACATTGGAGGAGGGAATTATCACACTGGAGGAGCGGGGACAGCGTTGGCTAGTGGTTAAGTGAACCGGCTCACAACCAGAAGGTGCTAGATTTGCTCGCCATCACAGTAGCAGCCGATACCACGAGGAAGCAGACCCTTACATACAATGTATGCTGAAGTCGGATGCACTGGACTGACTGGTACAAAATAAAAACATAGTGCAATGCACACCGATTTGGGGAATAGAGAAATAAGGCAAACGCAAAAACAAACAAAATTATATCATACGATGGAAATTATAACTTTGGAGAAAAGTATCACACTAGAATAGAAGAAGAATAAGAAAAATAATAAAAAGAAGAAGAAGAAGAAGAAAAGAAGAATAAAACAGTGCGATTAGCACTACACCAGAAGCCGCTGGGCCAGTGGTGTTGAGTACTTACATGAAAAGTGATTGCGGCAATAATGAGCATCGCACCGTGCCAGCTGAACTCTGTCAGCAGAAACTCGCTGAGAGGAGGAAAGATGAAGGTGCCCAGACCAGAACCACACAAGGCCAGGCCCGTGGCAAACGCCCTCTTCGTGTCAAAGTAGTGGCCCACCATGACGACGGCCGGAAGGTAGATCATGCCAAGCCCAATACCTGACAGAGGAACAATAGAAGGCAGGTACACAAGTTCTGGACTCAAAGATATACTGGCCGTATTCATTTTACACAAAAATAACGAATGTGGTATTTTTTACATTAAAATAGTGAAGGTGATATGTATTTTACACAGTTAATATATAGCAAAGATGGTGTGCATTTTGCACAAAAATCCTGGAGGACAGGGGCGACCGACCCCAACCAGGCCCGTCCACAGGTGGCGGAAAGTGGAACGACCGACCCCAACCAGGCACGTCCACAGGTGGCGGATAGTGGGGCGACCGACCCCAACCAGGCACGTCCACAGGTGGCGGATAGTGGGGTGACCGACCCCAACCAGGCACGTCCACAGGTGGCGGATAGTGGAACGGCCTCCAGATATGGAGCGTCAGCTGCGATATAAGCCAGGTATAATAACTGGACGAATAAGCAGTCATGGACCAACCGGCGGTGTATTCCAGCAGGATGGGGTGGGACAACAGGTGGCACTGCTTTCCCCACTGAAATACCCCATGACGGGTACACCAAGCTGGTTAGAGCCGCTATATGCTCTAGCCACGGGAAGGAAACCACGGTAGACAAACCAACCTACTGCCTTGCAGGTACCATCGGGAGATGGAAAGGCTAAGGGAGACAACCCAAAACAGAAAACTCAACCCGACCTGCCGAAGACGGAGTGTGTCAGCTAAGGCGCAGGAACCGGGAAAAATCAGGGCACACACGCATCAACAGGATATGGTCATGCGACAGTCTACACAAAAATAGCGAGAATGGTATGTATTTTACACAAAAATAGCAAAGATGGTATGTATATTACACAAAAACAGTGAAGAAGGTATGCATTTTACACACAAAAAGCGAAGGCGGTATGTATTTTACACAAAAATAGCTAAGGGATTGTATTTTATACAAAAATAGCAAAGGTGGTATGTATTTTATACAAAAATAGTGAAGATGGTATGTATGGTGGTATAACAAAAACAGCAATACCAACAACACGAACAAAAACACCAACAATAGCACAAAGAACACCAACATTAGCACAAACAACACGAACAAAAACACCAACAATAGCACAAAAACGTCAACAAAAATACCAATAATAACATAAACAGCAACACCAACATACATAACACCAATAGCAACAACACCAAGAACAATAGCAGAACACGACTAGCAGCATCCCCAACAACAGCACCAACACCATTAGCAGCATCACCAACAACAGCACAAGCAACAACACGAAATGGACTAACAACATCACCAACAACAGCACAAGCAACAACACGAAATGGACTAACATCACCAACAACAGCACAAGCAACAACACGAAATGGACTAACAACATCACCAACAACAGCACAAGCAACAACATGAAATGGACTAACAACAGCACAAGCAACAACACGAAATGGACTAACAACATCATCAACAACAGCACAAGCAACAACACGAAATGGACTAACAACATCACCAACAACAGCACAAGCAACAACACGAAATGGACTAACAACATCACCAACAACCTATGTAAGATGCGAAAACACCAGCTTACCTCCAACAACACCGTACGAGATGGTCAGGATGTCGATGTTGGGGGAGAACGTAGCCAGCACGAAACCAGACGTAGCTATGATACTGCCAGAGATGACGATGGGACGGCAGCCATATTTGTTAGTCATTGCACTGACAATAGGACCTACGGACAAGACCAGTACTGCAACATGTCACTTCGAGGAGACAGTTAATAAAGACAACATATCATCGTCGTGCCACACCTTTTGGCAAAGCAATTAATACATTCTACTCGCTTCTATCCCTTCTGTACTTCATCCCTTTCAGATGCGCATTGTTAACGCACATAGCTTGGTATATGGGGATTTGATTTTGGTTCATCTGACCTGTTCACCTTTAAGATCAACACTAGACTGGGACCGTTTCAAGGAACATGTATCCTGGGCACCTGGTGGGGACACCGCAATAGATGAGGCAGCAATTCAGTATTTAGCGAGAGAGACTTGGTACCTATGGGTACGCCCGGAGTGCAGTGAATTCGCTATTTAGGAACAGAACACCAGTAGCGGTTTCATAGGAGAGGTTTTTCTTTTCTTCTTCTTCTTCATCATCTTATTATTATTTCTTCTTCCTCTTATTCTTCATCTTCTTCTGCGTGCTCCTTCTCTTTTGCTTCTTCATCTTCTTCCTCCTTATTTGCTTCTTCATCCCCGTCTTCCTTATTTTCTTCTTCTTCCTTTTCATCTCTTCCTCATTATGTTCTTCATGTTCTTCTTCATTTCTTCTTCTTCTACTTCTTCTGTTTTTGTGGATTTCTAGTTTGCTTCTACAATTTTCTTACTCGGACTACACTACCGTGCCCTGTTTGCGGGGCCGCGGCATGGGGGCGGAATAGCGTGTGCCGTGTTGATCAGCTGTAACGCAATCACTGCAGGTGCTAGCTATGAGTTGCAGGTTGCTGTCAGCGCAATTACTACTCCATCTTGAACCTAGACCGATTTATACAGACAAGACACACAGACAGACTTACCAACAGCTAACCAGTCAAACAAATACAGACATCACGAACATTCAGACAGACTTACCAACAAACAGGTAAACGCCACTCAGCAATGAGCCCACAAGAGAAACCTTGCTTTTGGTCTCCTGTGGAAAGTAACATTGATAGTTTGTCCATCACAAGTGATGAAGACCACTCTCTTTATTCAGCCGTATGGACAGTCATATCTCTTGCTGTGTCCACTGAAATGGGTGACTTGCGCGGAGATTTGGATTAAAGTGAGGAAGAAACTGCGCCTTTTGTCAACCTCACTCACAGAGCCTAAGCTACCTTTTGCCCGTGGCAAGACATTCATCGAGTGGAGATAGCATAGGATGCAGATTTTGCCTCAGGGTTACAACCGAAGCCTTTCTTCCGTAAACATGTAACCCGCAGGGTAGAAAGGTGGGAAGGCATCTAACGCAGTTTGTCGTGCCTTTTCGATAACCACAAGAGGTCGTTTGGACAACACTCAGCGTGTGAGTGAGTCTGGCATCTCTCCCCAGCTGTATTCAGTTCATCATAGTAGCATCTAAAATTCCCACACGCCATATTCGTGAAGGTGAACCGGCAGAACTAACCCGTGAGCTACGACACAGGTATAACTAGTTTCAGCGAAGCGCCATTCAGCCGGCGTCCAGACCAGGATAAACGGATGGAAGAAATCACAAAAAAGAACGAAATAACAAGTCCAGACGGAAAACAACTCCACGTATCCGTGAACACAAGTGTAAGTCGTCGACTTGTGTGAATTCCAGGCAAATACGTGGTCTGGCAGCATCCATAATGATCCAAAACAGTAGAGAAATGTAGACTCGCAGCCAGTTACGGCGCCATCTACATAAACAAACTAAACAGATCTACCCCAGAATAATCCGTTGCCAAAACTTAACTTCCGCATTCTCAATAATGTGCGAATCTTTAAATCTAAGAGAAAAACAGAAGAAATCATTTCCAAATGTCTAAATCAAATTTAAAATCTGCCATTGCTTTAAACCGGCTAGTCCGGAAGTCGAACTCTCTACAATCAAAAGAGTAGTTTTATCAGCCGATTTCTACGGTAGCCCGGTTGTCTATTTATGATTAAAGCGATTTCGAAAAAACGTCTGCAGTAGAACGTCGGATAAAAGAGAATGACAATGTCCGAACAAGTTTGTTCGCCAATGGTTACGTAAAAGTAAGAGACGGCTAAAGATGGTTCAACATGAGACCGGCTAACTAATTCTGCTGAAACAGCAGAGCTCCAAAAGCTACGAAGCGTGTCCAAATTAAATCGGCACCAACTGCAACAATTGAAAAAACGGACGATCCGCATGGTGACATCAACTCTGGTACAAAAGAGTAATCCTACTCATTGTAGGCATTTAATAACAACAACAACAGCAGAAGCAACAACAACAGCAGCGAAGCTTCTCTGTAGCATCGAGTAATAATACTAAGAACGTTAGCTCGACAGTTCCCACAATTCCTCACTTGGAGGTATGGAACCTTAACCTCTTCAAAGTTCTCTCCTTAGAACTGGACCCACTTACCCCCGGTGGTCCTGCCATTGTTGGAAGCATTTCAGGAAGGCCGTTATGAGAATGGAGTACAGCTGGGCCTCAGCGTTTCACATAATGTCTTCTCGTGACTCGAATTGAATCCTTTCAACAGAAGTTTCAGCTTGGGGAACAGCCAACAATGGCAAGGAGCCATGTCAGGAGAGTAGGGAGCATGGCGAACCAGGAGAATGTTGTGTTTGGGTATCGCAAAATTTTTAGAAAAATCCGCTGTTCAAGTTGTTCCGTCATTTCGTGGCAAATGAAAATCCGGCAAGGCGTTCATTACACGTACTCGCTCACAGACTGACTGACAGAGACTGACGCTCTCTTAGGGCGGGAACAATTCACGCATGCGCATGAAGTTCCACTACACATCCCTACCGAAGGGTACCGTAGTTCTTAGTCGACCTGTACTTCTACAGAGGCAGATGCTCATGTGCAGGTCCCAGCTCTGGTATGGGCTGGATGTAGCTGGGAGAGGGGTTTCCTCTCGGGCTAGACTCGAGCAGCTTAATACTTCGCTGCGTTGGGACAAGCGCTTACGGAGCGTGGTTAACCGATATGCGAGTCCATCTTAATAGACTCAAACACTAGACCAAAGTAGACCCACAGATTTCTTCTTCTGAGTTTGTTCTCAATCTCTTGCTACCAAGCCCTGAACAGGGCTATGCATGTAGCAGGAGGTCGTCCGGAGAACGGAATGCGTGGTGTCGCTAGTTTACAGCTTGACTGCGATCTTTGCACCTTTCGGTCTACCACATTCTATGCACAGCCTGTTAGGCGCCATCTATACTGCTCTAAACAAACCACCTGACTATGCCTGCTGTTATAACTTAGCTTAACTAAACTCACTGGTGAGGTGCAGCACAACCTGTCTGACTGCTATTGTTATTATTAGTGGAAGCAGAGTCAGTTAATACATTCAATAATAGATTGGACGCTCACAGTACTTTCAGTATCCATGGAGTGAAATAAACTGGTTGTATACAGACTCGGTAGAACCTTCTATACCAGTATAATGAAGTTAACTTAACATCTTTATACTGGTTTAGAAGACCCTGCAGAGTATGTATACAACCAGTTACATTTACATCACCTTGCTCTAAAATCTATGCGCATCCAGTTTATTCTTAAATGCATTAACTGTCCCTGCCTCCACTACCTCCCCTGGCAATGCATTCCAAGCAGATACCACTCTCTGACTAAAAAAATATTTCCTAATATCTAACCTGGACCTCTCTTTAATCAGCTTGTAGCTATGCCCTCGTGTTATTGTAGGTGGCTGTATTTTAAAAAAACTTGTTATAGTCTAATTTATCGATTCCTCTGATCATCTTATAAACCTGTATTAAGTCACCACGAATTCTTCTCTCTTCGAGACACTGTAGGCCGGCTTTTCTGAGTCGTTCCTCATAACTGTAATTCTGGAATCCCACTATCATCTTTGTCGCTCTTTTTTGTATTCTTTCTAGCATGTTTATGTCCCCTCTATGATAAGGACTCCACACCTGTACACAGTACTCCAATCTAGGTCTAACTAAAGCTTTATACAGTTTGACGATCACTTCCTTGCTCCTATGTTTAATATTTCTTTTTATCATACCTAACATTGCATTTGCCTTTTTCACTGCTACCTTAACTTGCTCACTCACCTTTCCTGTATGATCTATTATAACCCCTAGGTCCCTTTCCTTATCTATCTTTCTAATATTGTTTTCTCCCATTCTGTAATTATGTTCCATATTGGATCTACCCATGTGGATGACTGTACATTTATCTACATTAAACTCCATTTGCCAGCTTACAGACCATTCTCGAATTTTATCTAAATCCGACATCAATATATCCACTTCCGCTTTAGATGAGACACTACTGCATAGTTTTGTGTCATCAGCAAATTTTGCAATCATTGATCTCATATCAATGTCCAAATCATTTATATATATCAAGAACAAAATTGGTCCCAAAACCGAGCCCTGTGGCACACCACTTTTCACTTCACTCCACTCAGAGTACTCCTTATTTATGCCCACCCTCTGCCTTCTTCCCGTTAACCAATTTTCAATCCATTTGGCAACTTCGCCACCTATTCCATGTGATTTTAACTTTCGAAATAATCTTTGATGAGGTACTCTATCAAAGGCCTTTGCAAAGTCTAGATAAATAACATCCACTGGCTCCCCTTTATCTATGATTTTAGTAACCTCCTCCATGAATTCTAATAGATTTGTTAAGCATGATCTCCCTCTAGTAAACCCATGCTGACTATTTCTAATTAGATTAAATTTGTCTAAATGCATTACAATGTTTTCTTTGATTATTGACTCTAACAATTTACAGACTATGCTCGTTAAACTCACCGGTCTATAATTTGCCGGATCTGATTTTTTGCCTTTTTTGAATAAGGGGATCACTCCTGCATCTTTCCAATCCCGTGGAACAATCCCTTTTGTAAGTGATTGAGAACATAATATAGCCAATGGTTTTGCTAGTTGGTTTCTAATTTCATACAGCAATTTTGGGTGAATACCATCTTGACCTGGACATTTATTCACTTTCAACCCCTCCAATTTTTAAAAAACCATTTCCTCTGTAATACAGATTGATCTTAATCCCGCTGTATCCATGTCTCTTTGAAAAATATCTATAGGCTCTGGGATCTCGGAGCAGTCCTCCTTTGTGAAGACTGTGCCAAAGTACTGATTGAGCAGATTAGCAGCCTCCCTATTCTCACTTATTATTTTCCCTGTACTGTCTATGAGAGGGCCTACTTTGTCTTTCGTTCTTTGTTTATTTCTAACATAAGAAAAGAAGCTTTTACTGTCAGTCTTGATCCTCTGAGCAAGTTTTTTTTCAAAGTCTATTTTTGCTGTTTTATTCGCTTTCTGAGATATGTTCTGCTTGTCCAAATATTTTACATATGTTTCTTTTGATTTACCTGCCTCTATATATTTTTGCCATGCTTTATTTTTTGCTCTTCTACATTTCACTACAAATCTAGTTATCCACTTTTTACGCTTGGGTTTTACCTCCCTACATGGAACACATTCCTCTTTTAGCGTTTCTAGAACTGTTTTAAAACTTTCCCACTCCTGTTCAACATCTGTTCCTACAATAATATCTTTCCAGATTATGTGGTTCGCTGCCTCTTTCATCCTCTTAACATCTGCCTTAGAGTAGTCGTATGTTCGCGTGTTTATGTTTACTTCTTTCCCTGCAATAAGATCCCAACGGATGATTTGATGGTCACTTGAGCCAAACAGTTCCCCAACGGTAACGTTTTCAATCATATTTTCCTCTGTGGTAAAAACTAGGTCGAGTATGTTTTTGCCTCTGGTGGCTGCTTCTACATGTTGAATTAAAAAATTGTCCGTTATGCACGTAACAAAAGGTTTTGACTCTACAAGTGCTTCTGCCATATCCCATTTTATTTCTGGATAGTTGAAATCTCCCATTAATAATAATTTCCCTTTACTTGCTTTTGCTATACTACTAATCAGCTCCTCATCTTCCTCTTTTTGACTTGATGGACATCTATAGCACACTCCAATCACTGTTTTTTCACCCTCACTTTCTATTTCTCCCCATACACTTTCATTTTTGTTACCACATGATAAATAATCTTTGATCGTTATATGAACAGAATTTATACAGTATAATAAAACGCCACCTCCCTTATTCTTGTCTCCAATTATCCTATCTTTCCTTAACATTGTATATCCCTCAATTTCAAGTTCACTATCTGCAATCTCCTCATATGTCCATGATTCTGTTAACCCTATTATATCTGGTTTTTCTTCTTCTACATACAGTTCCAATTCTTCTCTTTTATTTACTATGCTTCTCACATTTGCATAAAAACATTTTAGTTTGTAATGTTGTTGGTTTTCCTCTTTTTGCTTCTGCTTTATCATTTTAGTGTTTGCTTTTCTACTATGTATTTCACACTTCCCTGATACCAAATTACCCCTTTGACTACATCCTGTATAGCACCCTATTGTAGGCCTATCTTTAGTCTCATACTTCATAGGCCTTACTAGTTTAAATTTCTAACACAATGATAGAACATATACTTTGCTACAACATGCTGTCCTATCTCATTTAGATGTAAACCTCCCCTATCTAACATTTTACTTTTGTCTACTTTAACATCAATAAATTCCATTCCCATGTTCGCACACATCACCTGTAACCTAAGGTTGATACCTATTATTTTGCTATCTAGATAGTCTGACCCATCTGCTCTGTCTAAAATGCCCATCATTGTGACCTTTCTAAACTTTTTTTCCTTAAGTGTTCTCATAAGACTTTTATATTTATCCATAATTATTTCTGTACCATCTCTCTTTACATTATTTGTACCTGCCAATACTACCACATGACTGTTTCCTTTGTCATCTAACCTCTTTATTCTCCCCTCTATGTCCTCTATTTTTGCTCCCCCAATATCCATTCTTTCAAACATGTTGTGTTGTTTAGACAAATGTCTGCCAACCTCTCTCACCATTGAATCTCCTACTACCAAAACTGACCCCTCACCTATATGTGCATACTTCTCTCCAAAGCTCTCTGCCCTGTGAGCTGTTTCCTCACTCAAATCTCCCTTACTTCCTTGACTACACCTTGACTGCAGCTTCTTTAAAATTTCCTCCATTTTCACTTGTTTCCCTTCTATTTCCATCTGCCTCTTTTCTATCTCCTCTAATCTCTTCTCATTTTCCCTTATATTGCACTCCATTTGTGCCTGCCTCTCTTCAACTCTACATATCCTACATAAAACGGTTCCTTCATCTTCCAACGTTGTAGTAATACTAACATTTTCGCCACACAAATCACATAATCTGACTTGGCCTTTCCTCGCAGCAGTTCGTCTCGTCTTAGTGGCCATACTAATTTTGCTATTTATTTCCGTTAGCCAATAAGTTATATTAATACCTAATAAAATGTATACTTCTTAAAGCAACGCCAAAAAAGGAACAAACAAATGTCGCTGGTATTTACCTTTCTACAAAGTATCAAAACGACTAGGCCTAGTGTTACTTGAGTGTTACTACCGCTCACTGTTCCACGCTATTTAATTCTGTCAAGTCACTAACTATCTGTTATAACAAGGCCACTATATTTGAAAATACGTATGCTACAATAAACTACAATCACAACTATGTTATTATTACACAAATTAATTTTCAACACTAATACTAATCTGAAACGTTATAAATCTCTGTTCTGTCAATTCAAACCAACCACCATCTTGAACAACCGGAAACGGAAAATCAGTTGAGCTAAGCTAAGTTAAGTTGAGCTAAGTTAAGCTAAGCTAAGCTAAGCTAAGTTAAGTTAAGCTAAGCTAAGATAAGTTAAGCTAAGTTAAGCTAGGTTAAGTTAAGTTAAGATAAGATAAGTTAAGCTAAGTTAAGCTAAGCTAAGTTAAGCTAATTTAAGTTAAGTTAAGTTAAGTTAAGCTAAGCTAAGTTAAGTTAAACTATGCTAAGTTAAGCTAAGTTAAACCAAGCTAAGCTAAATTAAGTTGAGCTAAGTTAAGCTAAGTTAAGCTAAGCTAAGTTAAGCTAAGCTAAGCTAAGTTAAGCTAAGCTAAGCTAAGTTAACTAACGTTAAACAAACATCCTAAACCAGGAGAATCTCCTGGATCCCCAAAGGAAAACTGACCTGGTATGCGTCCACGAACTCAATGAGGAAGACGCCGAAACTGTAGCTGATGCCGTCAACGATGAGGTTGCAGATCAGGGAGGAGACGACAATCACCCAGCCCCAGCCTCCGTTGGGAGCAGCTGGGATGTACTCTTGGGCACTCTCTAGCGGGGTCTGCAGATGGGGCAGATGGTCAGGGTGTGTGTTATTTTGAGGGTGGGGGCATGACAAATGCAATGTTAGGTATGATAAAAAGAAATATTAAACATAGGAGTAAGAAAGTGATAGTCAAACTGTATAAAGCATTAGTTAGATCTAGATTGGAGTACTGTGTACAGGTGTGGAGTCCTTATCATAGAGGGGATATATAAACATGCTGGAAAGAATACAAAAATGAGCGACAAAGATGATAGTGGGATTCCAGAATTAGAGTTATGAGGAAAGACTCAGAAAAACCGGCCTACAGTGTCTCGAAGAGAGAAGAATTCGAGGTGACTTAATACAGGTTTATAAGATGATCAGAGGAATGGATAAATTAGACTATAACAAGTTTTTTTTTAAATACAGCCACCTACGAGGGCATAGCTACAAGCTGACTAAAGAGAGGTCCAGGTTAGATATTAGGAAATATTTTTTTAGTCAGAGAGTGGTGTCTGCTTGGAATGCATTGCCAGGGGAGGTAGTGGAGGCAGGGACAGTTAATGCATTTAAGAATAAACTGGATGCGCATAGCTTTTAGAGCAAGGTGATGTAAATGTAACTGGTTGTATACAGACTCTGCAGGGTCTTCTAAACCAGTATAAAGACGTTAAGTTAAGTTAAGTTAAGTTAAGTTAAGTTAAGTTAAGTTGAGTTGAGTTGAGTTGAGTTGAGTTGAGTTGAGTTGAGTTAAGTTAAGTTAAGTTAAGTAAAGTTAAGTTAAGTATGACGTGTCTAGAAGCAGAGAGCAGAAGGAAGGAGAGATAGGGAAGAGGTAAAAGAGGAGGAGTGAGATGAAAGGAAGAATAGAGATAGAGGGAGTGAGTTGTAGGTTAGAAATGGGAATAATAGGAGAGAGAAGACTGAAAGAGGGAAAGACAGAAAAGGAAAGAGAAGAGGAAAGAGAAAAGGGAAGAGGTTTTGTGCATTATATGTGAAAAATGGAGAGAGAGAGAGAGAGAGAGAGAGAGAGAGAGAGAGACATAAAGAAGAGACACACAAGGAGTTAATTATAGGTTATAAAAGAGAGAGAAACGGAGTGACAGAGAGATGTTTTGAGAAATAGAGAACCTGTAGATAGAGGAAGAGATAGAGGTATGTAAGGTACGAGAGATAGGAGGAGTGAGAAATTGATAACAGAGAGGGAGATACAAAAAGGAGTTGAGAGAGAGGACGAATAAGTTAAATGTGAGAAACAGAGAACAGAGAGAGAGAGAGAGAGAGAGAGCGAGAAATGGATGGAAAGAGGAATGAGTTAAGTATGACTAATAGAGAAGAAATAGTCACTGAGAAGAGGATAGAGGATAACCTATGTATAATAAATAGAGAAGAGAGAGATAGATAGATAGATAGATAGATAGATAGATAGATAGATAGATGGATAGATAGATAGATAGATAGATGGATGGATGGATGGATGGATGGATGGATGGATGGATGGATGGATAGATAGATAGATAGATAGATAGATAGATAGATAGATAGATGGATGGATGGATGGATGGATGGATAGATAGATAGATAGATAGATAGATGGATCGATAGATAGATAGATAGATAGATAGATAGATAGATAGATAGATAGATAGATAGATAGATAGATAGATAGATAGATAGATAGATAGATAGATAGATAGATAGATAGATAGATAGTGTTGAGTAGAAAAGATATATCAAGTAATGGGAATTGTGTAAGCGGGGAAGTTGGAGAGAGAGCGATGGAAATTGTGCGAGCAAAGAAGATAAGGGAAAGAGAGAGAGATGGAAATTCTTGGGGTAAACAAAAGAACGAGACACAGAGAAATGGAGAACATCACACTGGAATCTGGTTGTGGTAATCTTGCACCTTCTTTTGTCAGTATGTCTGCCTCCTCGTTGCCTTGGATGTTAAATCATTAAGTTCAGAATTTTTCTGGCTTTCTAGTGCTGTAACCACGGACAGGGCATCTGTAAACAGGACTATATGGCTTTCATTGCTTTCGCCTGTCAGCATTGCTTCTACTGCAGCCTTCAGTGCCTCTGCCTCCGCCCTAAAGTTGCTTGAAAATTTTCCAGTTGCCACTGACAGTGTTTGTTAGGCTCAGGGATACCCCTCCCCCTCCATTCTGTGTTGTGTTTGTTACAGAACCGTCGGTGTATGCATGGGTCCAGTCCATGCTTGGGTAGTTTTTCGCTATGTACCTCAGGGTTATGTCTCTTCTTTCTTTTTCAGTCTGGCTGTTCTTGTTTCCAATACCCGGTATATTTTCTAACACCTCTGGAATGATATGCTGCTTCCAGGTGGGTTTGCGATGTTAGGCCTGCTGCATCCGATTGTTTGCTACGGTGAGATTTTCTTCAGAGGTTCACATAGCCAGATCGTCTGCAAACATGGAGCTGTGGACTCTTCTTGGTATATTCTCTAAGATGTTGTTTATATACACCAGAAAACGTGTGGGTGACAATTCTCCCTCTTGGGGTACTCCTTGCTCCAGTGTTACCCTTTTGCTCATCTGCCCTTGTAGTTGAACTCTGGCTGTTCTGTTTTCGAGGTAGTGGATGATCCATATGTACATTTTTCCAGATACTTCACTTCTTCGTAGCTTGACTTTAAGTCCCTCTTTCCACATCTTGTCAAATGCCTTCTCTAGATCCAACCTAACCGCTACTGTATGCTTTTTCTTTTGGTAAACATCCTCAATTTCCTGCGCTATGAGAGTGATCTGGTCCTCAGTGGATCTGTTTTGTCTAAATCCTGCTTGCTGTGGAATTAATATGTGTTTTTCTTCCAGGTGCCACATCAGTCTGTTGTTTATTATACGCTCCATCAGTTTACCTACACAGCTCACTAGACTGGTAGGCCTGTATCCATTTGGATCTGTTCTATCTTTTCCTTTCTTTGGTACTGGTATAAGTACAGCATCTTTCCATGCTTGCGGTACAATTCCCTTTTTCCAGCTTTGGTTCAGGACTGATAGTAACTTGCTCTTTGCTGTTTGGCCGAACCCCATCAGCATTTCATTTGTTATCCCATCTTTTCCGTGCGATTTCTTTTTCTTTAAGGTTCTCATTGCCTCATCCATTTCATTCATTGTTAGTTTTGCCATCATGTGCTCAACTGGTGCCATATTGATGTTGTCGTGGCTCTTTTGTTCTTCACTAATGTCTGCATGCCTGTCTGTAGGGACATCAATGTGGTTTGCTCTGGCATAATGTTCTATAAAAACGTTTGCTACTTTTTTCCAGTGAGCATGTTGTCGCCGTGCTTGATGGTAATTTGTTTATATGATGGTATTTTGTCATTCATGACTCTGACTAATTTCCATATTTTGTTCCCTTCTTTATCTAGATTAAGGCTTTCTGTTTTTTTTTCCAACTGTCTCTTGTTATTTGGTTCAGTGTTCTTTTGTATTTCGCAGTGATGGCCTTGAGGGTGATATTTGCTTCAATAGATTGCTCTCTCTCTCTCTCTCTCTCTCTCTCTCTCTCTCTCTCTCTCTCTCTCTCTGCCATGTTTCTAGTATTTGAGACTTCATCCTCAGCTTTCTGCAGTTCATGATTCCAAAATGGCTTGTAGTTTTTCCTTGCTCCTCTTGGGATGGTTTCGGTGTCTGCTTGCAGTATTGCTTTGCTTAGGCTCTCCAACATAGGTTTCATATTCTTATTTCGTGTGTTGATAGTTTCACACAGCCATCTGTCAGCATTGCAAATCTGTCCCAGTCGGCTCGTCTATAGTTCCAACGTGGCAGCGGTTTTATTTCCTAGGGGCCTACGTCCATATCAATTTCTAGCCTAATTGGCCTGTTGTCGCTACTTGTCAATTGGTCGAGCACATGACGATCTATTTTGTGATGGATTTCCCCCGTGGAGAAGGCCAAGTCTTGAGTGGGGGTGGTATGCCATGTGCTGGAATAGAAGCTAGGGCTGTCGTCCGGCCTATTGATGAGATAGAGATTTGTGTCTATCTCCCAGTCTTCCACTATATCACCTCTGCTGTCTGTGTCCGAATATCCCCATCTCTCCGAGTGATTGTTAAAGTCTCCAACCACTAGACAGCTGGAGTCCGTGATTTCCATACTCGAGAGTGACAGTTCTTTGTTGGATGGGCCATACAGGTTGAAGACACGGATTGTGTCATTATGTCGACTCCTACAATTTCTGCTTGGCGTGATGAATTTGATTTGGCTTGGCTTGGCTTCGTTCGTTCTCAATCTCCCGCTACCAAATCCTGAAAGGGCTTAAGTAACAGAATGTAGTTCAGAGAACGGAATGCGTTGTGTCGTAGTTTACAGCTTGACTGCGATATTTGCACTTTTCGGTCCAACACATCCGACTTCAGCAAGCATTATTTGAATACCGGATTAGCATTCCCTCTTCGATCCCTTCTCCTTAGCCAGTCTGCCCTGCTGCAGCCTGTTATCCAGGATCACGTTAGCAGTCAGCTATGGATCGCTGACCCCTACAGCTCATGCGTTGCTCAGCGTCTTGATCCCCAATCTAATTTAAGTGAGAAAAAGTTGCGCAGTTCGTCGACCTGATTCTCTCGTCCCAGTCCAACTTTAACCAGTGGCAAGACAAGTCAGGACGATTGGATATGGACTCGGGTGCAGTGGATGACCACGGCTGCTCAAGGGCCTGGCCGTGTTCTATGCGGTCCACACCGTTCAGCACATTTACTATCGTGGTAGTCTGATGACGAATTTAGCTGGGCTAGAGCAGGGCAGAGCAAATCTAAAAAATCTTTCCCTGTTCTTGGCTTACACACTTACACACACGTACTCAAATACCCACCTCAAAATCCACAGATGAGGGCGTCAGTATCGAATTTGTTCTCAACATCTCGTGAATCTCGCTAGCACTGCTGTATCTGGTTGTGTCTTCTCCTCGGCTGTCGGCGCGACTCCCCATGACGCGTTAAATGAATACTTACTAAAGCCCATCAAATGAGTATTTACTAAAACTAGAAAAATGAATATTTACTAATACTGGAAAAGTGAACACTTACTAAAACTAGAAAGTGAATATTTAGTAATACTGGAAAATGGAATACTTACTAAAACTAGAAAAGTGAATGTTTAGTAATTCTTGAAAAGTGAATACTTACTAAAATTAGAAAAGTGAAAATTTAGTAATACTGGAAAAGTGAATACTTAACTAAAACTCCAAAATGAGCACTTATAAATAGTTGAAAAGAAATACGTTTAATAACTTAGTGAATACTTAACTAACTTCAACAAGTAAATGTATTCTGGAACTAGCAAAGAGAATACTTACTAAAACTCTAGAAGTAAATGCTTATTAAAAATCGAAATGTGAATATCTAATTTTTGCAAATACAACTGAATACTTAGATGAAACTAGAAAAGGAATACCTACTAAAACTGGAAAGTGAATACATACTAAAACTGGAAAAGGGAATGCCTATTAAAACTAGAAAAGTCAATATTTACTAAAACTTGAAAAGTGAATACCCATTAAAACTAGAAAAGTGCATTTCTACTAAAAATGAGAAAAGGGAATGCCTACAAAAACTAATAAAGTGAATTCCTACGAAACGCGAAATTGAATACTTACACAAATCGAAAAGCAAACGCTTCCTAAAACTAGAAAAGTGATTACCTACTAAAACTAGAAAAGTGAATACCTAATAAAACACAAAAGTAAATCTTACTAAAACTAGAAAGGTGTACACTTAATAAAACTAGATAAGTCAATACCTACTAAAACTACAAACGTGTATACTTACTAAAACTAGACAAGTCAACACCTACTACAACTAGAAAAGTGAATACATTCTAAAACACAAAAAGTAAATACCTAAAAAAACGCACAAAAAAGAAATACCTTCTGAAACACAAAAAGTGAATGCCTACTAAACTAGAAAAGTGAATACCTAGTAAAACTAGAAACGTGGATACTTTCTAAAACTCCAATAGTCAATATCTATTAAATACGAAAAGTGAATACGTACTAATAACGACACAAGTGAATATCTACTAAAATTCGAATAGTGAATATCTACTAATAGTCAAAAAGTGAACACCTACAAAAACTTGACAAGTGAATACTTACTCAAATCGAAAAGTGAATACATACTAAAACTAGAAAATTTTATATTTACTAAAACTCGAAAAAGGCTTACAATTCGAAAATTGAAAATTTATCTGAAACTTATCACGGAAAATCTTAACTAAATCCCTACAAACGAATACTTAATCTAAATTCGACAAACTAATACTCAACTAACAAAAATCTTTTAACTAACTGAACTCTCTCTAGCCTTCGACTGTGCCCAGCCTATCTACAAGGCAGCAGATGGCTTATCTTATCATATTGCTATAGAGTCCTGGATTCAGCACAGGTGATGTTCGTAGCAACAACCTAATCCTTCCAGTATCAACGGTCTCGCCACAGATTACCAGGGCATGGGATTTCTCTGTCAAAAGCGTATCGTCTTCAGAGCGAAATACATCAATCTCTCAGTTTCTTTATCCCTGGGTAACCCTTGAAATAATTGTCAAGTCTCTTGGAACGTCTATATTACAGACCAAAGTACGTAATATGTATAAACAAATTTAATTATAAATGGCTTTGTTTTTATTATTGATTATATTTCTATGGTTGTCTTTCTTTCCGCTTGTTCTGCTTGTTCCTTTCACCGGGGGGTTATGAAGAGATTTCTTGACCGGGTCCTAGTTCGTGCTTGTACCTTTCAGTGTCAGGTTATGAAGAGATTCCTTGACCGGGTCCTAGTTCGTGCTTGTACCTTACAGTGCCAGGTTATAGAGACGTTTCTTGACCGGGCCCTAGTTCGTGCTTGTACCTTTCAGTGTCAGGTTATGAAGAGGTTTCTTGACCGGGCCCTAGTTCGTGCTTGTACCTTTCAGTGTCAGGTTATGAAGAGATTCCTTGACCGGGTCCTAGTTCGTGCTTGTACCTTTCAGTGTCAGGTTATGAAGAGATTCCTTGACCGGGTCCTAGTTCGTGCTTGTACCTTTCAGTGTCAGGTTATGAAGAGATTCCTTGACCGGGTCCTAGTTCGTGCTTATACCTTTCAGCGTCAAGTTATGGAGACGTTTCTTGACCGGGCCCTAGTTCGTGCTTGTACCTTTCAGTGTCAGGTTATGGAGACGTTTCTTGACCGGGTCCTAGTTCGTGCTTGTACCTTTCAGTGTCAGGTTATGAAGAGGTTTTTTTGTCTGGGTCCTAGTATGTACTTGTGCCTTTCAGTGTCAGGTTATGAAAAGGTTTTTTGTCCGGGTCCTAGTATGTACTTGTGCCTTTCAGCGTCAGGTTATGAAGCGGTTTCTTGACCGGGTCCTGGTATGTGCATCATACACAGGGAGCTTAACTGCTTCTGTTATTTCTTCTATCCATCTTTTGTGTGGTCATCCCTTGGCTTTGTATCCATTGTATCTGTATAGCATTGCTTTCTGAGGGTACTATCTGGTGTTTGACGTGTCACGTGACCGAACCATTTGGTTTGCTGTCTTTTGATGAGGTCTAGCACTGGTGTTGTACCTACTTGTTTACTATTATCTTCGTTTCTAATTATATCCATTCTTGTTACCTCAAGCATTCTGCGCAGGCATTTCATCTCTGTTGTTACGATGTTTATTGTATCTTTGTTTGTTAATGTCCAATTCTGGCACTGATATCACAATGTGTTTTGGAATATCGTGTTGAATAGCGTTCTTTTTGTATCCATTGTCACGTGTTTACTTTCTAATATCGGGGACATTTGCCCAATGATTTGACTTGCTTTATTACATCTGTTTTATATTTTGGTGTCATCTTTGTTATGTAACAGTTCCAGCCGGAGCAAGGGGAGTTTAGGATGCCTGAACATGTTAAAGCTTAAAGCTACCTGAATGCATGTCAAGATCACTCACCGTCTCAGCAAAGGAGAACAGAGTTGGGTTAAGGAATGTGGACAGGTAGAAACTGACCACTGGCCTTCCGGTTTTGGTAGGGGGAGATTGATTGACAGACGAAATTGGCAGCGGGGCTTGCTGCGAGAGAATGAGTGACAGGTGTGCAAAGTGTTTTGTTCCAATGGGACTGAAGATGGCCATCACCATCGATTGGTCAAGCTCTGGCCTTGCTTGAGGATATATAACTCGAGACAACGTTTAGCTCGAGAGGCTGGATAAAGAGATGGAGAGAGGCTAGAGAGAGAGGATGTATGGAGGAGAGTGAGAGAGAGAGAGAGAGAGACTGATAGAAGAGCGATTGATAGACGGTTGGACGAATGTTTAGTGATAGAACAGGATCGCCCAAGTAGGTGTGTGAGTTTTGCATTAATAGATAATCTGAACGTGTGTTTGTAAGCAAGGACACATTGTGAACGAGTTATGTCGAGATCGCCCGCCTGAGGGGATTTCAGTGAGGAAGAGTATTTGATAAGGTGTGTTGAAGACGCAGTTAAGGCGATGTGTGTGTGATGTAATTGCAAGGCAATAGAACTGGGTTTTAGTTAGTTGGGAATTCCATCAATAGCTAATGCTTACAATTCCCGTTTCAGTAGAATGTTTAGTTAAGATATGTATTATATTGTGTTTGTAATTTCTCTACTCATTGTATATTATGAGTATGATATAATAAATATGCCACCTGCTGTGTGATATGTCATTTACTGAGTATGGTCATGATGAGGTGGATGATTGTGAGAATGTTATAAGTTAGAATAACGGCCAGGGCAACCATGGGGTCTGCTACGGTTATCTGCTGAAATTATGTTACCCAGCTACGTGATATTTTTCCCCTATTGTAATTGTTGGTTTTGTATGAATATTTTCTGTTCTTTCTTTTCTTGGTATCGTCATTACCTCGGTTATCTCTCTCTGTTGATTTTCATACCATAATCCGTACAGACCTCATTAAGATTGTTGATTTTCATACCATAATCCGTACAGACCTCATTAAGATTGTTGATTTTCATACCATAATCCGTACAGACCTCATTAAGATTGTTGATTTTCATACCATAATCCGTACAGACCTCATTAAGATTGTTGATTTTCATACCATAATCCGTACAGACCTCATTAAGATTGTTGATTTTCATACCATAATCCGTACAGACCTCATTAAGATTGTTGATTTTCATACCATAATCCGTTCAGACCTCATTAAGATTGTTGATTTTCATACCATAATCCGTTCAGACCTCATTAAGATTGTTGATTTTCATACCATAATCCGTTCAGACCTCATTAAGATTGTTGATTTTCATACCATAATCCGTACAGACCTCATTAAGATTGTTGATTTTCATACCATAATCCGTACAGACCTCATAATGATTGTTGATTTTCATACCATAATCCGTTCAGACCTCATTAAGAGTATTGGTATGTTCCTTCAGTTGCTTTTCTGAGACAGCTATTATTGCTTGGCCATCATCAAGGTTAATTTAATTGTTTATTGAAGCTGTTTTTCTCATAAATGTTGGCTTTTTTTTTTTACAATAGCGTCTGCATATGTAAAAAGTAAAGCATTACTGCCGTAGGGGGTGAGGTGTTAGCGATATCACATTTCAAAGGCTCTGCTATATAAGGGCGGTAGCCATCTCCTCTCCCTCGCCTCTTTTACTTCCCGGACTGAACCGGTACCCATTTAAGGCTGGGTCGACCCGGGAGCCATTTCGGTCTGAAAAAATATTACCGCCTCAACTGCTTAATGAACACAGGACCACCCAGATGCGAAGCCAATGCGCTAACCACTGCGCTACGTGGCTACATATGTGATAAACAGTAAATGAGATAGTATACAGACTAAATATAAATATAAATGTCCAGAATAGCCTACGTTTGCTTCAATCTATTTAAATGGACAATGACTCACAGAACATACTTTTATTGAACTTGGGTACCCCCAGCCTCAGGATGAGAGCTGCTTTCTTCGAACAAATTCAAGTTGACGCCTGACAGCGTACGAAGAAGAAGAAGAAGACGAAGAGGAACTTGGGTGCCCCAAAATGTACTCAGTTCTGTATTTACGACAAGTTTCGGCAACAATTCTAGAACTTTGTTCCTTTTGCGGTTGATCCGAATTTTCCCCGGACTTTGTCAAGTGCGCATTTACAACTGGGTTCACATTGGAATACGATCATAACCTGATGTTAGTCAGGGTCAGGTTAAATATACTGATCAGACTATGTTAGTCAGGGTCAGGTTAAATATACTGATCAGAATATGTTAGTCAGGGCCAGGTTAAATATACTGATCAGACTATGTTAGTCAGGGCCAGGTTAAATATACTGATCAGACTATGTTAGTCAGGGCCAGGTTAAATATACTGATCAGACTATGTTAGTCAGGGCCAGGCTAAATATACTGATCAGACTATGTTAGTCAGGGCCAGGCTAAATATACTGATCAGAATATGTTAGTCAGGATGATGCAAAACATACTGATTAAGACACCCCCGAGTGTTAAATTGTTATTTTTATGATTTAGATGTAATCTTGGTGGAATCCTCATCTTTCTATGCTCCCTAGTACTCTAACGAAGGCAACAGTCGACTCAAGGCTCCGTGCACTGCCGTACAGCTTCTCGTGGAAGGACACTGGCTGTTGACAAATGCTACTTTTTTTGTCGGTATACAGTGGACAGGATTGCAAAATATGTTCTGCCTTCATGGGGGCTGTGCCACAGGCATAAAGGTCTTAAGTGCCAATCTTGAACTTGTTGTACAGATGGCATCTCAGTATGTTGTGACCGGTGCGTAGCCGGAGAATTATCACCTGGTCTCGCCTGGAGAGTTGATGGTAGGCATCGTTTTCTATGGGGCCAGGGTGGTCTTTTTTCATTTTGCACTGTACGTTGCCCTGATGAATGCTTTAGTCTTAATGTATGTGATTTCTGCATCACTCTGCTGCCGCATTCCTCCCTCTCTGGCGAGTCTATCCGCCTCCTCATTGCCTGACATGTCTCAGTGGGCTGATATTCACTGGGCTGTGCTTTTTTTAAAGCGAGTCTGCCAGAGCACCAAGCTCATTTTTGTGCTGATTCTTGAGCGACATTAACACTGCGAGGGCGTCTGTGAAAATGACCACTTGCTTTTCTGCCTGCTCCTTATGGTCTATAAGGGTTTCAGCTGCTTGTCTCAGAGCGCTGGCTTTGGCACTGAAGTTGCTGCAGCGTCTCCCAGTGGCAAATGTCGCTGAGTATACTTCGCTTCTTAGTTTTATAGTGATGCCTCCTCCCCCGTTCCCAATGGTATCTTTGGCTGAACCATCCGTATATGTGTGCGTCCAGGCTGTTGGTAGAAATGTTTGGTTGATGTAATTTGTAATTATGTGTTTTTTTCTGTTCCTCTGTTTGAGACTTTTGGAAAGAAATGAGACCATAATGGTTTCTTACTTCAACTACGACATCCCTTTGGGAACCCACATCCCTCTCTGACATCCCTTTGGAACCCCCATCCCTTTGGGAACCCACATCCCTTTGGGAACCCACATCCCTCTCTGACATCCCTTTGGAACCCCCATCCCTTTGGGAACCCACATCCCTTTGGGAACCCACATCCCTCTCTGACATCCCTTTGGAACCCCCATCCCTTTGGGAACCCACATCCCTTTGGGAACCCACATCCCTCTCTGACATCCCTTTGGAACCCCCATCCCTTTGGGAACCCACATCCCTTTGGGAACCCACATCCCTCTCTGACATCCCTTTGGAACCCCCATCCCTTTGGGAACCCACATCCCTTTGGGAACCCACATCCCTCTCTGACATCCCTTTGGAACCCCCATCCCTTTGGGAACCCACATCCCTCTCTGACATCCCTTTGGAACCCCCATCCCTTTGGGAACCCACATCCCTCTCTGACATCCCTTTGGAACCCCCATCCCTTTGGGAACCCACATCCCTTTGGGAACCCACATCCCTCTCTGACATCCCTTTGGAACCCCCATCCCTTTGGGAACCCACATCCCTCTCTGACATCCCTTTGGAACCCCCATCCCTTTGGGAACCCACATCCCTCTCTGACATCCCTTTGGAACCCCCATCCCTTTGGGAACCCACATCCCTTTGGGAACCCACATCCCTCTCTGACATCCCTTTGGAACCCCCATCCCTTTGGGAACCCACATCCCTTTGGGAACCCACATCCCTCTCTGACATCCCTTTGGAACCCCCATCCCTTTGGGAACCCACATCCCTTTGGGAACCCACATCCCTCTCTGACATCCCTTTGGAACCCCCATCCCTTTGGGAACCCACATCCCTCTCTGACATCCCTTTGGAACCCCCATCCCTTTGGGAACCCACATCCCTCTCTGACATCCCTTTGGAACCCCCATCCCTTTGGGAACCCACATCCCTTTGGGAACCCACATCCCTCTCTGACATCCCTTTGGAACCCCCATCCCTTTGGGAACCCACATCCCTCTCTGACATCCCTTTGGAACCCCCATCCCTTTGGGAACCCACATCCCTCTCTGACATCCCTTTGGAACCCCCATCCCTTTGGGAACCCACATCCCTTTGGGAACCCACATCCCTCTCTGACATCCCTTTGGAACCCCCATCCCTTTGGGAACCCACATCCCTCTCTGACATCCCTTTGGAACCCCCATCCCTTTGGGAACCCACATCCCTCTCTGACATCCCTTTGGAACCCCCATCCCTTTGGGAACCCACATCCCTTTGGGAACCCACATCCCTCTCTGACATCCCTTTGGAACCCTCATCACTTTGGAACCCACATCCCTCTCTGACATCCATGTGGAACCCCAATCCCTTTGCAACCCCCATCCCTTTGGGAACCCACATCCCTCTCTGACATCCCTTTGGAACCCCCATCCCTTTGGAACCCCCATCCTTTTGGGAACCCACATTCCTCTCTGACATCCCTTTGGAACCCCAATCCCTTTGCAACCCCCATCCCTTTGGGAACCCACATCCCTCTCTGACATCTCTTTTGAACCCTCATCACTTTGGAACCCACATCCCTCTCTGACATCCCTTTGGAACCCCCATCCCTTTGGAACCCCCATCCTTTTGGGAACCCACATTCCTCTCTGACATCCCTTTGGAACCCCAATCCCTTTGCAACCCCCATCCCTTTGGGAACCCACATCCCTCTCTGACATCCCTTTGGAACCCTCATCACTTTGGAACCCACATCCCTCTCTGACATCCCTTTGGAAACCCCATCCCTTTGGAACCCCCATCCTTTTGGGAACCCACATTCCTCTCTGACATCCCTTTGGAACCCCCATCCCCTTGGAACCCCCATCCCTTTAGAACCCCCATCCCTTTGGGAATCCACATCTCTCTCTGACATCCCTTTGGAACCCCCATCCCTTTGGGAACCCACATCCCTTTGGGAACCCACATCCCTCTCTGACATCCCTTTGGAACCCCCATCCCTTTGGGAACCCACATCCCTTTGGGAACCCACATCCCTCTCTGACATCCCTTTGGAACCCCCATCCCTTTGGGAACCCACATCCCTTTGGGAACCCACATCCCTCTCTGACATCCCTTTGGAACCCCCATCCCTTTGGGAACCCACATCCCTTTGGGAACCCACATCCCTCTCTGACATCCCTTTGGAACCCCCATCCCTTTGGGAACCCACATCCCTTTGGGAACCCACATCCCTCTCTGACATCCCTTTGGAACCCCCATCCCTTTGGGAACCCACATCCCTCTCTGACATCCCTTTGGAACCCCCATCCCTTTGGGAACCCACATCCCTCTCTGACATCCCTTTGGAACCCCCATCCCTTTGGGAACCCACATCCCTTTGGGAACCCACATCCCTCTCTGACATCCCTTTGGAACCCCCATCCCTTTGGGAACCCACATCCCTCTCTGACATCCCTTTGGAACCCCCATCCCTTTGGGAACCCACATCCCTCTCTGACATCCCTTTGGAACCCCCATCCCTTTGGGAACCCACATCCCTTTGGGAACCCACATCCCTCTCTGACATCCCTTTGGAACCCCCATCCCTTTGGGAACCCACATCCCTTTGGGAACCCACATCCCTCTCTGACATCCCTTTGGAACCCCCATCCCTTTGGGAACCCACATCCCTTTGGGAACCCACATCCCTCTCTGACATCCCTTTGGAACCCCCATCCCTTTGGGAACCCACATCCCTCTCTGACATCCCTTTGGAACCCCCATCCCTTTGGGAACCCACATCCCTCTCTGACATCCCTTTGGAACCCCCATCCCTTTGGGAACCCACATCCCTTTGGGAACCCACATCCCTCTCTGACATCCCTTTGGAACCCCCATCCCTTTGGGAACCCACATCCCTCTCTGACATCCCTTTGGAACCCCCATCCCTTTGGGAACCCACATCCCTCTCTGACATCCCTTTGGAACCCCCATCCCTTTGGGAACCCACATCCCTTTGGGAACCCACATCCCTCTCTGACATCCCTTTGGAACCCCCATCCCTTTGGGAACCCACATCCCTCTCTGACATCCCTTTGGAACCCCCATCCCTTTGGGAACCCACATCCCTCTCTGACATCCCTTTGGAACCCCCATCCCTTTGGGAACCCACATCCCTTTGGGAACCCACATCCCTCTCTGACATCCCTTTGGAACCCTCATCACTTTGGAACCCACATCCCTCTCTGACATCCATGTGGAACCCCAATCCCTTTGCAACCCCCATCCCTTTGGGAACCCACATCCCTCTCTGACATCCCTTTGGAACCCCCATCCCTTTGGAACCCCCATCCTTTTGGGAACCCACATTCCTCTCTGACATCCCTTTGGAACCCCAATCCCTTTGCAACCCCCATCCCTTTGGGAACCCACATCCCTCTCTGACATCTCTTTTGAACCCTCATCACTTTGGAACCCACATCCCTCTCTGACATCCCTTTGGAACCCCCATCCCTTTGGAACCCCCATCCTTTTGGGAACCCACATTCCTCTCTGACATCCCTTTGGAACCCCAATCCCTTTGCAACCCCCATCCCTTTGGGAACCCACATCCCTCTCTGACATCCCTTTGGAACCCTCATCACTTTGGAACCCACATCCCTCTCTGACATCCCTTTGGAAACCCCATCCCTTTGGAACCCCCATCCTTTTGGGAACCCACATTCCTCTCTGACATCCCTTTGGAACCCCCATCCCCTTGGAACCCCCATCCCTTTAGAACCCCCATCCCTTTGGGAATCCACATCTCTCTCTGACATCCCTTTGGGAACCCACATCCTACTCTGACATCCCTTTGGAATCCACATCTCTCTCTGACATCCCTTTGGGAACCCACATCCCACTCTAACATCCCTTTGGAACCCACATACCTCTCTGACATCCCTTGGGAACCCACATCCCTTTGGAACCCACATCCCTCTCTGACATCCCTTTGGAACCCACATCCATTTATGCATCCCTTGGGAACCCACATCACTTGGGAACCCACTGCCATCTATGACATCCCATGGAAACCCACTGCCATCTATGACATCACTTGGGAACCCACTGCCATCTATGACATCCCTTGGGAACCCACTGCCATCTATGACATCCCTTGGGAACCCACTGCCATCTATGACATCCCTTGGGAACCCACTGCCATCTATGATATCCCTTGGGAACCCACTGCCATCTATGACATCCCTTGGGAACCCACTGCCATCTATGACATCCCTTGGGAACCCACTGCCATCTATGACATCCCTTGGTAACCCACTGCCATCTATGACATCCCTTGGGAACCCGCTGCCATCTATGACATCCCTTGGGAACCCACTGCCATCTATGACATCCCTTGGGAACCCGCTGCCATCTATGACATCCCTTGGGAACCCACTGCCATCTATGACATCCCTTGGGAACCCGCTGCCATCTATGACATCCCTTGGGAACCCACTGCCATCTATGACATCCCTTGGTAACCCACTGCCATCTATGACATCCCTTGGTAACCCACTGCCATCTATGACATCCCTTGGTAACCCACTGCCATCTATGACATCCCTTGGGAACCCGCTGCCATCCTTATGTGAAGGTATATTGCTGGATTGTCATGTCAAATATGACCATACCAGTAAACTGGTCGGTTGTGTGACCAGAATGTCGCATGTCAATTTGACCATGACAGGTTTTGAACGTGTTCCAGATCCGACATGCTTGATAGAAACATTGAACGAACACATCTCTCTCTCTCTCTCTCTCTCTCTCTCTCTCTCTCTCTCTCTCTCTCTCTCTCTCTCTCTCCCTTTCTCACTCTTGTCTTATCTACATGTACCGCGAGGCGTCGTGAGGAGCCGCAGATATCTGACTTGGGCCAGGGACGTTACTGTAGTTGTCGACATCCTATAGCGGTATATAATATTCTAACATTTGCTATCCGCCTGGTTCTCGGTCTTCCACGGTTGTGTCAGCTCGATCGCCCTACATCCGTTATACGTGCACAAGTGTAGTCTGTGATCAATGTACTGAGCAGTGTATGGGCTGTAACGGTCAGCGATCCAGAGCTGCCAAGACCCTTCTACACCTCCACGCGGTGTTCCTGGATAATAAGATGCAATAGAGCAGACTGGCTAAGGAGAAGGGATCGAAGAATGATGACTAACCCGGTACCGAAAAATGTCTGCTGAAGTCGGATGTACCGGTCCGAAAGGTGCAAATATCGCAGTCAAGCTGTTAACTACAACACTCCGCATTCTTCTCTCTAGACTACTTCCTGCTACTTGCAAAGCCCTTTTGAGGGCTTGGTAGAGAGAGTTTCTTCTTCTTCTTCTTCTTCTTCTTCTTCTTCGTACGCTGTCAGACGTCAACTTTAATTTGTTCAAAGAAAGCAGTGGTCATCCTGAGGCTGTCGACACTGCCATAGAGCTTGTCTAGTGTTGGCACTGGTGATGGCCACATGTTCTTTCTCTGGTCCTTGTATGTCGGGCAATTTTGCAGCAGATGGTCAGCGGTAATTTTTCCTGTACCACAGGTGCATTCGTCAGTGCCACCTATCTTCAGTTTATTGAATAGATGGTACCTCAGTCTGTTGTGGCCTGTGCGGATTCTGAAGACAACGACCTGCTCTCTTCTGTTCAACTGGTAATAGGCATCATTTTTTGTGTAGCCAGTATGTTCTGTTTCCTATTTGGCCATGTATCTGGCCATAATAAGCCTTTTGGACTCTGTATGTCACACTAGGATCTGGTTGTGGTAACCTTGCACTTTCTCTTGCCAGTATGTCTGCCTCCTCGTTGCCTTGAATGTTACAGTGGGATGGTGCGGACTGCTGACATAGTTGACAGAGTACTGCTCTTAGGTCATTAAGTTCTGTTTTTTTCTGGCTTTTCAGTGCTGTAACCACGTACAGGGCATATGTAAACAGGACTATCTGGCTTTCGTTGCTTTCGCTAATTTATAAGAAGAAGAAGAAAAAGACAAGAAGAAAGAAAAGGAGAAGGAGAAGAAGAAGAAGAAGAAGAAGAAGAAGAAAAAGAAGAAGCGAGAACATGCAGACAAACGTAACAGAAGACAAACGTCCTACCTGGCAGATTGACATCAATGTTGAACACGTGACAGCAGATCTCTCGCGCTTTCAAACAATCAAACAGACTCGTGAGGCGGACAAGTTACAAATACTAAATCTATTTTATTTTTTTTAGAAAACTGATACATTTGAATAAATCAATTAAATTATGGCACGGGCAAATTATGAATGTAGCGACATTACAGGTAGACCTGACGGTTTGTGGTTAATTGTGTTGATTATGGTGGTGGTGGGGATGGTAGTTGTGATAGTGATGGCGGTAGTGGGAGTTGTGATGAAGGTGTAGGAAGTTGTGGTAATGGTAGTTGTGATTATGGTGGTGGTGGGGATGGTAGTTGTGATAGTGATGGCGGTAGTGGGAGTTATGATGATGGTAGTGTTAGCCGAGGTGGTGTTGTTTCGAATGCCCACAATGAGTAGGTTTACTCTTTCTAAATGTTGCTGGATCAGCTCCTGTATTGAAGCTTCTGTCCTAGTGCCGCCCACTCTCTTGTGGTCCTGTTACTGGATCAGCTCCTGTATTGAAGCTTCTGTCCTAGTGCCGCCCACTCTCTTGTGGTCCTGTTGCTGGATCAGCTCCTGTATTGAAGCTTCTGTCCTAGTGCCGCCCCACTCTCTTGTGGTCCTGTTACTGGATCAGCTCCTGTATTGAAGCTTCTGTCCTAGTGCCGCCCACTCTCTTGTGGTCCTAAATGTTGCTGGATCAGCTTCTGTATTGAAGCTTCTGTCCTAGTGCCGCCCACTCTCTTGTGGTCCTAAATGTTGCTGGATCAGCTCCTGTATTGAAGCTTCTGTCCTAGTGCCGCCCCACTCTCTTGTGGTCCTGTTGCTGGATCAGCTCCTGTATTGAAGCTTCTGTCCTAGTGCCGCCCACTCTCTTGTGGTCCTGTTGCTGGATCAGCTCCTGTATTGAAGCTTCTGTCCTAGTGCCGCCCCACTCTCTTGTGGTCCTGTTACTGGATCAGCTCCTGTATTGAAGCTTCTGTCCTAGTGCCGCCCCACTCTCTTGTGGTCCTGTTACTGGATCAGCTCCTGTATTGAAGCTTCTGTCCTAGTGCCGCCTCACTCTCTTGTGGTCCTGTTGCTGGATCAGCTCCTGTATTGAAGCTTCTGTCCTAGTGCCGCCCACTCTCTTGTGGTCCTGTTGCTGGATCAGCTCCTGTATTGAAGCTTCTGTCCTAGTGCCGCCCCACTCTCTTGTGGTCCTGTTACTGGATCAGCTCCTGTATTGAAGCTTCTGTCCTAGTGCCGCCCACTCTCTTGTGGTCCTGTTACTGGATCAGCTCCTGTATTGAAGCTTCTGTCCTAGTGCCGCCTCACTCGCGAAACTCTCTACTCAGTTGTATCACCACCTTTGTCAGGGGGCTCTCGTTGCCCACTTCTACCTTCACTACCTCTTCCCATTTGTCCAATGCACAGACCCTCATCAGGTAGTCTTCTGCCTCTGCCATCCCTGACCTTCCTCGCTTAATGCGTGTGCCCTTGAGTGTATCCAAGTCTAAGTGCAAAGAGTGGCGTTTGTTGCTGGCAACGTTGGTGTACGCTTTTACCTGTGCTACTTGATGTTCCACCTTTACCTGCATACTTGATGGCCCACCTTTACCTGTGCTACTTGATGGCCCACCTTTACCTGTGCTACTTGATGTCCCACCTTTACCTGCGCTACTTGATGGCCCACCTTTACCTGCGCTACTTGATGGCCCACCTTTACCTGCGCTACTTGATGTCCCACCTTTACCTGCGCTACTTGATGGCCCACCTTTACCTGCGCTACTTGATGGCCCACCTTGATGCTTGGCAAATCAAGCAGGAATCTCATGGCAGCAATGAGAGTATCTCTAGTGTATCCCAGAACTGCTCTCATGCCCTCGTTCTGGATTCTCTCCAATCTATCTACCCATGTCTGCGACAGCGTGAGTAATCCAAGACCGTAGTCCAGAACAGACAAAACCAGTGCTTGCATCAACAGGAAGAGAGTCCATTGTTGCATGTATGTGGCCTCCATGACTTTGATTGCATTGATACCCCTCTTCTCTTTCAGAATCACATTTGTCAACAGTTTATTCTAAGAGAGACTTCTGTCGAATGTGAGACCCAGGTATTTCATGTCATGTCCTCTCTCAATGTTGGTGCCCATGCAGGTGGCCCCTGGTAGTGTATCTGAGACCGACCTATTGTTTAGGGAGAACCAGACAATCTTGGCTTTATATGGATTAATTTCAGCGATGTAGTCGGTGCACCAGTAAGATAGGCATAGATAGATATTACAGGACAAGTACGCAACTGGTGCAACTTTGCTTGTGATAGCCACCTACCACATTCTTATTTTAAAATGTTTGTTGACGATGTTGGGAAATTGTGGCTGAGATGTGCTGATGAGGGCTGTGTGTGGTTAAATGGTGGAGACGGGGGGAATGATGCAGAAAAGATGTTTTAGCAAGACATCAATATTATCTAGCTATGTCAGCATTTCCAACGAGCGGTATGTCGGGGTCTGTGTGTATGGCAAGGCCAAGAATAGAATTACTGTCCGACAGAGAGCATGTCGTAAGTGGCAACTAACTGTGTGACATGGCATAACACAGGCCATGGTTAGGTGGTTTGTTAAGAGCAGCATAGATGGCACCTAACAGGCTATTGGTCTACTTAGCTCTAGTGTTTAAGTCTATTAAGTTAGACTTGCACATCAGTTAACCACCCTCCACGGCATTCGTCTCAACACAGTGGAGTAATAAGCTGCTCAAGCCTAGCTCACTAAGCAGGAAATCCTCATCCATGCTATATTCAGCTCCTGTCAGAGCTGGGACCTGCACAGAGGCATCCGTCCCGGTAGATGTACGGGTCGACTAAGAACAAAGAATAAGTAATTGTGTTGTTAGTATTAAATCGCTGTAGTCACAGAGCGTATCAGCTTATCCGATAACATACACAGATACTGTTTCAGTGCGGAATGCATCTACACACACGAAACTGGTCGATATGACAGTCAATGAGACATCTACACACACAAAACTGGTCGATGTGGCAGTCAATGAGACATCTACACACACAACTAGTCGATATGACAGTCAATGAGACATCTACACACACGAAACTGGTCGATTTGACAGTCAATGAGACATCTACACACACGAAACTGGTCGATGTGACAGTCAATGAGACATCTACACACGTGAAACTGGTAGATATGACAGTCAATGAGACATCTACACACACAAAACTGGTCGATGTGGCAGTCAATGAGACATCTACACACACAACTAGTCGATATGACAGTCAATGAGACATCTACACACACGAAACTGGTCGATATGACAGTCAATGAGACATCTACACACACGAAACTGGTCGATGTGGCAGTCAATGAGACATCTACATGTGAAACTGGTCGATATGACAGTCAATGAGACATCTACACACACGAAACTGGTCGATATGACAGTCAATGAGAAATCTACACACGAAACTGGTCGATGTGGCAGTCAATAAGACATCTACACACGTGAAACTGGTCGATATGACAGTCAATGAGACATCTACACACGAAACTGGTCGATATGACAGTCAATGAGACATCTACACACACGAAACTGGTCGATGTGGCAGTCAATGAGACATCTACATGTGAAACTGGTCGATATGACAGTCAATGAGACATCTACACACACGAAACTGGTCGATGTGGCAGTCAATGAGACATCTACATGTGAAACTGGTCGATATGACAGTCATTGAGACATGCTGAATTGTAGCAGAATGCCTTAAGCCGACACCAACGGAAACAGTACACAATCGCTGGTATCGTATCCCTGGATACTAGAAGACATGTCGCATGTGGACAAAAAGCAGTTTTGTGACCAGAGACACTCTCTTTTTTGGACATACAGCAGAAAGAATACGACTGAAATCAAGGAAAGGTTTTTTGCGGACTGTACAGCCCCCCAAACAGAGCACCGAGAGAAGCCGCATAGAAAAGTGACGCCAAAAGAACAGTGAAGGTTGGATAGAGATCAGAGAATAACCTGTACCATGAATTGCCATATACTACGTGGAGATCTCTGGACAGGTGAGGGACAGGTGTGTCCAGGTGTGGGTCTAACCTGAACCATATACTACGCGGAGATCTCTGGACAGGTGAGGGACAGGTGTGCCCAGGTGTGGGTCTAACCTGAACCATATACTACGTAGAGATCTCTGGACAGGTGAGGGACAGGTGTGTCCAGGTGTGGGTCTAACCTGAACCATATACTAGGTGGAGATCTCTGGGCAGGTAAGGGACAGGTGTGTCCAGGTGTGGGTCTAACCTGAACCATATACTACGTGGAGATCTCTGGACAGGTGAGGGACAGGGGCAGGGACAGTTAATGCATTTAAGAATAAACTGGATGCGCATAGATTTTAGAGCAAGGTGATGTAAATGTAACTGGTTGTATACAGACTCTGCAGGGTCTTCTAAACCAGTATAAAGACGTTAAGTTAAGTTAAGGTGTGTCCAGGTGTGGGTCTAACCTGAACCATATACTACGTGGAGATCTCTGGACAGGTAAGGGACAGGTGTGTCTAGGTGTGGGTCTAACCTGAACCATATACTAGGTGGAGATCTCTGAACAGGTGAGGGACAGGTGTGCCCAGGTGTGGGTCTAACCTGAACCATATACTACGTGGCGATCTCTGGACAGGTGAGGGACAGGTGATGGACAGGTGTGCCCAGGTGTGAGTCTAACCTGAACCATATACTACGTGGAGATCTCTGGACAGGTGAGGGACAGGTGTGTCCAGGTGTGGGTCTAACCTGATCCATATACTACGCGGAGATCTCTGGACAGGTGAGGGACAGGTGTGTCCAGGTGTGGGTCTAACCTGAACTATATACTAGGTGGAGATCTCTGGACAGGTGAGGGACAGGTGTGTCCAGGTGTGGGTCTAACCTGAAAAAAGTGGGGATATGCAGACGATGAATGTGGGGTCGTCCAGGACCCGAAACACCTGATTATATGTCCTAGGATGCAGGAGTCCTGTACAGTGGAGGACCTGGTGGTGGTAAATGAAAGAGTTCGCAAATTATGTAAAGTTGCCTGACACGGAAAGTCTGTAATTCTAACATTCAGTGACAGACAAACAGACAGACTGATAGACAGAGAAACAAACAGACAGACAGTCGAATCTGTTGGCTAGTGTTTTCAGTGACGGTCAATGAGAACTGTCATGGCCAACTACTGTCGCTGTGACGAACCATGCATTAGTCAATCATTGATTGTGGTGGTATTAAATCATTCAAGCACAGCTATGTACATCAGCAATCATACAGTTATCGCTTGTAGGAATGTCGAAATGATTGACCAATCATAGTCGGTGATAGGTAGGGAGGTGGGAATGGGAAGGTGGGCTTTGGGGGGGGGGGAGGGATTTTGGTGATGTCCCTCTGTTCTGATAATATTACGAGGGTCGTTCAAGTCAAACAGGGACATTTTATGCAAGGAAACAAATTTTTCAAGTAGTCAAAATAGGATTTATTTTTCTAAATAATCTCCTGCAACGTGTATGCACTTATCCCAGGGTTTAAGTTTTGCTTGAAACGTTTCAGCATAGAAAGATTTGTCCAGTATGTCTGAACCAATGCAGGATAGCCTGTTTCACTTTGTCATCAGTGCTGAAATTCTGACCTCTCAAGAATTATGTTAGGCGTTTAAACAAGTGAAAATCACTAGGAGCGAGGTCTGGGCTGTAAGGTAGATGTAGCAATACATCCCAGCCGAGTTGCTGCAGATGGCAAATAGTGCGGTCAGCCATATAAGGTCGAGCGTTATTTTTCAGGAGCAGGACGCCCTATGTGATCAAACCAGGACTTTTTTTTGTTCGACACATCACTCAGAATGTGTAGCATACTGTTCACTGTTGATAGTGGCAACACGTGGTAGAGAATCAACATGGATGAGGCCAAATATGTCCCAGAAAACACTCGCCATCACTTTACCTGCAGACTCAATTTGTTGGCTCGTGATGATTGCGTGTGCTTCCACTGCTTGGATGCTCCCTTTCGATTCAGGAGCCTCTCATCACCACATTGTGAATGCAGTCTTCTGTACATTTCCGCAGGTTTCCCGCCTCCTTTCACAAGAAACTTCATCACAACACGCTGTTCCATGCAAGCACTAACTGTGCTGTCCGTCATATTTATCCATCTGTCACGTGACTAACCAATCGCAAGTGGCCCACCTAGCAGTAATAAGACACAAGTGTCCCGAACTAATGATAGTGGTTCCAGCACGCTATAACCCATACAGGTACAACTAGAACAAAAAGTCCTGGTTTGATTTGAACGTCCCTCGTAGAAATAATATTAAAAACGTGTGTGCGTGTGTGTGTGCTATGTTTGTGTGCTATGTTAATGTGCTATGATGTGATGTTCGTGTAAGTTTGTATGTACACAAATCTAGCATGCACTATAACAGCAGACGTGTCGTTACTGCTGCCATGACAACCAGTATCACAACAGTTAATGGAGGAAGTTTGACCGTCACACCTGCCCCTCGTGTCTCTGGGTCCACTGAGTAGCACAGCGGCCCCTGACAGTCCCAGGTGGCTGGGGAGATAGAGAGAGGTGAACACGTATAACATGTGTCCTAACGTGTTTGTTGTCCATCTGTGTGTCATAAAGGGTGTCAGATCTGTAGGTCTTCGTGTTGGTTGTACTTACAAGAGAGAGTGAATAAGTCAACTTAATATTAATATCTTCTTCTGTTTCTTCTTCGTTATCAATCTCCCGCTACCAACTCCTGAAAGGGGCTTTGCAAGTAGCAGGATGTTGTCTGGATAACGGAATGCGCTGTATCGTAGTTTACAGCTTGACTGCGATATTTACACCTTTCGGTCCGACGCATCTGACTTCAGCAGGTATTTTTGACTACCGAGTTAGCCTGCCCTTTCCGATCCCTTCTTCTCTTGGTCAGTCTGCTCTGTTGCAGCCTGTTGTCCAGGATCATCGCGTGCAGGTGTAGAAAGCTCTTGGCAGCTGTGGTACGCTGGTCCTGACGCTAGCAGTCAGCTCTGGGTCGCTGGCCCTGACGCTAGCAGTCAGCTCTGGTTCGCTGACCACTGCATCTCATACCTTGCTCAGCTCTGGTTCGCTGGCCCTGACGCTAGCAGTCAGCTCTGGTTCGTTGGCCCTGACGATAGCAGACAGATATGGGTCGCTGACCACTGCATCTCATACCCTGCTCAACATCTTGATACCTAATATTAGTATAATTTTGTTTCGGTTCTCTTCTGTTCCAAATAATCGACTTCACTCCACTCTGAGCACACCCACAGGTGCCCAGTCCCTCTCAGTACATAATGAAGGGTCCATACTGATGGTTCCTGCAGCTCGTTGGCTGTACACACTTCTGCTCCGTCCTCTCTTGCGCACGAACCTCGTTCGATATCAAAGATCTGCCGTCTGTGAAGTACTGATTCATCTATTTCGGTGCTGTCATCTAACAGGTGGTCATTGACAGACACCACAGTTTCCCTCCTAACCATATCTTTTGTAAAGTAATTGGTCCCTATAAAGTCACTATGTCATCTCTTTTGTTGCCCTTCGTTTATCAACAACGTGTGGTATGTTTTGGTTTGACTCCTTGAATATTTATTTCGAAGTTCTTTAATTTGATAACAATAATAATAACAACATACAACGTCATATTGACTCAAACGTGTTATATTATAATTTATCATTTCAGTTGATTGTCTTATAAACGGATTATCTTATAAACGTAAATTAATAACATGGCATTTGAGGCAAATACAGAACAGGAAAGTACCAATGAATTGCTCTTTGCAGACGACTAATGTTTGATCTGCTCCAATAAACAAAACCTACAACGTTATATTGACTCACTCTAATAGGAACTGTCAAAAATACGATTTGAATATCAACACATCAAAAACAGAAGCAATGAATATAGGTAGAAAGCACACCACACTTGATATTCATGTGGAAAAAAAAATAAAAATAAAGCAGGTACAAGAATTTAGGTATTTGGGAACTTTTTACTTAGGATGGCAGAGTCGATAGGGAGATAGAGACGAGAGTGCAGAAAGCAAATATTGTCACCTACCAACTGTCTCCACTACTAAGACACTCCAAGATTTCCCCCCAAGAAAAAAGCAGATGATAAATAGTATCTTCACCACAATCCTGTGCTACCAGTGCCAGACATGGACATTGAATAAGGCCCAGGTACGAAAGTTAGCCGCCTGTGAAATGCGGTGCCTACGAAAAGTGATTAACAACACCAGAAGAGAAAGAATCACAAATATGAATAATCAGGAGACGGTTGGAACAATTCCCTGCCTACAGTACATCAAGCAACAGAGAATGAATTGGCTTGGCCACATTGTTCGTGCAACCTTCTACCGGAGAACATCGGTAAGACGGGCTAGAGGTAGACCGAGGAAAAGGTGGATGGACTGCGTAAACAAGACCTGCCGTAAAATGGGGGAAGATGTTAATCGGGCCACTAGACATACCATAACACTGGGCTACAACCTGATAGAAAGTGAGACGACACTGGGCTACAACCCGGTAGAAAGTGAAACGACACTGGGCTACAACCCGGTAGAAAGTGAGACGACACTGGGCTACAATCCGGTAGAAAGTGAGACGACACTGGGCTACAACCCGGTAGAAAGTGAGACTACACTGGGCTACAATCCGGTAGAAAGTGAGACTACAAAAGAAGAAAGAAGAAGCAGCATTAAATGAATGCTCTCCCATTATCTGTTCCTCATCCATTCTGGAGACATGAACATGAAACGTTAAACATTGCTAAGTATGAAAAGTCGGACCAGTTTACTAAAAGTGGGAATGAAATACGAGAACTAAGATATGCAGATGGTACAGTTGTCCTTTCGAAGAGCGCTGCTGGGCTGGGACATATAGTCGTGTCGTTAAATAACACAACGAGGAACAATGTTTTTTTTCATAAACGCTGCGTAGAAAAGGCATTAAGCACTTCTTTAACTTCTTCGTTTCACTTATCCTGTTCTGGGTGTCTGCGTCAGGTTATGCAGATATCTCTAGAATGAGCCCTTCTGTGTGTCTCATGCATAGTGGCATTTACAGACACAAGTATACTCACACAAACACATGTTCGCATCTACGTACACACACACACACACACACACACAAACTGACACCATCTGACAAACACGCACTTAGACACACACAAAACTAACAGACACTGACGTGCATTCACACAAATTCATGTCAGTGCATTCACACAAATTCATGTCAGTGCATTCACACAAATTAACGGCAGTGCATTCACACAAATTCATGTCAGTGCATTCACACAAATTAACGTCAGTGCTTTCACATAATTAATATTCACATACATTCATGTCAGTGCTTTCACATACATTAATTTAAGTGAATTCACACAAATTCATACTTACACGTAATTTGACACACATGCACCCACCTACACTATGACTCCCACTCACAAAGCCACACACACAACACACACACCCACGCGCACATCCCCACCCACATATATAATCCAAAAATATCCACACTTAGACCACCAATACATCTACACCGACACATCCACACCTATACCCGCCACCCACACATACCACTCACACACCACTCATACATTCATCCACATCATCCTTCACATCCACGCACCACCCACAAATCCATTCTCACATATCCAACCCCACATCGACACCTACACACCCAAACCCAAATCTACACCCCCACTAAAGACACACACACCCACCGATCCAACCAACTCACACACCACCCACCCACACACCACCCACCCTGACATCCACACATCACCACCCACCCATACATTCACATCTGCATCCACCACCCACACATCCACACGTACCACCCACACACCCACCCACTCACACAACCGTCCCCAGCCACACATCTACACGCATACCCACCTCCCCCACACCACACACAAACCTCACACACACACAACCACCGACAAACCCACAATCACACCCACACACCCACCGACACACCCATACACATTTACCCACCCACACACCCATTTACCTACACACCCACACACCGACACACCCACACAAACGGATACAGACTTACAGAACAGCGTGACCTTATTCATCCTCTCTCCCTTGACGTTGACGCCCACACAAAAGTAGTCCCGGTAATCTCCGGCTTGCACGTACTTGATCTTCAGAGTGTACCACTGCTCCCCAGCGAACAAGTTCTGACTGTCCGTCGCCTGGGCCAGGAAAATCACTTAGAGTCAGTCAACGTTTTACAAATAAGAACATCATAGTAACTTATGACAAAAGTTTTAAGTAGAAGACTCTCCAACTTATTGTTCGGAAAGAAAGCTCTAGACACAATGCCTAGCAAAAGTGGCCAGCAATAAAATGGCGTATTCTGTCAATCTGAAATGGGAAGGATTACTCCCTGCTTCTCGCCTGATGATGGCAGAAAGGGCGAATAACGTGTCTGTGGGCATCAGGAGTGGGGCACGAAGACGATAGTGTACATGTGTGTGTGCATCTCACTGTGAGTACATGTGTGTATACAATTCACAATGTGTACATGTCAGTGTGTGTGTACATGTCAGTGTGTGTACACATGGGTGTACGTGTGTGTACATGTCAGAGTGTGTACATGTTATAATGTGTACATGGCAGTGTGTATACATGTCCGCGTATGCACATGTCAGAATGTGTACATGTTAGAACGTGTACATGTCCATGTGTACATGTATGTGTACATGTCAGTGTGTACGTGTTCGTGTGTGTATATGTGTGTACATTTCAGTGTGTGCACATGTGTGTGTACTTGTCAGAGTGTACATATCAGTGTCTGTACATGTCAGAGTGTATACATGTGTGTGTACATGGCAGTGTCTGTACATGTGAGTATATGTACAACTCAGTGCACGTACATGTATGAATGTGTACGAGTACACGTATGTAACATGCCTGCATGTACATATCAGTGTGTGTACACATCATTTTGTGTACATTCCAGTGTACACATATTTGAGTGCGTCTAATGCACATGTCAGTTCAGTGTATGCGTACACGTTGGTGTGTGTTAATATCGGTGTTTGTACACACCGTCGCACGTGTACACATCAGTTCATATTTACAAATATGTCAATTTACATGCCAGTGAAGATATTCTTTGCCAGTGCGTGTACAATTCATTTTGTCCAAATATCAGTATGTGTAATTATCAGCGAGTGTACATTGGTACCTGCTTAGTGGTATCATATTTCTCATTATTCCACAGCGTAACTCTGGTGTCACCATCAAGTCTCATCCAGTGCACGGTTGGAACTGGGTAACCTGGAACAAAACAAATCATATCAATTATACTAACGATAAACTGGGTCACACAAACGATAAACTGGGTCACACAAACGATAAACTCGGTCACACAAACCATAAACTGGGTCACGCAAACGATAAACTGGGTCATATAAACGATAAACTGGGTCACACAAACAGTAAACTAAGTCACATACACGATAAACTGGGTTACATGAACAGTAAACTGGGTCACACGAACAGTAAACTGGGTCAGACAAACGATAGAATGGCATACTTGTTTGCCGTCGCCTTCAGCGTTCGTCATGAAATGGATATTGTGAAATGTGTCGCAGCTTACATCGAGGCTGCGAGTTCTGTAACTTTCGATTTGACACATCCAATTTCAACCGTATTTGTTTAATACTGGGTTTGCCTTCCCACTGCCATACTTATTCTCATTAGCCAGACTTCACTAGCGTGGCCTGTTTCTAGGACCGTTACTTGGAGGTGAGGTAGGGGTATGGTCAGAGCCGGCTCGCTAACATAATAATAATGTTTGCTGAAGCGTCTGAGGCCTGTTGCGTCGGTCGGCCACATCCATGACCCACAGCTGTGACCTGGTTCCAGGTCGTCGGTCGGCCACATCCATGACCCACAGCTGTGGCGTGGTTCCAGGTCTACTCCAGGTCGTCGCTCTGCTGTGATCTGCTTCCAGTTCTCATCCAGGTCGTCGGTCGGCCACATCCATGACCCACAGCTGTGGCGTGGTTCCAGGTCGTCGGTCGGCCACATCCATGACCCACAGCTGTGGCGTGGTTCCAGGTCGTCGGTCGGCCACATCCATGACCCACAGCTGTGGTGTGGTTCCAGATCTCCTCCAGAACGGAGGAAGAGGTTGCTGCTTGCTGGAGTCATACTCTTCTGCCCGGGGAAGCAAACCCTTAGAAAATGCAGGAGGAAGCAGACCCTTACATAAAATGCACGCTGAAGTCGGATGCACTGGGCCGACAGGCGCAAAATAAAAACCACAGTGCAACGCACACCGCCTTGGGGATTAGAGAAATAAGGAGAACGCAAAAAAAAATAAAAAATACTCTTCTGCGCCATCAGCCGATTGGGGGAAGACTTTTGGCGTTGAGGAACGATTTATGTAGTTTCTTGAGGGCAGGGGTTTCCTGGTCCAGCCGTAGAACATGACCGAACAAAGAAACTCGACGCTGATCAAGTGTTTCTGAGATTGGGTGGAGGCCTGTTTTAGCAGAGACCTGGATGTAGTCATGTCATCGGATGCCCAGGATACGCTGCAGGTTGCGCATGTGGAAGACTTACAGTCTCGATATGTCATGTTTCAGCAATGTCCATGTTTCGGAGCCATAAAGCAGGACTAGGACCACGTAGGAGCAGATTTTTGTCCCAAGGGAGATATTGCCATTTCTCCACATACGTTGAAGATCATACATAGCGGACGCAGCTAATCCGATCCGCCTTAACATATCGGGACCTCTGCGCCCATCGAATGATATCTTCTATCGAGATAGATGCTCCCTTGGCGCCCTCCGCAGTGTGACCTTGAGTTCCCATACCCTGTTCGCAAACCCTGATGCAAAAAGCCAGCTACGGGTCGCTGCCAGTTCATTTGGTGCAGTTAGGCACGATTTAATTTGAACACGCCTCGTACACTCGTAAAACTTATCACCCACGTACACGGTATACAAGAGAAAAGACAATGGAACCAATTTGGGACCGGCAGCAGTGTAACCGCCTCTGAGGAACAGGTTATCCAGTTATCCAGTAATCCACCGTGCTCCGTTAATATATTTCCAAGATGGGAGACGCTCCTGACCTGTTCGTGTGCTTGATCCTTTGTTCTTGTTCGTAGAGTAAATCTTTTGTCTTCTTTTTTTAAAAACTATCACATGTCATGGCGAACATATCATATCAAACAGCTCTTGACTGTGGTATGGAGATAAACGCCGGAAAGACAAAATTAATGACCAACAACACCGATGGCTTCAACAGCAGAATAAAAGCTAATGGTCAGGAACTCGATGTGGTTGACCGTTTTAAATATCTAGGGTCGATTGTCGGTGATGAAGGATCAAAATGTGAGGTGTTGGCCAGAATAGCACAGACAATAGCGACGCTTGCACGGCTTAACAGAATCTGGCAAGATAAACGGTTAGCACTATGCACGAAAATCAGATTAATGGCCCTGTCAATATTCCTCTATGCTTGTGAGACATGGACAGTAACAGCTCACCTTCAGCGAAGGATACAGGCCTTGGAGATGAGATGTTTCCGAAGACTTTTAAACGCCACGTACAAAGATCGAGTTACAAATGAGGAAATACGAGATAGAATTACAACAGCAATAGGGCCTTTTGAAGACCTCTTGGCAACTGTCAAAAGAAGGAAACTCGCTTGGTACGGTCACATATCGAGATCAAATGGTCTTGCAAATACGATCCTCCAAGGAAAGGTACAAGGCAGACGACGAAGCGGCCGTCCCAAAAAGAGATGGGAGGACAACATAAAAGAATGGACCAATCTCCGACCAGAAGAGTCACGGGCAGCGGCATCTGACAGAGAAAGGTGGCGTGGCATTGTAAGGATGTCTTCATGTGTGCCCCAACGACCTCACCGGTTATGGGATGATCTGATCACATGTTTCGTCTACACAGTGTAAATGTCCGATTCATATTATTCATTCACGTTTTGTTTTTACTCGATTCACCAAATACTGTACTTTGTTTTCATCCATTTTTAGTCAGCACAAATGTTTTAGTCAAGTAAATAGAAAAGATGGTCAGATTCTCTCAAGTTGCACACCATTCGCGATCGATCCTAAGACAAACAAGTTAGTCAGCCACTGGGCAACCCAAGTTAGCTATCCTCTGGACAACCCAAGTTAGCCAGCCGCTGGACAACCCAAGTTAGCTATCCGCTGGACAACCCAAGTTAGCCATTAGCTGGACAACCCAAGTTAGCCATCCTCTGGACAACCAGTCCCCGAGGCACAAGTTAGCCATCCGCTGGACAACACAAGTTAGCCATCCACTGGACAACACAAGTTAGCCATCCACTGGACAACACAAGTTAGCCATCCATTGGACAACCCGTCCCCGAGACAGAAGTTAGCCATCCACTGGACAACCCGTCCCCGAGACACAAGTTAGCCATCCACTGGACAACTCGTCCCAGAGACAGAAGTTAGCCATCCACTTGACAACCCGTCCCCGAGACCGAAGTTAGCCATCCACTGGACAACCCGTCCCCGAGACAGAAGTTAGCCATCCACTGGACAACCCGTCCCCAAGACAGAAGTTAGCCATCCACTGGACAACCCGTCATCGAGACAGAAGTTAGCCATCCACTGGACAACCCGTCCCAGAGACAGAAGTTATCCATCCACTAGATAACCCGTCCCAGAGACAGAAGTTAACCATCCACTGGATAGCCCATCCACGAGACACAAGTTAGCTATCCACTGGACAAAACAAGTTAGCCATCCACTGTACAACCCGTCCCCAAGACAGAAGTTAGCCATCCACTAGACAACCCGTCCCCGAGACAGAATCGACTGGAGATAAGACCAGCATAAAGCCAAAAAAAACAGCACTGCCCGAGCCTAGCCCGCTAATCAGAGATATGCATCCGGCTACCACCATCTCGCCCAAGAGATGGGGCCTGCCCACTGGCTACAGGCCTTGTAGCACAGTTCGGCTAAGACGAATACTACATACACGTTTAAAGAAACGAATGAGTGAGTTCGGTGTTGATTTCATACACAACCAATTGATCTTTGCCAAGGGGAAATACAAATAATATGAGATTAACTAACTAACCTAAGCGATACGGATGAGTACGGATATAGACGCGAACTGCATTTCTGTTTGCTGGTCAATTTCTTCTTCTTCTTCTTCTTCGTTCTCAAACTCCAGCTACCAAGCTCTGAAAAGGCTGAAAGTAGCAGGATGTTGTTGTTGTGGTGTAGTTTACGGCTTGATTACGATATTTGCATCTTTCAGTCCGACACATCCGACTTCAGCAAACATTTTATGGGGACTGAGTTAGCCTTCCTTCTTCATCCGCTGTCATATGCCACTCTGGCAGCGCATGAGCTGCAGCGGTCAGCGACCCATTGCTAGCGTCAGGGCCAGCGAACCAGAGCTGCCAAGACCCTTCTACACCTCCACGCGGTGATCCTGGATAACAGGCTGCAGCAGGGCAGACTGGCTAAGGAGAAGGGATCGAAGAAGGAATGCTAACCCGGTACTAAACAAAATGCTTGCTGAAGTCGGATGTGTTGGATCGAAAGGTGCAAATATCGCAGTCAAGCTGTAAATTACGACACAACGCATTCCGTTCTCTGGACTACATTCTGCTACTTAAGCTCTTTCAGGGTTTGATAGCGGGAGATTGAGAACAAACGAAGCCAAGCCAAGCCATAATCCAGTCTGCTCGGTTGCAGTCTGTCATCCAGTATCATCACGTTGAGGTGGAGAAGGGTTTTGGCAGTCTTTGAGTCGCTGACCATGACGCTAGAAGTCAGCCTTTAGTCGCAAACCGCTATAACTCAGGCACTGTATCAGCTGAGATAAGATGAGCGAGACGCAAACATGGATGGTAAAGAACAGGAAGCGGAAATGACGTAAAAAATGGAGGCGAAAGAGTAAAAATGGCGGTTTGTGCTTACCCTGTACGATACAGTCCAGTTTAGCGTCCAGGCGTCCGTTGGCGAACTGTCCTACCGAGTCCTGTAGGACACGGACTGTAGGCTCTTGCATGACATGCACCTAGTGTGGCGACATAGAGGACACGTCAATGAATGTTTGTAACAGAAGCACAACAATATCTGAGCATCTGAGAAGCTGGTAGAGTAAGTATAGCGTCTACATGCCACGGCAGAAGTACCAGGTCCAGTCACTTATTTCTACATGATATAGTGTACTCAGCTGCAAATAGGTACATAACTTACAGTCAGGGAGGCAAGGCGGCGAGAGAGAAAACTAACTACACCAACTAATAAGTAGGAGATCTAATGTTCTCATTACATCATTACAATCTCATCATTCGTGTTCTCACCGTTATACCTTCTAGGCGTGGTGATTTGTTTTGACTTCAAGTCGGTACTGGACGCACTGAAGTACACCCCGTACAACAGAAAATATCGATTAGTAGTGGCAAGGGAGGAGAACCACAAAATCAAGCCCAACCCATTAATGTTATATTAGATCAAGATGCTGAGCAGTAAATGAGCTGCAGCGGTTAGCGACCCCTAGCTGACTGCAAGCGTCAGGGCCAGCGAAACAGCTGCCAAGACCCTTCTACACCTCCACACGTTGATCTTGGATAACAGGCTGCAACAGGGCAGACTGGCTAAGGAGAAGGGATCGAAGAGTGAACCTGGTACTAAAGAATGACTGCGAAGTCGGATGTGACGGACAGAAAGGTGTAAATATCGCAGTTAGGCTGTAAACTACGACACAACGCATTCCGTTCTCCGGACAACATCCTGCTACATGCAAATCCCTTTTTAGGGTTTGGTAGCGGGAGATTGGGAACGTTCAGGGCTTGGTAGCAGGAGATTGAGAACGTTCAGGGCTTGGTAGCGGGAGATTGAGAACGTTCAGGGCTTGGTAGCGGGAGATTGAGAACGGTCAGGGCTTGGTAGCGGGAGATTGAGAACGGTCAGGGCTTGGTAGCGGGAGATTGAGAACGTTCAGAGCTTGGTAGCGGGAGATTGAGAACGTTCAGAAGAAGATCCCTGGATATAGCGAGATACCAGGAAACAAGATGGCTGTCAGACTAGCAAAAATAGGAGCATCCAAGCAACGAAAGGATTGACCCTGCATTAACTGCACAGTTAAGCGAATCATTAGTAATAATACCAAGGATATCCAGCTGGACAGTTGGGTGATGGTGGTATCGGGTCGAAGTTCATTTAACGAAGTAATGAAATATAGTGCAGCGCACTCTTGTTCACTGTAGGGACGATGGCGTTCTCTATCCCTTCATTCAAGCATCTGATGTTACCGTAATTGAAGGCATCTTGGATATCCTGACAAAGTTGTATCCAATAGTCATTTGCACACTGTCTAGATGCCCTTTGCACTTCTTTCTCGCTCGTTTCAATACATTGAGAATGTTTCGTGTTGTTTTGTCTTTTGTTTCTCAGTAGTGCTGCCTTATTCCTGTCAATTAAAGGCTGCAGTATCCGAATATTTGCCTCAAACCAGTCTTGATTCTCGTATTCTCTTCTTCTACGTTCATTCTCAATCTCCATCTGCCAAGCCATGAATAGGACTTTGCAAGTAGCAGAATGTAGTCCAGAGAACGGAATACGTTGTGTCGCTAGATTACAGCTTCACTGCGACATTTGCACCTTTCGGTCCGACACATCCGTCTTCAGTAGGGTTGTGTTCTCTAATGCCATAAAATGTTACCTCGGCTTTGAGGGTAGGTTCTTTGATTACATCTTACCTTTCACTAGCTGTACAATTACCTTAGTCATCCAGATTATCTTTGATTACATCTTACCTTCCATTAGCTGTACAATTACCTTAATCATCCAGATTATCTTTGATTACATCTTACCTTCCACTACCTGTACAATTACCTTAATCATCCAGATTATCTTTGATTACATCTCACCTTCCACTAGCTGTACAATTACCTTAATCATCCAGATTATCTTTGATTACATCTCACCTTTCACTAGCTGTACAATTACCTTAATCATCCAGATTATCTTTGATTACATATCACCTTCCACTAGCTGTACAATTACCTTAATCATCCAGATTATCTTTGATTATATCTCACCTTTCACTAGCTGTACAATTACCTAAATCATCCAGATTATCTTTGATTATATCTCACCTTCCACTAGCTGTACAATTACCTTAATCATCCAGATTATCTTTCATTACATCTCACCTTTCACTAGCTGTACAATTACCTTAATCATCCAGATTATCTTTGATTACATCTCACCTTCCACTACCTGTACAATTACCTTAATCATCCAGATTTTCCCCATAATTAGGATTCTCATTAACCCAACCTCACTGTCACCATCACTATTATCATCTTCTTAGTTCCTAGACGACCTGTACTTCTACAGTGGCAGATGCCCCTGTGCAGGTCCCAGCTCTGGTATGAGCTGGCTGTAGCCGAGGGAAGGGTTTCCTGCTTAGTGGGCTAGGCTTGAGCAGCTTAATACTTCGCTGCGTTGAGTGGTTAACCGATGTTCAAGTTCATCTTAATAGACTCAAATACTAGAGCGAAGTAGAACCACAGCCTGTTAGGCGCCATCTACGCTGCTCTAAACAAACCAGCTAACCATGGCTGGTGTTATGCCATGTCACACAGTTAGTCGCCTCTTACGACATGCTCTCTGTGAGGCAGTGGTGCTATTCTTGTCCTTGTCATTCACAAAGAGCCAGCAGAACACTCGGGTATTATCATCATAACCATCATCACCATCATCCCCCCATATCATCGGCCTCATCACCATCATCCCCCCTATCATCGGCCTCATCACCATCATCCCCCCTATTATCGGCCTCATCACCATCATCCCCCATATCATCGGCCTCATCACCATCATCCCCCATATCATCGGCCTCATCACCATCATCCCCCATATCATCGGCCTCATCACCATCATCCCCCATATCATCGGCCTCATCACCATCATCCCCCATATCATCGGCCTCATCACCATCATCCCCCATATCATCGGCCTCATCACCATCCTCCCCCATATCATCGCCTCATCAACTATCATCCCCCATATCATCGGCCTCATCACCATCATCCCCCATATCATCGGCCTCATCACCATCATTCCCCATATCATCGGCCTCATCACCATCATCCCCCATATCATCGGCCTCATCACCATCATCCCCCATATCTTCGGCCTCATCACCATCATCCCCCATATCATCGGCCTCATCACCATCATCCCCCATATCATCGGCCTCATCACCATCATCCCCCATATCATCGGCCTCATCACCATCATCCCCCATATCATCGGCCTCATCACCATCATCCCCCATATCATCGGCCTCATCACCATCATCCCCCATATCATCGGCCTCATCACCATCATCCCCCATATCATCGGCCTCATCACCATCATCCCCCATATCATCGGCCTCATCACCATCATCCCCCATATCATCGGCCTCATCACCATCATCCCCCATATCATCGGCCTCATCACCATCATCCCCCATATCATCGGCCTCATCACCATCATCCCCCATATCATCGGCCTCATCACCATCATCCCCCCTATCATCGGCCTCATCACCATCATCCCCCATATCATCGGCCTCATCACCATCATCCCCCATATCATCGGCCTCATCACCATCATCCCCCATATCATCGGCCACATCACTATCATCATCACCATCATCGGCCTCATCACTATCATCATCATCACCATCATCGGCACCTTCATCGCCACTATCATCGTGCTCATCCCTTTCATCATCACCACTACCATATAGTCCAAAACTGTCTCCGTCCTTCCTACAAGCACGTAACTAGCTGCACATCAAAAAGCCACAACCAAAACAACACGCGAACCGAAACTGACCACGCCTACCTGCGTCAGAGACACTGCGGGAGGTTTGATGTTATTGTCCGCCACGCACCGGTACAGACCGGAAAAGGTCACATCCGCCTGACTGATCACCATCGTCCTGCCCTAAACATGGACGGAAACAAGCAAGGACAATAACAGATGCAATGGAAGATGTTCCAAATAACAATAACAATAATAATCAGTAATAAGTTACAAAATGTCATCTCACGAAAGTGTCTAGAGCTGGTTAATATGCCTCCTAACATTAAAGTCAAGAGAGGCGTTACGGCAAGGACGTTATTTTACGTTAGGGTCAAGTGAGACATTCCGGCAAGGACGTTATTTTACGTTAGGGTCAAGTGAGACATTCTGAGAAGGGCGTTATTTTACGATAAGGTCAAGTGAGACATTCCGACAAAGGCGTTATTTTACGATAAGGTCAAGTGAGACATTCCGACAAGGGCGTTATTTTACGTTAGGGTCAAGTGAGACATTCCGACAAGGGCGTTATTTTACGTTAGGGTCAAGTGAGATATTCCGGCAAAGGCGTTATTTTACGTTAGGGTCAAGTGAGACATTCTGAGAAGGGCGTTATTTTACGTTAGGGTCTAGTGAGAAATTCCGACAAAGGCGTTATTTTACGTTAGGGTCAAGTGAGACATTCTGAGAAGGGCGTTATTTTACGATAAGGTCAAGTGAGACATTCCGACAAGGGCGTTATTTTACGTTAGGGTCAAAGTGAGACATTCCGGCAAAGGCGTTATTTTACGTTAGGGTCAAGTGAGACATTCCGGCAAGGGCGTTATTTTACGTTAGGGTCAAGTGAGACATTCTGAGAAGGGCGTTATTTTACGATAAGGTCAAGTGAGACATTCCGACAAGGGCGTCATTTTACGTTAGGGTCAAGTGAGACATTCCGGCAGGGGCGTTATTTTACGTTAGAGTCAAGTGAGACATTCCGACAAAGGCGTTATTTTACGTTAGGGTCTAGTGAGAAATTCCGGCAAGGACGTCATTTTACGTTAGAGTCAAGTGATACATTCCTGCAAGGACGTCATTTTACGTTAGGGTTTAGTGAGACATTCCTGCAAGGACGTAATTTTACGTTAACGTCAAGTGAGACATTCCTGTAAGAACGTCATTTTACGTTAGGGTCAAGTGAGACATTCCGGCAAGGGCGTTATTTTACGTTAGTTAGTTGCCCATCGTAAGCGAAGATGGCGACAGCGTCAGACTTGTTATTCAGATGGGACTGCATGGGACGGTACAGTCCGATCTAAGCGGGACAAACTTTACCTGGCTTAGGGCACACATGAACAGCATTTGTAGTTGGGCAGTTTTGCATTCTATCCTTTCGTGCAGCTCGCTTTTCCTGGGCCTCCGAAATGGTCCTCTGTTCGGTGGTGCAAGCACCATGTGTGGCGGCAGTGCGCCAGGCTGAGCGGTTCGGAGCAAGCAGCTCCAAGTTAGCAACATCAATGGAGAAACTTTTCAAAGAAACTTTTTAACAGCTGTGTTCTTGGGTTGGGGATTGGGCCAACAGATGTATTCTAGTAACCAGATTGATTCGTGGTGCATTATTCTGTTCTGATCAGCTCAGTTCAAGTGCCATCTCCGCACCGAAGATCAGCTGCAATGGATCTGCAATGTAATCTGTCTCTTGCTGTAATGGTGCAGTCTGACAGGATTTTCTAAGTCGTTTCCCAATATTATGCAACAAATGATAACATTGACGAGCGTGTTGCCTTGTCCACAGGGAGCTGGCTTGCTAATACTGGGTTTACAGTGCGCCAGAGTTGAAAATCACGCTTGTCCGAACTAGCTGTAAATGGGTACCCGACGAATGAGTTGGTGAAGGTATAAACAGCGAGGAAGGGAACTGACCATCCAACCTCATATAACCTGCCGCTTGGTACATGAAGTTATCTTCTTCCCTGATGGCAGTTGTTGCCATGTGACTGACCTTTACTTTGACCTGCCTCTTGAACGAATGCCTGTCACCCTAACCTCTTGTATGTTTTCTGCCTTGTATACTTCACTCTGTCCAGCAACAACCTCCCCTCTCACCCCAGCAACAACCTCACCTCTCACCCCACCAATAACCTCACCTCTCACTCCCCCAACAACCTCACCTCTCACCCCACCAACAACCTCACCTCTCACCCCACCAACAACCTCACCTCTCACCCCCCAACAACCTCACCTCTCACTCCACCAACAACCTCACCTCTCACCCCACCAACAACCTCACCCCACCAACAACCTCACCTCTCACCCCACCAACAACCTCACCTCTCACCCCACCAACAACCTCACCTCTCACCCCACCAACAACCTCACCTCTCACCCCCCCCCCAAACAACCTAACCTCTCACCCAACCAACAACCTCACCTCTCACCCCACCAACAACCTCACCTCTCACTCCACCAACAACCACACCTCTCACCCCACCAACAACCTCACCTCTCACCCCACCAACAACCTCACCTCTCACCCCACCAACAACCTCACCTCTCACCCCACCAACAACCTCACCTCTCACCCCACCAACAACCTCACCTCTCACCCCACCAACAACCTCACCTCTCACCCCACCAACAACCTCACCTCTCACCCCACCAACAACCTCACCTCTCACTCCACCAACAACCTCACCTCTCACCCCACCAACAACCTCACCCCACCAACAACCTCACCTCTCACCCCACCAACAATCTCACCTCTCACCCCACCAACAACCTCACCTCTCACCCCACCAACAACCTCACCTCTCACCCCCCCCCCAAACAACCTAACCTCTCACCCAACCAACAACCTCACCTCTCACCCCACCAACAACCTCACCTCTCACTCCACCAACAACCACACCTCTCACCCCACCAACAACCTCACCTCTCACCCCACCAACAACCTCACCTCTCACCCCACCAACAACCTCACCTCTCACCCCACCAACAACCTCACCTCTCACCCCACCAACAACCTCACCTCTCACCCCACCAACAACCTCACCTCTCACCCCACCAACAACCTCACCTCTCACCCCACCAACAACCTCACCTCTCACCCCACCAACAACCTGACCTCTCACCCCACCAACAACCTCACCTCTCACTCCACAAACAACCTCACCTCTCACTTCCCCAACAACCTCACCTTCCACCCCACCAACAACCTCACCTCTCACTTCCTCAACAACCTCACCTTCCACCCCACCAACCACCTCACCTCTCACTTCCCCAACAACTTCACCTATCACTTCCCCAACAACCTCACCTTCCACCCCACCAACAACCTCACCTCTCACTTCCCCAAAAACCTGACCTCTCACTTCCCCAACAACCTCACCTTCCACCCCACCAACAACCTCACCTCTCACTTCCCAAACAACCTCACCTCTCACTTCACCAACAACCGCACCTTCCACCCCACCAACAACCTTACCTCTCACTTCCCCAACAACCTCACCTTTCACCCCACCAACAACCTCACCTTCCACCCCACCAACAACCTCACCTCTTACTTCCCCAACAACCTTACCTCTCACTCCAGCAACTACCTCACCTCTCACTCCACCAACACCCTCACCTCTCACTTCCCCAAGAACCTCACATTCCACCCCACCAAAAACCTCACCTCTCACTTCCCTAACAACCTCACCTTCCACCCCACCAACAACCTCACCTCTCACTTCCTCAACAACCTCACCTTCCACCCCACCAACCACCTCACCTCTCACTTCCCCAACAACTTCACCTATCACTTCCCCAACAACCTCACCTTCCACCCCACCAACAACCTCACCTCTCACTTCCCCAAAAACCTGACCTCTCACTTCCCCAACAAACTCACCTTCCACCCCACCAACAACCTCACCTCTCACTTCCCAAACAACCTCACCTCTCACTTCCCCAACAACCTCACCTTCCACCCCACCAACAACCTCACCTCTCACTTCCCCAACAACTTCACCTTTCACCCCACCAACAACCTCACCTTCCACCCCACCAACAACCTCACCTCTCACTTCCCCAACAACCTCACCTCTCACCCCACCAACAACCTCACCTCTTACTTCCCCAACAACCTTACCTCTCACCCCAGCAACAACCTCATCTCTCACTCCAGCAACTACCTCACCTCTCACTCCACCAACACCCTCACCTCTCACTTCCCCAAGAACCTCACCTTCCACCGCACCAAAAACCTCACCTCTCACTTCCCTAACAACCTCACCATCCACCCCACCAACAACCTCACCTCTCACCCCACCAACAACTTCCCCAACAACTTCACCTCTCACCCCAGCAACAACCTCACCTCTCACCCCACCAACAACCTGACCTCTCACCCCACAAACAACCTCACCTCTCACTTCCCTAACAACCTCACCATCCACCCCACCAACAACCTCACCTCTCACCCCACCAACAACCTCACCTCTCACCCCACCAACAACCTCACCTCTCACCCCACCAACAACCTGACCTCTCACCCCACCAAGAACCTCACCTCTCACTCCACCAACAACCTCACCTCTCACTTCCCCAACAACCTCACCTTCCACCCCACCAACAACCTCACCTCTCACTTCCTCAACAACCTCACCTTCCACCCCACCAACCACCTCACCTCTCACTTCCCCAACAACTTCACCTATCACTTCCCCAACAACCTCACCTTCCACCCCACCAACAACCTCACCTCTCACTTCCCCAAAAACCTGACCTCTCACTTCCCCAACAAACTCACCTTCCACCCCACCAACAACCTCACCTCTCACTTCCCAAACAACCTCACCTCTCACTTCCCCAACAACCTCACCTTCCACCCCACCAACAACCTCACCTCTCACTTCCCCAACAACCTCACCTTTCACCCCACCAACAATCTCACCTTCCACCCCACCAACAACCTCACCTCTCACTTCCCCAACAACCTCACCTCTCACCCCACCAATAACCTCACCTCTTACTTCCCCAACATCCTTACCTCTCACCCCAGCAACAACCTCATCTCTCACTCCAGCAACTACCTCACCTCTCACTCCACCAACACCCTCACCTCTCACTTCCCCAAGAACCTCACCTTCCACCCCACCAAAAACCTCACCTCTCACTTCCCTAACAACCTCACCATCCACCCCACCAACAACCTCACCTCTCACCCCACCAACAACTTCCCCAACAACTTCACCTCTCACCCCAGCAACAACCTCACCTCTCACCCCACCAACAACCTGACCTCTCACCCCACAAACAACCTCACCTCTCACTTCCCTAACAACCTCACCTCTCACTTCCCCAACAACCTCACCTCTCACCCCACCAACAACCTCACCTCTCACCCCACCAACAACCTCACCTCTCACCCCACCAACAACCTGACCTCTCACCCCACCAAGAACCTCACCTCTCACTCCACCAACAACCTCACCTCTCACTTCCCCAACAACCTCACCTTCCACCCCACCAACAACCTCACCTCTCACTTCCTCAACAACCTCACCTTCCACCCCACCAACCACCTCACCTCTCACTTCCCCAACAACTTCACCTATCACTTCCCCAACAACCTCACCTTCCACCCCACCAACAACCTCACCTCTCACTTCCCCAAAAACCTGACCTCTCACTTCCCCAACAAACTCACCTTCCACCCCACCAACAACCTCACCTCTCACTTCCCAAACAACCTCACCTCTCACTTCCCCAACAACCTCATCTTCCACCCCACCAACAACCTCACCTCTCACTTCCCCAACAACCTCACCTTTCACCCCACCAACAATCTCACCTTCCACCCCACCAACAACCTCACCTCTCACTTCCCCAACAACCTCACCTCTCACCCCACCAATAACCTCACCTCTTACTTCCCCAACAACCTTACCTCTCACCCCAGCAACAACCTCATCTCTCACTCCAGCAACTACCTCACCTCTCACTCCACCAACACCCTCACCTCTCACTTCCCCAAGAACCTCACCTTCCACCCCACCAAAAACCTCACCTCTCACTTCCCTAACAACCTCACCTTCCACCCCACCAACAACCTCACCTCTCATTTCCCAAACAACCTCACCTCTCACCCCACCAACAACTTCACCTCTCACTTCCCCAACAACCTCACCTCTCACCCCACCAACAACCTCACCTCTCACTTCCCCAACAACCTCACCTTCCACCCCACCAACAACCTCACCTCTCACTTCCTCAACAACCTCATCTCTCACTCCACCAACAACCTCACCTCTCACTCCACCAACAACCTCACCTCTCACTTCCCCAACAACCTCACCTCTCACTCCACCAACAACCTCACCTCTCACCCCACCAACAACTTCACCTCTCACGCCAACAACAACCTGACCTCTGACAACATATGACCAAAATACCTGAACTGTCCGATGCACAACCAGCACTCCAAGCACTTAAATGTGAGAACCTGCCAGATCTACAGGTTCTGAACTGTCTGAACTGAGCAACCAGCGCAAGATCGTCTTGCAGTGGATACCTTCTCATTGTGGAGAACCAAGAAACGAGAGAGCAGATCCACTGGCTAAGGCGGGTGCTGCAGACGAGCAACCAGATGTACCAGTTACATATCAACAGAAGATAAGGATGATCAAATCAATCAGAAAGCTACCAACACCAACACCAGACGATCACCATAACATAAACAGACAAGAACAAACTGTTGTGTTGCGCCTTAGAACAGGACACAACCGACTCCGCAGCCACATGTACACAAAAATGAAGATTGTCAACTCAGCCATGTGTACATGCGGACAGGCGCCCCAGACAGCAGAACACATACTACAAAACTGCCCCGAATATGATATACATAGAAAATCTCACTGGCCCATAGAAACAACACTAGAAGAGAAACTTTATGGACCTGTATGTGAACTACAAAAGACAGCGAAGTTTATACAAGAGACAACATTGCAGATATAGAAAATGTTTTGAAGCGAACGAAAGAAGTAGAAGCAGCATCTGAACTGCCCAACCTTGATTGTGGTAATTCCTTTTCTTTTAAGATCAAACGTTTTCAATATCTCCTCATTTGTGTTCTTCTCTTTTCCCGAAATGCGATCCTTTCCGTTGAGTAAACCTGTTTTGGGGAGGAAGACTAACTTCCGGTCAGGCAAAACATACTGGCCAAGACCCTCACCTCGGCTTCCTAGTAGCAGTCCCTGGAAACGGGATGTTTTCATGGCAGTATGGCTAACAAGGTGAATCAAGTTAAGATAGAAAGAATACAAACCCTGAACATGGCAGCACCGTTTGGCAGAAGTTTACCGTCTGACCGGACCCAGGTGATGTTTGGAGAGGGGACACCATAAGCGTCACAAGTAATGGTAGCATTGCCTCCCTTCTCAATTTGCTTGACCGAGTCTGTGGAACCTGGCCGTATCATTGGAGGCTCTACAATCAGAGAGGATCGGATTATGTTAAATGAATATGTAACGTACAGGTTCTTTTGTATATAACCTCTTTCTCAACCTGAACAAAATTAAGATAATAGCAACCGAAAAGAAAACACGACTTGAACTTTATACGGCAATCACAAGCAAGAACATTGAAAATGTTGCATACTTTGAATGCATGGGAATCAAATTAAACAATAGTGCGTACGAAGAAGAAGAAGAAATTAAACAATAATGCGTACGAAGAAGAAGAAGAAATTAAACAATAATGGAGACAGTGCAAAGGAAGTAAGAAGACGATTAACTATAGCTTCTTCTTCTTCTTCGTCTTTTTCTTCTTTTTCTTTCTCTTCGATCAAATGATTCTGTGTTTGTAGTCCGGTGAGGTTCACGAAGGAGGCTGAGTTTCAGGTCTTCGCCCGTCCCCCACAGCTTTTCGAGCATGGTCGCTACCCCAGACCAGACTGCCTCTCATTGGTCTGTATAGGTAGGGCGGTCCTGCAGGATATGTTCTGGTGTTTGCTTCGGGGCTCCACGATCGCATGTGGTGGTGTCTCTGAGACCCATTCTGTGGAGGTGGGCCTTGAGTCGGCAATGTCCCGTTCTGAGTCTGAAGATCCTTGTCTGCCCATCTCTACCAAGTTTTTCTATGCTGTCATTTTCTGGCTTGTAATCTTTTTGTTGTTCTCTTGATTCCGTCTTCATGGATCGTTTGATGAGTGTTTTTGCTTCTTTATAACTCTGTGGATGGGGAGTATACATGCAGCCAATTCCGGCTTTTGCCATCTTATCTACTTTCTCGTTTACAATGATCATTCAGCGGAACCTGATCCACTGTAGGACTCAATCTTTTTTTCCTTTGGACAGCAACCCGATGCTGTATTTTCTTTAGTGTAAGAGTCTATCTTGTTTGGGGCTTGAGGTCGTTTAGAGTACACTCCTGGAGTCTATCTTGTTTGGGGCTTGAGGTCGTTTAGAGTACACTCCTGGAGTCTATCTTGTTTGGGGCTTGAGATGGCGTGTAGTACACTCCTGGAGTCTATCTTGTTTGGGGCTTGAGATGGCTTGTAGTATACTCCTGGACTCTATCTTGTTTGGGGCTTGAGATGGCTTGGAGTACACTCCTGGAGTCTATCTTGTTTGGGGCTTGAGATGGCTTGGAGTACACTCCTTGAGTCTATCTTGTTTGGGGATTGAGATGGCTTGGAGTACACTCCTGGAGTCTATCTTGTTTGGGGATTGAGATGGCTTGGAGTACACTCCTGGAGTCTATCTTGTTTGGGGCTTGAGATGGCTTGTAGTACACTCCTGGACTCTATCTTGTTTGGGGCTTGAGATGGCTTGGAGTACACTCCTGGAGTCTATCTTGTTTGGGGGTTGAGATGGCTTGGAGTACACTCCTGGAGTCTATCTTGTTTGGGGCTTGAGATGGCTTGGAGTACACTCCTGGAGTCTATCTTGTTTGGGGCTTGAGATGGCTTGGAGTACACTCCTGGAGTCTATCTTGTTTGGGGCTTGAGATGTCTTGGTTCATGATTGGTTCTCTGCTGTTAGTGTTGAGTTTAAGGAGCTTGGTTTTCTTCATGTTGATATTCAGTCCCAGTTTGGCTGATTGATCTTTCACCCTATCAAATATGCGTGCGAGTATGCGTATATTTGTGTGTGTGTGGATTTGTGCATGTTTGCTATCTGCGCAAACGTGTTTGCTGTGTGACACATGTTTGTATGTGTGTTTGAACACGACTCACGTTGTACTGTCAAGTAGCCGGTCCTCCTAGTCCACAGGGTGCTCTCCTGGTTGGCCACTTGAACTGAACACTCATATGGGCCGGAGTATTCCGGCAATAACCGGCTGATTACCAAGGTGAACGTGGATCGGTCGCCTGGTTCATCATAACGGATTACCCTGTGAGGAAACTCATATCAATTAGGTAGTTTCTATAAAGCGGCGTAAATATCAACACTATCTTTATCGAAGAAACAATATAATAATTAAATTATTATTATTATTAGTAGTAGTAGTAGTAATGCAGTAGAACTAGTAGTAATAGTAGTTTATGTAGTAGTTGTAGTGGTACTGTAGAAGTAGTAGTAATGTAACAGTAGTAGTAGTATTGTAGTAGTTATTGTAATAGTAATAGTAGCAGTAGTAGTACTGTAGAAGTAGTAGTAGTAGTAGTAGTGGTTGTAATAATTGTAGTAGTGGTTGTAGTAGTTGTAGTAGTTGTAGTAGTAGTAGTAGTAATGTAATAGTAGTATTAGTAGCAGTACTGTAGTAGTAGTAGCAGTATTGTAGTAGTAGTAGAAGTAGTAGTATTAGTAGTGTAGAAGTAGTAGTAGCAATAGAAGAAGTAGAACAAAGTTGTAGTAGCAGTGGTAGTAGCTGAAGTAGAGGTAGTAGTTGTAGTAGTAATAGTAGCAGTAGTAGTAGTAGTAGTAGTAGTAGTAGTAGTAGTAATAGTAGTAATAGTAGTAGTAGTAGTAGTAGTAGTAGTAGTAGTAGTAGTAGTAGTAGTAGTAGTAATAGTAGTAGTAGTAGTAGTTATTAGTTTTTGATTGAAATAACCGTCCCTCCCTCCACTACTTCCTGTGGCAATGCATTCCAAATATTCACCACTCTATGGCCAAAATAATATTTTCTAATATCTAATCTGGACTTTTCTTTAGTTCATTTGTAACTATACTGTCTCGTTCTTGTAGGTGGTTGATTTTGGAGAAGAAAAAAAAACTTGTTATAGTCTAATTTATCCATTTCTCTGATCATCTTATAAACCTGTATTAAGTCACCACGAATTCTTCTCTTTTCTAGACACTATAGGCCGGTTTTTCTGAGTCTTTCCTCATAACTGTAATTCTAGAATCCCACTTTGAGTTTTGTCGCTCTTCTTTGTATCCTTTCCAGCATGTTTATATCCCCTCCACGATAAGGACTCCACACCTGTACACAGTACTCCAATCTAGGTCTAACTAATGCTTTATACAGTTTGACTTTCACTTCCTTGTACCTATGTTTAATATTTAATTTTATAATACCTAACATTGCATTTGAATTTTTCACTGCAACCTGGGAATGCTCACTCATCTTAACTGTATGATCTTTTATAACCCCTAGGTCCCTTTCGTTTTCTATCTTTCTCAAATGTTTCTCCCCCATTCTGTAATTATGTTCTATATTGGATCTACTCATATGAATGACTCTACATGTATCAACATTAAGACACAGACAGACGGACAGACAGACGGACAGACAGATAGACAGTTTTTAGCTCACTGGTATGTCGGGATGCCACCTTTACGAGGGTTCAAGACTTGGATCTTTAAGTTAATACTGATGACCTCTGACATGGTCTGACCAATGAATGCCCACTGGACCTGGAGGAAGAGAACATGCAAGTCACGAGACAAGGCGTTAGAAGTGCTTCCTTGTTGTCTGAGGCTACACCTCCGCTGTTGATGATTATTTTAGCTGGTAGATTGAGGAAATTGCTCTTTTCATTTCCAGCGGCGTGCTGAAGAAGGTGTGCCGGCATACCTGGCTGTAGTTCTTCTTTTTCTTCGATCAACTGATGCTGTGCTGCTAGCCCGGTGAGGTTCACGAAGGAGACTGTGCGTTTCAGGTCTTCGTAGGTACCCAACAGCATTTCGAGCATGACCGCTTCTTCAGGCCAGACTGAGTCTCTTTGGTCTGTATAGGTAGAACAGTCCTGCAGGACATGTTCTGGTGTTTGCTTGGGTGCTCCACAATGGCACGTGGCGGTGTCTCTGAGACCCATTCTGTGGAAGTGAGCCTTGAATCTACAATGTCCCATTCTGAGTTTGAAGATCTTTGGCTGCCCATCTCTGCCAAGTTTGTCTATGCTGTCATTTTATGGTTTGTATTCTTTGGACGTCTGTCCATTCATTCTCGAGAATCGTTTGATGAGTGTCTTTGTTTCTTCATAGACTTAGATGTAGTACAATGCGACAGCACTTAGCAGACTTGCATCTTTTTATATTGTAGCGTTCATCTCCAATATGTTGACCATGTTACTGGGCAAATCCTTTATCAAAGTGTCCAGCGTAAACGTGTTGGGGGGGGGGGGGGGGGGAAGAGATCTTGGTCAGTATGTTTCACCTGACACTGACGTGAGTTTGTGTCTTGGTCAGTATGTTTCACCTGACACTGACGTGACTTTGTGTCTTGGTCAGTATGTTTCACCTGACCCTGGCATGAGGTCAGATCTTGGTCAGTATGTTTCACCTCATCCTGACATGAGGTCAGATCTTGGTCAGTATGTTTCACCTCACCCTGACATGAGGTCAGATCTTGGTCAGTATGTTTCACCTCACCCTGACATGAGATCAGATCTTGGTCAGTATGTTTCACCTGACCCTGACATGAGGTCAGATCTTAGTCAGTATGTTTCACCTCACCCTGACATGAGGTCAGATCTTTGTCAGTATGTTTCACCTCACCCTGACATGAGGTCAGATCTTGGTCAGTGAAGTCTTGGTCAGGTGTTCATATTGTGATATTGGACAGGTGTCCTGATACAGTTATTGGACAGGTGTCCTCGTACTGATATTGGAAATAAACACGCCAAGTGTTCACATAGTGATATTTGGTATAATTACTACAAGTATGAATTTAATTATAAAGAACATAATTATGAAATTTCTTGATATAATGATACGGAATATAATTATGACATTTCTTGAAATAATGATACGGAATATAATTATGAAATTTCTTGATATAATGATACGGAATATAATTATGAAATTTCTTGATATAATGATACGGAATATAATTATGAAATTTCTTGATATAATGATACGGAATATAATTATGAAATTTCTTGATATAATGATACGGAATATAATTATGAAATTTCTTGATATAATGATACGGAATATAATTATGAAATTTCTTGATATAATGATACGGAATATAATTATGAAATTTCTAGATATAATGATACGGAATATCATTATGAAATTTCTTGATATAATGATACGGAATATAATTATGAAATTTCTTGATACGATGATCCTTTACACAATAATAACATATTTTGAAATAACGAAATGGAACATAATTACGACATTTCTTGTTATAATGATACTTGACGTAATTACTACATAATTACGACAGACATTCAAATAACAATGTTGAACTAAACGCTAACAGGTGGGTAATGCTATAGTGGATACCATCCCACTGTGGCATACCAGCTTATGAAAGAGCTAACAAATTAGCAAAGGTGGGAAGGAAACGAGAAAGAAAAGAACAAAGAATCCCCTTTCAAGAAAAGAAGACCATTAACTAATCGGCAAAGGTTGGTTGACAAAACCAGAGACAACTAACACTGTTTTGATTGATCGGGGTAAGTGATCCTGTTTTACATGAGAAAAAAAACAGATTGAACACTCCTACTTACACAGGCTCAAACTGACTCCATCGCCAATGTGTTCGTGTGGGCAAGCAACACAAACGGCTGAATATATCTTACACAACCGTTATATGCTTACCCAATTGCGGACTGAACACTGGCCCACGCAGACGAATCTCCACACAAAACTATTTGGAGTCCTTGAAGAACTCTCTGCTTTAGCAGTGTTTATCCTGAGAACTGAACTTCGCTCGTAGTTCAGTTCGGTTCCATCTGTGCCATCTCCGCATCTAAGGTCGACTGCAATGGATCCCCAGCGTACTCTATCTCTTGTCGTAATTGAACAACCTGACATACTTTTTCCAGTCCATCTTCTGATATTATCCACCCACTTAAAGCGTTGTCTGCCTGTTGAGCGACTGCCTTCCACCCTACCCTCCAGTTTGGTCTTCAACAAGGAGGTATGTCTTGCTATATTACCAAAATAACGTAACTGTCTAACCCTGATTTCGGTCATTAGTTCTCTTTTCACCTCCAACTTTTTCAATACCTCCAAATGTGTTTTTTTCTCTTTCCAAGAAATGCGACCCAATCTTCTATATTTTGAAAGCTTCAATACTCTTTTCCAACTTGTTATTCATTGTCCATGTTTCTGTGCCATAAAGTAGTGACGAGTATACATAACACCTGACAATTCTCATTTTCAAATCCTGATTAATCTGTTTGGATGTCAGTATGTGTCGCATGTTGTCGAATTCCATCTTGGCCATACCTGTTCTCTTTCTGATTTCTCTTTCCCAGCTGCCATATTCCTTTATTAATGACCTAGATAGGAGAAACGCTGTACCTGTTCCAGAATACTGGACTTCACGAGCAGATGTAAGGTTTTTTATAAAGAGGAGAAAAAGAAGAAAAAGAAGAAGAAAATATATTGGTGAACATACAAAGAAACGCACAACAAGGTGTGTTCCGTAATGATGTTATGAGAACTGACCGTATTCTCGACCAATCTGGCAACTGTACAGTTTAGCTTGCCTGTCATGCCGACACGCTTAACTTCCGGCAGTATGTCATTGACGATCTCTGGGTCCTGACAGTCACCTGTAAATGTGATTGATGTATTTTCTCACAAAAACATATCGGCAGCTTCACTTACAAACATGTCAATGTGCCTTCATTCACAAACACATGTGTGTACATTAATTCACAAACACCACATGCGAATCCTCAGTTACAACATCGCACGATGTCATTGCTAGCAAGCACATCTGCCTGATTTTTCTCACCAACCCACCTCTTTTACTTCACTAACAAACAGACTTGCCTGACCTCATTCACACTGACACACACATACACACACATACAAACACACACATACACACACATACACACATATTACACACACAGACACACATATACATACACATACATACATACACAAATACACATGTACATCTACCCTCACGAACACGATTGATTAACTTCCCTCACAAAAACACCTTTCAAAGTTCTCTCACAAAAACACCTTTCAAAGTTCCCTCACAAAAACACCTTTCAAAGTTCCGTCACAAAAACACCTTTCAAACTACCCCCACAAACACACCTTTCTAATTTCCCTCACAAAAACACCTTTCAAACTTCTCTCACCAACACACCTTTCAAACTACCCTCACAAACACACCTTTCTAATTTCCCTCACAAACACACCTTTCAAACTTCCCTCACAAACACACCTTTCAAACTTCCCTCACAAACACAACTGTCTAACTTCCCTCACAAACACACCTTTCAAACTTCCCGCACAAACACACCTTTTAAACTTCCCTCACAAAAACACCTTTCAAACTTCCCTCACAAAAACACCTTTCAAACTTCCCTCACAAAAACACCTTTCAAACTTCTTTCACAAACACACCTTTCTAATTTCCCTCACAAACCCACCTTTCAAACTTCCCTCACAAACACACCTTTCAAACTTCCCTCACAAACACAACTGTCTAACTTCCCTCACAAAAAAACCTGTCAAACTTCGCTCAAAAACACACCTTTCAAAGTTCCCTCACAAAATCACCTTTCAAACTTTATTTACAAACAAAACTGTCTAACTTCCCTCACAAACACACCTTTCAAACTTCCCTCACAAACAAAAACTGTCTTACTTCCCTCACAAACAAAACTGTCTAACATCCCTCACAAAAACACCTTTCAAACGTCCCTCACGAACAAAACTGTCTTACTTCCCTCACAAACAAAACTGTCTAACATCCCTCACAAAAACACCTTTCAAACTTCCCTCACAAACAAAACTAACTAACGTCCCTCACAAACACACCTGTCAAACTTCGCTCAAAAACACACCGTTCAAACTTCGCTCAAAAACACACCGTTCAAACTTCCCTCACAAAAACACCTTTCAAACTTTCGTCACAAACACACCTTTCAAACTTCCCTCACAAACACATCTTTCAAACTTCCCTAAGCTAAACCAACTGGAAGGTAGCGACCACAGGCCGATCAGGCTAACCATTGACATGGAAGTAGGCCCACAGGAAACAAAACCGCTCCCACGTTGGAATTACAAACGAGCCGACTGGGACAGATTTGCAATCCTGACAGATGGGCTGTGTGAAACCATCAACACACGAAACACCAAAATGAAGCCCATGGTAGAGAGCCTAAGCAAGGCAATAATGCAAGCCGCCACTGAAACCATCCCAAGAGGAGCTAGGAAAAACTATAAGCCCTACTGGAATGATGAGTTACAGAAAGTGGAAGATGCAGTAACAAATGCTAGGAACATGGCAGAACGAGAAAAATCCATGGAGGCAAACATCGCCCTCAAAGCCGCCGCGGCGAAGTACAAACACACTCTCAAGCAAACAGCAAGAGAAAGCAGGAAAAATAAAACGGAAAGTCTAAACCTGGACAAAGAAGGGAACAAGCTATGGAAGCTAGTCAGAGCCATGAATGACGAAACCCCGTCAAATAAACAAATTACTATCAAGCAAGGCGAGAACTTGATCACAGGTAAGAAAGCCGCAAACGCCTTTGTCGATCACTATGCCAGAGCAAACCACATCGAGGTCCCTGCAGATAAGCATACAGATATTAGCGAAGAGCTAAAGGGACACGAAAACATAAATACGGCTCCTGAAGAGCACATGATGGCCAAACTAACAATGCGCGAAATGGAAGAGGCTATGAGAACACTAAAGAAAAGGAAATCTCCCGGAAAAGACGGGATAACAAACGAAATGCTGATGGGGCTGGGCCAAACAGCGAAGAAGAAACTGCTATCGGTACTAAACCAAAGCTGGAAAAGGGGAATTGTACCACATGCATGGAAAGATGCAATACTGGTACCAGTACCAAAAACAGGAAAGGACAAAACAGATCCAAATGGATACAGGCCCATAAGCCTACTGAGCTGTGTCGGCAAGCTGATGGAACGGATGATAAACACCAGACTGATGTGGCATCTGGAAGAAAAACGAATACTAATTCCACAGCAAGCCAGCTTTAGACAGCACAGATCCACTGAGGACCAGGTCATCCTCATAGCCCAGGAGATAGAAGATGCCTACCAGGCACAGAAACACACAGTAGCTGTTTGGGTGGATCTGGAAAAGGCATTTGACAAAGTCTGGAAGGATGGACTTAGAGTCAAGCTAAGAAGAAGTGATGTCTGTGGGAAGATGTACAAGTGGATCAACCACTACCTCAAACAAAGAACGGCCAGAGTCCAAGTACAAGGGCAGATGAGCAAAAAGGTGACACTCGAGCAGGGAGTACCCCAAGGGGGAGTATTGTCACCCACACTCTTCCTGGTATATATAAACGATATTACAGAGAATATACCAAGAAGAGTCCATAGCTCAATGTTTGCAGACGATCTGGCTATGTGGACCTCTGAAAAGAATCTCACCATAGCAAGAAATCGGATGCAGACGGCCCTAACATCGCTGGAAGAGTGGGCGAACTCATGGCTGGTCAAAATAAACGAGGAGAAAACCACGTGCACAATATTCTCGCTCTCATTAAAACCCCAAAGTACCAAATTAAGTCTAAATGGCAAAATCCTGCAGCCAAACGACAACCCAACCTATCTGGGAGTCACATTTGATCGGCGCATGACATGGAAAAGTCAGATTGAGAGAAACCGAATGAAAGCCAGAGAAAGAATGGCGATCATGAGGAAACTTGCTGGCACAAGCTGGGGAGCAGACGAAGGCATACTAAAGAAACTGTACACTGGAAGAGTGAGACCAGTTCTCGAGTATGGCATTGCGGCATGGACAACAGCAGCGAAGGCGAACTTCGATAAAGTTAACAAACTTCAAAACCAAGCCATGAGAATTATAACAGGTGGCATGAAGTCAACGCCAATTGTAGAACTTGAAAAGATTACAAAACTGCAATCCATGACCGATAGAAGAGACTGCAGAGCCCAGCTGCAGTCAGAGAAACTTCGAAGACTGACGGACCATCCAATGTACCAGAGACTAAACAATCTGGGAAATGGGAAACTAAAGCGGAGAAACTTTGCAGAAATAGCCAAAGCAAAGATGCACGAAGATCCCATAAACGCACTAACAACACCAAAACCCATCACTACTGTACGAAAACCTACTTGGAGGCAGGATATATTTCCAGAGGTGGTAGAAAATATACCAGGTATTGCAAACAAAAACTGCCAGACTGAAAAAGAAAGGAGAGACACTACCCTAAGCTTCATAACGAAAAGCTACCCAAGCATGGACTGGACCCATGCATACACCGACGGTTCTGTAACAAACACTACACAGAACGGAGGGGCAGGAGCATTCCTGAACCTACCAAATGGCAGAAAAATAACACTGTCATTCGCTACTGGTAAGTACCCAAGCAATTTCAGAGCGGAGGCAGAGGCACTGAGGGCGGCAGTGGAAGAAATGGTAACACACAGTGAAAATGAGAGCCATATAGTCCTGCTGACAGATGCTCTCGCCGTAGTCACAGCGCTAAAAAGCCAGAAAAACACTGAGCTTAATGACTTAAGAGCAGCACTCTGCAAACTGTGCCAGCAGTCCGCACCAAAAAGGGTAGTGGTACAGTGGGTTCCGTCACACTGCAACATCCAAGGTAACGAGGAGGCAGACAGACTGGCAAAAGAAGGTGCAAGGCTACCACAAACAGATACCAGTATGACGTACGAAGAGTCAAAACGGCTTATCAAAGCCAGATACATGACCAAATGGGAAACCGAACATACTGGTTACACCAAAAACGATGCCTATTACCAGTTGAACCGAAGAGAGCAGGTCGTTGTCTTCAGACTTCGCACTGGCCACAACAGACTGAGGTACCACCTATTCAACAAATTGAAGATAGGGTGTACCGACGAATGCCCGTGCGGTACTGGTAAAATGACCACTGAACATCTGCTGCAGAACTGCCCGACATACGAGGATCAGAGAGAGCAGATGTGGCCATTGCCAGTGGAATTGCAAGACAAGCTCTATGGTAGTGGCGAGAGTCTCAGGATGACCGCCGCTTTTTTCGAAAAAATAATGGTTACTGTCTGACTGTGTACGCAGAAGAAGAAGAAGAAGAAACTTCCCTCAAAAACACACCTTTCAATTTTGCCTCACAAACAAAACTGTCAAACTTCCCTCACAAACACACCTTTCAAACTTCTCTCACAAACACATCTTTCAATCTTCCCTCACAAACACACCTTTCAAACTTTCGTCACAAACACACCTTTCAAACTTTCGTCACAAACACAACTGTCTAACTTCCCTCACAAACACACCTTTTAAACTTCTCTCACAAAAACACCTTTCAAACTTTCGTCACAAACACAACTGTCTAACTTCCCTCACAAACACACCTTTTAAACTTCTCTCACAAAAACACCTTTCAAACTTCTCTCACAAACACACCTTTCTAATTTCCCTCACAAACACACCTTTTAAAAGTTCCCTCACAAAATCACCTTTCAAACTTCCCTTACAAACAAAACTGTCTAACTTCCCTCACAAACACACCTTTCAAACTTCCCTCACAAACAAAACTGTCTTACTTCCCTCACAAACAAAACTGTCTTACTTCCCTCACAAACAAAACTGTCTAACATCCCTCACAAAAACACCTTTCAAACTTCCCTCATAAACAAAACTGTCTTACTTCCCTCACAAACAAAACTGTCTAACATCCCTCACAAAAACACCTTTCAAACTTCCCTCACAAACAAAACTAACTAACGTCCCTCACAAACACACCTGTCAAACTTCGCTCAAAAACACACCGTTCAAACTTCCCTCACAAACACACCTGTAAAACTTCGCTTAAAAACACACCGTTCAAACTTCGCTCAAAAACACACCGTTCAAACTTCCCTCACAAAAACACCTTTCAAACTTCCCTTACAGACAAAACTGTCTAACTTCCCTCACAAACAAATTTGTCTAACTTCCCTCACAAACACACCTTTCAATTTTCCCTCACAAACAAAACTGTCAAACTTCCCTCACAAACAAAACTGTCTAACTTCCCTCAAAAACACACCTTTCAATTTTGCCTCACAAATAAAACTAACTAACGTCCATCACAAACACACCTGTCAAACTTCCCTCACAAAAACACCTTTCAAACTTTCGTCACAAACACACCTTTAAAACTTCCCTCACAAACACACTTGTCAAACTTCGCTCAAAAACACACCGTTCAAACTTCCCTCACAAAACACCTTTCAAACTTCCCTTACAAACAAAACTGTCTAACTTCCCTCACAAACAAAACTGTCTAACTTCCCTCACAAACACACCTTTCAATCTTGCCTCACAAACAAAACTGTCTAACGTCCCTCACAAACACACCTGTCAAACTTCTCTCACAAAAACACCTTTCAAACTTCACTCACAAACAAAACTGTCTAACGTCCCTCACAAACACATCTATCAAACTTACCTCTCAAAAACATCTTTCAAACTTACCTCACAAAAACACCTTTCAAACTTTCGTCACAAACACACCTGTCAAACTTCCACCACAAACACACATTTCAAACTTCCCCCACAAAAACACCTTTCAAACTTCCCTCACAAACACACCTTTCAAACTTCTCTCACAAAACACACCTTTCTAACATCTATCACAAAAACACCGTTCAAACTTCCCTCACAACACAACTGTTTAACGTTTCACACAAAAATACCTTTCAAACGTCCCTCACAAAACACACCTTTCAAACTTCCCTTTCAAAACATACCTTTCAAATTTCCCTCACAAAAACACATTTCAAACCTCTCACAAAACACACTTTTCAAATTTACCTCACAAAAACACCTTTCACACTTCTCTATCAAAACACACCTTTCAAACTTCTCTGACAAAAATACCTTTCAAACTGGTCTCACAAACACACCTTTCTAATCTTCCTCACATCACACCTGTTTAACTTTCCTCACAAGAACACCTTTGAAACTTCCCTCACAAAAACACCTTTGAAACTTCCCTCACAAAAACACATTTCAAACTTCTCTCAGAAACACTTACACACACATACATACGTACATACATACATACATACATACATACACACATACATACACACATACATACACTAATACATACATACATACATACATACATACATACATACATACATACATACATACACATACACACATAAACATACATACACATACGATGATGTTACATCGTCTGACTCACAAATAGCAAACAGGAACAGCAGAACTGCGCTTGTCCACAGAGAACCCTTGGCCATTGAACCGACTACCTTTTCCATCGTCCTCAAGTGAACCAAACGGTTTAATCCAACCTTCAATCTTACAACATAAGTCAGCTAATCAATTGCACTTTCTCTATTGGTACATCAGTCACAAAGTCACGTATGTCGAGTATTTATGACTGAAAATCTTCCTTGAAACTAACAAATCAACCAAATGAACACACAATTCCGCAAGGTCGTCTCACAACAAGCGCCATTTTGAAAAGTCAATGTTTCAAAGATAACAGATATTGACTGAGTCAGTCTGAAACAAAAGTCCGGTTATTGGGAGCTCCTATTGTTTGGTTTTTATTTTATTTCAATTTCTTTTGTCTAATGCTTCTTCCTTTTTTTGTTCTGTTTAAAAAAAAATCCAATTCGCTCAATGCGAAGTATAAGACTACAGCGATAGTTGACTTCCGCTGAAACATGTTTTTGGAAGCAATTTGTTTTATGTAAGGGTACTGCTAGCGACATGCACACCTCTCTTAAGTCGCTTTAACAAAATACATAGAGGATCACTAGACCTGTTATATTCCTCCTCCTCTCCCCCCCCCCCCCCCCCATGCGAAAAGTAATAGGACATGGCTTCCGTTCCGCACGATCACATCTTGATCTCCTTAGAAATATGTCATCGTGACCGACGCGCAAGCCGTACTTCAGAAGGTACAGAAGGGATGGCTTAGGTACGAGTGGATAGAAGCTGTTAGTGGCCTCAAACCTCCAGGGGTTGACCTGGATCTACTGTTCTGGTTATGCTGGGATTTAGGGCAGCGAAAGAGCTGACATCTTGGCATCACAAGCTCCCGTCATGGGCACGTTATTGATGGATGGGAGGGACATATGAAGGAGGACACAAAATAGATGAATCAGCAATCCACAGACTGCAAAGTTTTGACTAAACGAGGTTCGAACGAAGTGGACGGAGCAGGAGCGTGTACAACCAGCGAGCTACAGATACCATCAGCATCCAGATTCTGCGCCATTTGCTGAGAGAGACTGATTACCTATGGGTATGCCCGGAGTGCAGTGATGTTGATTCTTAGAAACAGAAATATGCTAAAACTTTCCCATTTCAGACGCTTTCAAGCCTTACCCTGCAATGCCAACACAACAAGTGCCGGGTCCAATATCAACCTGGTATGTTGGAACGTCCAACGTCTGATAACATTCAAAAAATAAAAGATGCCAGAAATACAGGCATTATCAACAACGAGCTAACAAGACTCAATGTGGACATTGTAGCGCTTCAAAGGCTCGCTTAGTGGGATCAGAATCAATAGGTGAGAAGGACTACATATTGTTCTTCTGGCAAGTGAAAGACTCCAACGACTCGGCCTACTTACATACACGTACTCTTACATAATTCAAACACGCGCCATCTGGGTGAGGCCATTTGTTTCACTTTGATTGGCATTGACCACAGATCGCCAGGGTTTTGACAAATTTTAGGGTGGCTTGCCAGTCAGCATGGTCAGACTACAGTCATGCAATATATGTTAACAAATTTAAACTAGGCACTAATTCACTTTTATTTCTACATAACAATGTGTATCAAACCAAAATATGGGATCAAGATGCTGAGCAGCGCATGAGCTGCAGTGGTCAGCGACCCATAGCTGACTTGCTAGCGTCAGGGCCAGCGAACCAGAGCTGCCAAGACCCTTATACACCTCCACGCGGTGATCCTGGATAACAGGCTGCAGCAGGGCAGACTGGCTAAGGAGAAGGGATCGAAGAGGGAATGCTAACCCGGTACTCAAAAAATGCTTGCTGAAGTCGGATGTGTTGGACCGAAAGGTGCAAATATCGCAGTCAAGCTGTAAACTACGACACAACGCATTCCGTTCTCTGGACTACATTCTGCTACGTAAGTCCTTTCAGGGTTTGGTAGCGGGAGATTGAGAGCGAACGAAGAAGAAGAAGAAGAAGAAACCAAAATATATTGTATTACTTACACAGTGATAGCCTATTTCTTCTTAAGAAAAAATGCAATATTGTCAGAGGCATGGCGTGTGTGTCCTTGCACATTCTTGGTAGTTTTAGCACTGTAGTACCAATTATCGATGGCTTTAATTAGTTTAAATTGTGGTAGTGAAGGTCAACTTAGATTCACCCCCATAAGCTAGCTTATGTACAATCTATTCTAACCGTAATATCATTAATAATCGTGCAAGAGTCGTTATGTAGCAGCAATTAAAAACGGATTTTTTTAAAATTCGTCCAGCAAAAATTGTTACTGGTCACAGTCGAGCAGACGAGCGCTTTGGTCAAGCCCTGGAGGTCGCCATAACTATCATAGGTACATACAGACGCGCACTAACATCCACACACTTGTTCTTAAGTCCTATTATTGCCTGAAAGACTACGATCCAGGGTAGAAAGGAGCGTGCGATCAGACAGTGGAATACAGAAAAGCAAACCTTTAACCAACAAAAAAACACACAAAAAACGACAACGAAAACAGAGAGTATGAGTTGACTATGCAGTAAAAATGTTTAAAACGCGCACAGTTGAACCAGGCGAAAATGGCTCAGAGACCTTCCTTGTGTCTAGAGCTTTCTTTTATTCCTGTATCATATATGGGATATTGTTTCTAGAGCTTTCTTTTATTCCTGTATCATATATGGGCTATTATTACCAGCTCCTTTGCTGTGATAACTGAGAAGCACACTACTCTGCCACTTAGACTGTCTGACTGGTTGTAAGGTTGTCTTAGTATGTCTCTCCATTTGACCCCATCTTCTGGTTGGTCAGTCCTTAGACTGGTTGTGAGGTTGTCTGATCACGTCTCTCCCTTTGACCCTATCCTCTGGTTGGTCAGTCCTAAGACTGGTTGTGAGGTTGTCTGATCACGTCTCTCCCTTAGACCCTATCCTCTGGTTGGTCAGTCCTAAGACTGGTTGTAAGGTTGTCTAAGTATGTCTCTCCATTTGACCCCATCTTCTGGTTGGTCAGTCTTAAGACTGGTTGTGAGGTTGTCTGATCACGTCTCTTCCTTTGACCTTATCCTCTGGTTGGTCAGTCCTAAGACTGGTTGTGAGGTTGTCTGATCACGACTCTCCCTTTGACCCTATCCTCTGGTTGGTCAGTCCTAAGACTGGTTGTGAGGTTGTCTGATCACGTCTCTCCCTTTGACCCTATCCTCTGGTTGGTCAGTCCTAAGACTGGTTTTAAGGTTGTCTAAGTATGTCTCTCCATTTGACCCTATCCTCCGTAGTGCTATTCATTACAGCATAGGTTCATACTTTGTCTCTGCATGCCTGCGATGTAAAGGTGAGTCTTGGTCACCCTGGTCCTCTCTTCCCTTGAATCTTGCCCTCTAGTATCTTCTGTAGAAGACTTTCATATCTCGTATTGTGACCCAGCCAACTCAACCGACGTTTTTGTATCATATGCAATATTTGTCTTTGTGCACCCACTTCAGTGAGTGCCTTGTCATTGAACCTCTTTCTCTCCAACTCACCCTTTCCATTCTATGATAGCGCCACATTTCGAACGCTTGCAAGCTTTTTTCATCCTTCTTGTCAAGAGTCCATGTTTCAGACCCATACAGTGCAATTGGTCATATTTGAGTGTCGATTATTCTTCTCGTCAGTTCTAGCCCGATATTCAAACAGCAGTGGATAGAGATAACAAACAGCAGTGGATAGAGATAACAAACAGCAGTGGATAGAGATAACAAACAGCAGTGGATAGAGATAACAAACAGCAGTGGATAGAGATAACAAACAGCAGTGGATAGAGATAACAAACAGCAGTGGATAGAGATAACAAACAGCAGTGGATAGAGATAACAAACAGCAGTGGATAGAGATAACAAACAGCAGTGGATAGAGATAACAAACAGCAGTGGATAGAGAAAACAAACAGCAAATACCCACAGGACCCAATCAATAGAATGAATAGGAAACAGTAAACCACAATTTTTCGCATAAAATGAAAGCAGCAAAGACTGCACAATGCACATGTCAGAGAGGACCTCAGACTCCAGAACACATTCTGCAAACATGTTGTCGGGGAGGGAGGGAAGGGAAGGGGAGGGAAGGGGAGGGAAAGGAAGGGAAGGGAGGGGAGGGGAGGGAAGGGAAGGGGGAAATGTTAGAGTCTTCACTGTAAAAAGCCACAGGTTTGTGAGGTGCGGTGGCCAGTTCCCTTCCTCGCTGACTTTTTCATTCTCTAGCCGTAAGCCAGGTACCCATTTACAGCTGGGTGGATGAACACGTTAACAATCCCTTGACAGTTGGAAATCGAAAAGAGTAGGTTTAACGGCCGCTGCCCAGACAAAATTCAAGTTACAAATCTACCAAAGTTATGTGTAGCTTTCACCAAGTAACAAACAACTAACGCACTAACTAACTAGCCAACTAAGTTACTAACCAACAAACTAACAAACGAACTAACCAGTTAACTAATTCACTAACTTACAAACTAACTAATTAGCCAACTAACTAACAAACCAACTAAATAACCAAAGAGGTAACTAACTAACTAGCCAACAAACCAACTAACCTGTTAACTAAATAATTCACTAACCTACAAACTAAATCACAAAATAACTACCTAACGAACTAACAAACTAGTCAGCTAACTAAATAAGCAACTACATAATTAGCCAACTAAGTAACTAACCAACAAACGAACTAACCAGTTAATTAACTAATTAACTTACAAACAACTAACTAACGCACAAACTAACTAGCCAACTAAGTAACTAACCAACAAACTAACAAACTAACTAACCAGTTAACTAATTCACTAACATACAAACCAATTAACAAACTAATTAGCCAACTAACTAACCAACTAAATAACCAACCAGCTAACTAACTAACTAATTAATCAACTAACTAACCAACTAACTAACAAACCAACCAACTAACCTATTAACTAAATAATTCCCTAACTTACAAACTAACTACCTAACAAACTAACTAACTAAATAAGCAACTAACTAACTAACAAACTAACCAACTAAATAACCAACCAGCTAACCAACTAACTAACTAACTAACCAACTAACTAGCCTATTAACTAAATAATTCACTAACTTACAAACTAACTAGGCAGCTAACTAAATAAGCAACTAACTAACTAAATAACTAACTAGAGTAACTAACAAAGCGATACAATTAGAGGTCCCGTAAGCATAGGGAGCCGCGTAGCGTAGCGCAGTGGTTAGCGCTCTGGCTTCGCATCTGGGTTCATTCCCCAGTTGAGGCGGTAATGTTTTTTTTCAGACCGCAATGGCTCCCGGGTCGACCCAGCCTTAAATGGGTACCGGTTCAGTCCGGGAAGTAAAAGCGGCGAGGGAGAGGAGATGGCTACCGCCCTCATATAGCCGAGCCTTTGAAATGTGAGATCGCTAACACCTCACACCCTTACGGCAGTGCTATGGGATACTTTACTTTACTTTAATAAGCAGTGTATCTTGAGCACAATGGAACACTCAAAGTACCAGATCTAGGACGCGATCTTTCCTGGAGAAATCATTGTTTAGGACACTGACCTTTGCCACACTGGCATCATGTCTAACAGTGCAGTGCGACCTCTCGCGAGCAGAAGAGAGTGAATGGCTGAGACTTGAACAGGACTCCAGCCACACTGGCATCATGTCTAACAGTGCAGTGGGACCTCTCGCGAGCAGAAGAGAGTGAATGGCTGAGACTTGAACAGGACTCCAGCCACACTGGCATCATGTCTAACAGTGCAGTGGGACCTCTCGCGAGCAGAAGAGAGTGAATGGCTGAGACTTGAACAGGACTCCAGCCACACTGGCATCATGTCTAACAGTGCAGTGGGACCTCTCGCGAGCAGAAGAGAGTGAATGGCTGAGACTTGAACAGGACTCCAGCCACACTGGCATCATGTCTAACAGTGCAGTGGGACCTCTCGCGAGCAGAAGAGAGTGAATGGCTGAGACTTGAACAGGACTCCAGCCACACTGGCATCATGTCTAACAGTGCAGTGGGACCTCTCGCGAGCAGAAGAGAGTGAATGGCTGAGACTTGAACAGGACTCCAGCCACACTTGTATCATGTCTAACAGCGTAGTGGGACCTCTCGCGAGCAGAAGAGAGTGAATGGCTGAGACTTGAACAGGACTCCAGCCACACTGGCATCATGTCTAACAGTGCAGTGGGACCTCTCGCGAGCAGAAGAGAGTGAATGGCTGAGACTTGAACAGGACTCCAGCCACACTGGCATATCACAAGAAGCGACCAGCAGTATAGTCTAGTCCCTCTATGGTAGAAGTCGTTATCTGTGTGTGACATCAACCACAGTGAGCAGACTGCCATACTTGAATCATGTAGTAAAAGACCACCAACAACGCAGCATAGTCCCTCAATGGTAGAATATTCCCCAACTTATGACATGCAGACCTCACCATGTATGCCCGTAAAAAGCCTAAGTGTAGAATTGCGTTAAGTGTTTAAAAGAAAGCTCTAGAAACAATAGCCCATATCTGATACAGGAATACAAGAAAGGCCTAGAAACAATAGCCCATATCTAATACAGGAATATAAGAAAGGTCTAGAAACAATAGCCCATATCTAATACAGGAATACAAGAAAGGCCTAGAAACAATAGCCCATATATGATACAGGAATACAAGAAAGGCCTAGAAACAATAGCCCATATATGATTCAGAAATACAAGAAAGGCCTAGAAACAATAGCCCATATATGATACAGGAATAAAAGAAAGTTCTAGAAACAATAGCCTATATATGATACAGAAATACAAGAAAGCTCTAGAAAACATAGCCCCATGTATGATACAGGAATATGTGAGGGAATAATTCATTTTCCCAGGAACAAGAAGAACATATTACACCAAACGTAAATACCTTGTGTCGACTAAAGACGGTATCTTTAACCTGCATATTCATTTAACCAGTGTGCAATTAAGTGAGCTTGTGCTTTATACGAGCTAACTAACTGATAACGGTCATCCAGATAACAGGACATTGCCAATCCAAGCCGAGACTGGGATCAACGCAGTGAAGGGAGGCGAACGGTGGACATAATAACAATCAGCTACATTTGGAAACATTTTCAAGTAGTTGGTTAGAATATTTCAAGATTAAAGTTTAATGAGATATTTGACGCCGTTTGTAGATTGTAGCGTTTGTGAAGTGTAGTGTGTTTGTGAACTGTAGTGTGTTTGTGAAATATAGCTTGTTTATAAACAGTAGTATTTGATCAATTGTAGGGTGTTTGTGAAATGTAGTGTGTTTATGAACAGTAGTATTTGATAGTTTGTAGGGTTTTTGTGAAATGTAGTGTGTTTATGAACAGTAGTATTTGATAAATTGTAGGGTATTTGTGAAGCGTAGTGTGTTTGAACTTAACTACTGTCCAGAATCAACGTCTCCAGACAGTCGCTATCTTCACCTACCTAGACAGTACCCTCACCAGTCGCTACCCTCACCAGTCGCTAGCTTCATCTACCTAGGCAGTACCCTCACCAGACAGTCGCCAGCTTCACCTACCTAGACAGTACCCTCACCAGACAGTCGCCAGCTTCACCTACCTAGACAGTACCCTCACCAGACAGTCGCTAGCTTCACCTACTTAGGCAGTACCCTCACCAGTCACTAACTTCACCTACCTAGACAGTACCCTCACCAGTCGCTAGCTTCACCTACCTAGACAGTACCCTCACCAGTCGTAGCTTCACCTACCTAGACAGTACCCTAACCAGTCGCTAGCTTCACCTACCAAGACAGTACCCTCACCAGTCGCTAGCTTCACCTACCTAGACAGTACCCTCACCAGTCCCTAATTTCACCTACCTAGACAGTACCCTCACCAGACAGTCGCTAGCTCCACCTACCTAGGCAGTACCCTTACCAGTCGCCAGCTTCACCTAGCTAGACAGTACCCTCACCAGTCACTAGCTTCACCTACCTAGACAGTACCCTCACTAGACCGTCGCTAGCTTCACCTACCTAGGCAGTACCCTCACTAGACCGTCGCTAGCTTCACCTACCTAGGCAGTACCCTCACGAGTCGCTAGCTTCACCTACCTAGGCAGTACCCTCACTAGCTTCACCTACCTAGGCAGTACCCTCACTAGACCGTCGCTAGCTTCACCTACCTAGGCAGTACCCTCACTAGACCGTCGCTAGCTTCACCTACCTAGACAGTACCCTCACTAGACTGTCGCTAGCTTCACCTACCTAGACAGTACCCTCACTAGACCGTCGCTAGCTTCACCTACCTAGACAGTACCCTCACTAGACAGTCGCTAGCTTCACCTACCTAGGCAGTACCCTCACGAGTCGCTAGCTTCACCTACCTAGGCAGTACCCTCACTAGCTTCACCTACCTAGGCAGTACCCTCACTAGACCGTCGCTAGCTTCACCTACCTAGGCAGTACCCTCACTAGACCGTCGCTAGCTTCACCTACCTAGACAGTACCCTCACTAGACTGTCGCTAGCTTCACCTACCTAGACAGTACCCTCACTAGACCGTCGCTAGCTTCACCTACCTAGACAGTACCCTCACTAGACAGTCGCTAGCTTCACCTACCTAGGCAGTACGCTCACTAGAATAGGCAAATATCTACAGTGAAGTCAATAACAGGATTGCTAACGTAAGATCTGCGTTTGGGAAGGTCAAACGTCTGGAACCGACACATCATCAGTGTCGCAACCAAGGTTAAAGTGTATTGTGCTGTAGTGTTATCCACTCTGATGCGTGCCTGCGAAACATGGACAGTGGATAAGCCAGACAGCTAAATCGTTTTCACTTGAGGTTTCTGTGTAGGAAGCTTAGAATCGGGTGACAGGACAACGTGCCTAGCTCTGATATTCTTAGCAAGTCATGAATGTTGAACATCCATCTATGTTCTTTGCGCGCCAAAGGCGGCGCATAATGCAGAAACAAATGATTTCCAGTTGGAACGGTGTGAAGTCACTGTTGTTAGATCTTGCATGGTGCTGAGACTCATAGTTGAGTCCTCTCGGATGATTGTTCTTCTGCGTGTGAACTGGCGTGGTTGTGAACTGATGTGTTTGTGAACTGGTGTGGTTGTGAGCTTGTGAACTTGAGACCAAAGTCACATCTTTCAGTTCCAACAGGACATACCAGAGTCAATAGCCACTTGAACCGCATCAATCCCCAGAACCTACCCTTGTGCAGACATTGCTCTCATCCTAATGAAACAGTTCGACATCTACTCATTAAGTGCAAGGCGCTTGAGGATATGAGGAAAATATTATTACAAGCACTGCCGGCAGTTACCAACACACTGTACGGAGCAGTAAAACAACTGAAGAAGATCTATATCTATACAAGAATGGCGTTGGGCTGCCAAGAGCAGGCTTGCTCAGCAGCTGTGCGATTATAACAACTTGTAGTTGTGATTTGGCTGATCAGAATCAGAGTTACTGCATGACCAGCTGTTACTTTAGCTCTGAAATTGGTACAGGTCTCTCCTGCTGGTATGGACTGATTTCAGATGTCTCCGTTGTAGTGTGCGTTGTCGAGTCCGCTGTCTCTCCTTTTTCCGCTCACCGGGACCGATCCATCTGGGACACAACATCAGAATAAGGGACAGGTATGGCTGAGACACAATGATAGAACAACTACAAAAGCTACGATGAGACAGTCTTTATCGGGAGCAAAGATCAACACAGACTATCTCACAACATACAAAATCCCTCACCCAATAAACACAACCTCTCCCCCAACAAACAAAACCCCTCCCCAACAAATACAAACCCTCCCCAACAAACACAACCTCTCCCCCAACAAACAAAACACCTCGTCCAACAAACACAACGTCTCCCCCAACAAACACAATGCCTCATCCAACAAACACAATGCCTCATCCAACAAACACAACGTCTCCCCCAACAAACAAAACCCCTCCCCAACAAACACAACGTCTCCCCCAACAAACACAACTCCTCCCCAACAAACCAACCCTTCCCCAACAGACACAATGCCTCCCCAACAAACACAACCTCTCCCCCAACAAACAAAACCCCTCCCCTAAACAAACACAACCCCTCCCCAACAAACACATCTCCCCCAACAAACAAAACCCCTCCCCAAACAAACACAACCCCTCCCCAACAAACACAACCCCTCCCCTAAAAAACAAAACCCCTCACCAACAAACAAAACCCCTCCCCCCAACAAACAAAACCCCTCCCCCAACAAACAAAACCCCTCCCCAACAAACACAACCCCTCCCCCAACAAACAAAACCCCTCACCAACAAACAAAACCCCTCACCTTAACAAACACAACGCCTCATTTGGATTCCATTTAATGATTAGGTTATGACAATTTCAAAGATGCTAAAAAAAACCCACAGAAAACACATGAGTTAATGATAAGACCGACTAAGTCTAATACATGATACTAGAATCATTTCGTAGCATGATACAAATACCAAAGAAACCTCTCCTCTTCTGGTCTGGAGAGGTCTGAGAGAGGCAAGCTCAAGTACATGTTTAGCTTGCTTCTATAAACATGGATCACCAATGTACGAGATCTCTCTCACCTAAACGAGTTCGTCTCACTCCACCATGGGTTGTCTACTGGGTTGTCTGCCAACTCTAAATAATGGGCTGTATCCTCTTCTCTCTAGTTTGGGTTGTCCACCTTCACTCAATGGGCTGCATCCTCTTCTCTCTAGTTTGGGTTGTCCACCTTCACTCAATGGGCTGCATCCTCTTTTCTCTAGTTTGGGTTGTCCACCTTCACTCAATGGGCTGCATCCTCTTTTCTCTAAAGTATGGAGTACACCCTCTCCCTCAATATGGGGTCCATCTTCTACCTCAACAAGGTGACACCTCTGCTGCCAAACCCCCTTCCGAGACCCTCCACTCCCCTACCAATAAGGTACCAACTCTGCCCCCCCCCCACTCCGCTACCAACAAGTCGACACCTCTGACCACACGCCTGGATCCAGCAACATCTTCGAAAAACCATAACTAAGCGAAATCCAAACCATGAACCATCGTAAAGCTAGATTCGAACCAGCAACCATTGCCAAACTAGATACAAACAAACAACCACCACTAAGCTAGATCTTAATCAGTAATCATCAATTAGCTCGATCTGAATGTAGCCGCTGGCTACTCCATCCTCAGTTGCAGAGACGGTGTGAAGGTTCGTCACTGAAAACATGTTATTTAGCTGTTCAGTGATGTCACGTTGGAAGGATGCATCGAATATAATTTTTGTACTCGATTCGGGCCCAAATAGTGCATGAACAATCTAGCCGAATAGTAACCTTGAACCGAATGTGAATCGACCAAAGAGCAAGGCAATAATTTCCGACCCAACAAGGTGAATTCTTTTCAGTTGGAATTCCGTTCTCACTTCACACACGGCTTCATGCGACAAATACTTTATTGTGTCACTCGGTTACATCAACCGGTTAATGTAACTAACTTAACGTCTTTATACTGGTCTAGAAGACTCTGCAGAGTCTGTATACAACCAGTTTCATTTACATTTCCTTGCTCTAAAAGCTATGCGCATCCAATCTATTCTTAAATGCATTAATTGTCCCTGCCTCCACGACTTCTTGTGACAATGCATTCCAAGCATTCACCACTCTCTGACTAAAAAAAATAGTTCCTAATATCTAATCTGGACCTTTCTTTAGTTCATTTTGTAGATATGCCCTCTTGTTCTTGTAGGTGGTTGTATTTTGAAGAACATGTTATAGTCTGTTATAGTCTTTCCTCATAACTGAAATTCTGGAATCCCACTATCAGCGTTATCGCTCTTCTTTGTATCCTGTCCAGCATGTTTATATCCCCTCTATGATAAGGACTCCACACCTGTACACAGGCCGCGGATAGGCAACCAGCTGGTTAACACCAAATGACATAAGACCCTGCTCCAACAAACAAGACAGAACTCATTTGGATTCCATTTATTGAATAGATTATGTTAATTTCAGATGCTAATAAAACAACAGACAAAACGAGGTAATGACTATATCTAATACATGATACTAGAATTATTTTGTAACATGATACGAATACCAAAGGGACCTCTCCTCTCCTGGTCTGGAGAGGTCAGCTCGAGTACAGGTCCGACTTGCTTTGATAAATATGGATTCCCCATGTACAAGAGCTCACACATAATGTTGGTTTCTCTCTAGTATGGACCGTCACCCCTCTCTAGTATGTGCTGTCTCTCCCATCTCCAGAATTAGCCGTCTCCCCTCTATCTAGTATGGGCTCTCCCCACTCTCACTAGCATGGGTTGTCTCCCCTCTTCCGAGCATGAGCCACCTCCTCTCTCTAGTATGGGCCATCTCCCCTCTCTAGCATGAGCCACCTCCTCTCTCTAGTATGAGCCAATTCCTTTCTCTAGTATGGGTCATCCCCCCTCTCTAGTATTGGCCGCCTCCCCTCTCTAGTATGAGACATCTCCTCTCTCTAGTATGAGACATCCCCCCTCTCTAGTATGAGACATCCCCCCTCTCTAGTATGAGCCACCTCCTCTCTCTAGTATGGGCCATCTCCCCTCTCTAGTATGAGACATCCCCCCTCTCTAGTATTGGCCGCCTCCCCTCTCTAGTATGAGACATCTCCTCTCTCTAGTATGGGCCAATTCCTTTCTCTAGCATGGGCCGTCCCCCCTCTCTAACATGGACCGTCCCCCCCTCTCTAGCATGGCCCCCCCCCCCCTCTCTAGCATAGGCTGACTATCATTCAATAATTGGACACAACACCCCCCCCCCCCCCCCCCCCCGAACATCAACATCCTTTAAAATGGTGTGGAGGAAAGAGCTGGAATGTTATCCACAGATTGTCCCCCTCTTCGGAGAGGCATTGTCAATGGCTGGGTTTGTATTCCATACCTCGTATTAGTTGGCCAGAGGTAACCGCAAACACAGATTTGGGGGAAAGAGCCTAGGAAACAACCAATGAAGCGGGAACTCACCCTCAGAAAAAGGCTGGACAGTATAGCCAGACATGTGCTAGATTGAAACACACAGAGAATGAGTGAGAAAGACAAGAAACACCTGAAGAAGAATGGTGGAAGATGGTTCGGTTCAGCTTCGAGCTGACTGACCGAACCTAGTCTGCTAAACTGAGAATGCATACACAAACTGTCGGCAAATTGGTGGATTATCCCCAGAAATATCCACTTTGACATTTGAGAAGATGTGTTGGACACAAGAAGCAGACAACTCGAGGAACCATATCCGAACCAGCAACCACCGCTAAGCTAGGACCGAACCAGCAACCTTCGCTAAGCTAGGACCTAACCAGCAACCTTCGCTAAGCTAGGTCTGAACCAGCAACCATCGCTAAGCTAGATCCGAACCAGCAACCTTCGCTAAGCTAGATCCGAACCAGCAACCATCGCTAAGCTAGGTCCGAACCAGCAACCATCGCTAAGCTAGATCCGAACCAGCAACCTTCGCTAATCTAGGATCGAACCAGCAACCATCGCTAAGCTAGATCCGAACCAGCAACAATCGCTAAGCTAGATCCGAACCAGCAATCACAGCTAAGCTAGATCTGAACCACCAAGTATCGCTAATCTAGATCCAAACCATCAACCACCGTTAAGCTAGATCTGAACCACCAATCATCGCTAAGCTAGATTCGAACCAGCAGTCATTTCTATCATTCGAACCAGGATCAAGATGCTTAGCTGCGCATGCACTGCAGCGTTCAGCGACCCATAGAGTCAGAACCAGCGAACCAGAGCTGCCAAAACCCTTCTACATCTCCATCCAGTGATCCTGGATAACAGGCTGCTACAGGACAGACTGGCTAAGAAGGGACTGAAGAGGGAAGGCTAACCCTACTATAAAAATACCTGCTGAAGTCGGATGTGTCAGACCGAAAGGTGCAAATATTGCAGTCAAGTTGTAAACTACAACACAACACATTCCGTTCTCTGGCCAACCTTCTGCAACTTGCAAAGCCCTTTTTCAGGGCTCGATAGCAGGAGATTGAGAACGATCGAAGCCGTCAAGATTTGAACCAGCAACCATCGCCAAGGCTAGACGCGGGCTGCTCAAACCTCAGTTGCAGAAAAGGTGTGAAGGTTCTTCATTGTAAAAATCTGTTATTTAGTTTTCAGCATCCTAATCGTACTCAGTCCCGGATAGTGCTCCAACCAGCTATGGATATACAATTATCCAGAATCACCTCTTCCACCAACTATGGATACACAATGACCCAGAAGCACCTCTCCCACCAACTTGGATACACAATTATCCAGAATCACCTCTTCCACCAACTATGGATACACAATGACCCAGAAGCACCTCTCCGACCAACTTGGATACACAATTATCCAGAATCACCTCTTCCACCAACTATGGATACACAATGACCCAGAAGCACCTCTCCGACCAACTTGGATACACAATTATCCAGAATCACCTCTTCCACCAACTATGGATACACAATGACCCAGAAGCGCCTCTCCGACCAACTTGGATACACAATTATCCAGAATAACCTCCCCCACCAACTATGGATACACAATTATCCAACATTACCTCTCTCTCAGTATAGATAAAAAGCTACCCAACATCACCGGGACACAGGTAACAATATCTCCCCTGTCCTCAGATTCCCAGGACCTCGGTAACTCACCTGCCCTCTCACCGATACGACCCAGATAACAAACTCACACCTGCCCTCACACGTCCACATCTCAGGTAACCTCACCTGTCCTCAAACACCCCCACCCCAGGTACCCTCAGACTTACACCGCCTAGGCAACTCAACTGTTCCCAGACTCCCATGAAAGACACACAACACAAGATACATTATCTGAATAAGTTGAACATTTATGGTAGACTACCTATCCACCTTCCTGACAGTTGTCTCCGCCAAGGTAATGGCATTCACACACCCACCTCTCTCTCACACGCGCACGTCCATCACATGTCAGCCACAACACACACAGACAGACAAATCAGGCTTACACACACATACAGATTAGACTTACACACACATACACCAATCAGACTTACACACACACACACCAATCAGACTTACACACACACACACCAACCAGACTTACACACACACACATACACCAATCAGACTTACACACACACAAAAATCAGACTTACACACACATACACCAATCAGACTTACACACACACACACTAATCAGACTTACACACACACACACACACACCAATCAGACTTACACACACACACACACACACACACCAATCAGACTTACACACACACACCAATCAGACTTACACACACACACACACCAATCAGACTTACACACACACACACACCAATCAGACTTACACACACACACACACCAATCAGACTCACACACACCAATCAGACTTACACACACACACACCAATCAGACTTACACACACACCAATCAGACGCACACCCACACACCAATCAGACCCACACCCACCCACATATCCGACACACACCCACATCAGACCCACACACCAATCAGACCCACACCCACATCCAATCAGACCCACACCCACATTTAATCAGACCCACACCCCCACACCAATCAGACCCACACACCAATCAGACACACACACACCAATCAGACCTACAGCCACACACCAATCAGACCCACACACACACACACATGCCAATCAGACCCACACACACACCCACACACCAATCAGACCCACACTCACACACCAATCAGACCCACACACACACACCAATCAGACCCCCACACACACCAATCAGACCCACACCCACACACCAATCAGACCCACACACCAATCAGACCCACACCCACACACCAATCAGACCCACACCCACACCCACACACACAACAAGAACAGGTCTAAAGCCTGACATACACAGCCACATGTCCACACAGTCTCTTTATCACATCATCGCCGACGGCAGCTGAATGTTCAAATCTTTGGCCACCTTCACCTGTTTGAAAAGAAGAAGAGAAAATGGTGAGAGGGATGGAGCAGTTGGTGGGTGAGGGAGATTGTGAGGGAGAGTGTGATGGAAGGGAGAGTGTGATAGAGAGTGGGAACGAGAGTGGGATGGAGAGTGGGATGGAAGGGAGAGTGGGATGGAAGGGAGAGTGTGATGGAGAGTGGGATGGAAGGGAGAGTGTGATGGAGAGTGGGATGGAAGGGAGAGTGATGGAGAGTGGGATGGAAGGGAGAGTGTGATGGAGAGTGGGATGGAAGGGAGAGTGTGATGGAGAGTGGGATGGAGAGTGTGATGGAGAGTGGGATGGAGAGTGGGATGGAAGGGAGAGTGTGATGGAGAGTGGGATGGAAGGGAGAGTGTGATGGAGAGTGGGATGGAGAGTGTGATGGAGAGTGGGATGGAGAGTGTGATGGAGAGTGGGATGGATAGTGGGATGGAGAGTGGGATGGAAGGGAGAGTGTGATGGAGAGTGGGATGGAAGGGTGAGTGTGATGGAGAGTGGGATGGAGAGTGGGATGGAGAGTGGGATGGAAGGGAGAGTGGGATGGAAGGGAGAGTGTGATGGAGAGTGGGATGGAAGGGAGAGTGGGATGGAGAGTATGATGGAGAGTGGGATGGAAGGGAGAGTGTGATGGAGAGTGGGATGGAAGGGAGAGTGTGATGGAGAGTGGGATGGAAGGGAGAGTGTGATGGAGAGTGGGATGGACGGGAGAGTGTGATGGATAGTGGAATGGAAGGGAGAGTGTGATGGAGAGTGTGATGGAGAGTGGGATGGAAGGGAGAGTGTGATGGAAGGGAGAGTGTGATGGAATGGAGAGTGTGATGGAAGGGAGAGTGTGATGGAATGGAGAGTGTGATGGAAGGGAGAGTGTGATGGAGAGTGGGAACGAGAGTGGGATGGAGAGTGGGAACGAGAGTGGGATGGAAGGGAGAGTGGGATGGAGAGTGGGATGGAAGGGAGAGTGGGATGGAGAGTGGGAACGAGAGTGTGATGGAGAGTGGGATGGAAGGGAGAGTGGGATGGAGAGTGGGAACGAGAGTGTGATGGAGAGTGGGATGGAAGGGAGAGTGGGATGGAGAGTGTGATGGATAGTGGGATGGAGAGTGGGATGGAAGGGAGAGTGTGATGGAGAGTGGGAACGAGAGTGGGATGGAGAGTGGGATGGAAGGGAGAGTGGGATGGAAGGGAGAGTGTGATGGAGAGTGGGAACGAGAGTGGGATGGAAGGGAGAGTGGGATGGAAGGGAGAGTGTGATGGAGAGTGGGATGGAAGTGAGTGTGATGGAGAGTGGGATGGAAGAGAGAGTGTGATGGAGAGTGAGATGGAAGGGAGAGTGTGATGGAGAGTGGGATGGAGAGTGTGATGGAGAGTGGGATGGAGAGCGGGATGGAAGGGAGAGTGGGATGGAAGGGAGAGTGGGATGGAAGGGAGAGTGTGATGGAAGGGAGAGTGTGATGGAAGGGAGAGTGTGATGGAGAGTGGGAACGAGAGTGGGATGGAGAGTGGGATGGAAGGGAGAGTGTGATGGAGAGTGGGATGGAAGGGAGAGTGTGATGGAGAGTGGGATGGAAGGGAGAGTGTGATGGAGAGTGGGATGGAAGGGAGAGTGTGATGGAGAGTGGGATGGAGAGTGGGATGGAAGGGAGAGTGTGATGGAGAGTGGGATGAAGAGTGGGATGAAGAGTGGGATGGAAGAGAGAGTGTGATGGAGAGTGGGATGGAAGGGAGAGTGGGATGGAGAGTGGGATGGAATGGAGAGTGGGATGGAAGGGAGAGTGGGATGGAGAGTGGGATGGAGAGTGGGATGGAAGGGAGAGTGTGATGGAGAGTGGGATGGAAGGTAGAGTGTGATGGAGAGTGGGATGGAGAGTGGGATGGAAGGGAGAGTGGGATGGATAGTGGGATGGAGAGTGGGATGGAGAGTGGGATGGAAGGGAGAGTGGGATGGAAGGGAGAGTGTGATGGAGAGTGGGATGGAAGTGAGTGTGATGGAGAGTGGGATGGAAGGGAGAGTGTGATGGAGAGTGTGATGGAAGGGAGAGTGTGATGGAGAGTGGGATGGAGAGTGGGATGGAGAGTGGGATGGAGAGTGGGATGGAAGGGAGAGTGTGATGGAGAGTGGGATGGAAGGGAGAGTGTGATGTAGAGTGTGATGGAAGGGAGAGTGTGATGGAGAGTGGGATGGAGAGTGTGATGGAGAGTGGGATGGAGAGTGGGATGGAGAGTGGGATGGATAGTGGGATGGAGAGTGGGATGGAAGGGAGAGTGTGATGGAGAGTGGGAACGAGAGTGGGATGGAGAGTGGGATGGAAGGGAGAGTGGGATGGAAGGGAGAGTGTGATGGAGAGTGGGATGGAAGTGAGTGTGATGGAGAGTGGGATGGAAGGGAGAGTGTGATGGAGAGTGTGATGGAGAGTGGGATGGAGAGTGGGATGGAGAGTGGGATGGAAGGGAGAGTGGGATGGAGAGTGGGAACGAGAGTGGGATGGAGAGTGGGATGGAAGGGAGAGTGGGATGGAAGGGAGAGTGTGATGGAGATTGGGATGGAGAGTGGGATGGAAGGGAGAGTGTGATGGAGAGTGGGAACGAGAGTGGGATGGAGAGTGGGATGGAAGGGAGAGTGGGATGGAAGGGAGAGTGTGATGGAGAGTGGGATGGAAGTGAGTGTGATGGAGAGTGGGATGGAAGGGAGAGTGTGATGGAGAGTGGGATGGAAGGGAGAGTGTGATGGAGAGTGTGATGGAGAGTGGGATGGAGAGTGGGATGGATAGTGGGATGGAGTGTGGGATGGAAGGGAGAGTGTGATGTAGAGTGTGATGGAAGGGAGAGTGGGATGGAGAGTGGGATGGAAGGGAGAGTGTGATGTAGAGTGTGATGGAAGGGAGAGTGGGATGGAGAGTGGGATGGAGAGTATGATGGAGAGTGGGATGGAGAGTGGGATGGAGAGTGGGATGGAAGGGAGAGTGTGATGTAGAGTGTGATGGAAGGGAGAGTGGGATGGAGAGTGGGATGGATAGTGGGATGGAGAGTGGGATGGAAGGGAGAGTGTGATGTAGAGTGTGATGGAAGGGAGAGTGGGATGGAGTGGGATGAAGAGTATGATGGAGAGTGGGATGGAGAGTGGGATGGAGAGTGTGATGGAGAGTGGGATGGACGGGAGAGTGTGATGTAGAGTGGGATGGAAGGGAGAGTGTGATGGAAGGGAGAGTGTGATGGAGAGCGGGATGGAAGGGAGAGTGGGATGGAAGGGAGAGTGTGATGGAAGGGAGAGTGTGATGGAAGGGAGAGTGTGATGGAGAGTGGGAACGAGAGTGGGATGGAGAGTGGGATGGAAGGGAGAGTGTGATGGAGAGTGGGATGGAAGGGAGAGTGTGATGGAGAGTGGGATGGAAGGGAGAGTGTGATGGAGAGTGGGATGGAAGGGAGAGTGGGATGGAGAGTGGGATGGAAGGGAGAGTGTGATGGAGAGTGGGATGAAGAGTGGGATGAAGAGTGGGATGGAAGAGAGAGTGTGATGGAGAGTGGGATGGAAGGGAGAGTGGGATGGAGAGTGGGATGGAATGGAGAGTGGGATGGAAGGGAGAGTGGGATGGAAGGGAGAGTGGGATGGAGAGTGGGATGGAGAGTGGGATGGAAGGGAGAGTGTGATGGAGAGTGGGATGGAAGGTAGAGTGGGATGGATAGTGGGATGGAGAGTGGGATGGAGAGTGGGATGGATAGTGGGATGGAGAGTGGGATGGAGAGTGGGATGGAAGGGAGAGTGTGATGGAGAGGGAACGAGAGTGGGATGGAGAGTGGGATGGAAGGGAGAGTGGGATGGAAGGGAGAGTGTGATGGAGAGTGGGATGGAAGTGAGTGTGATGGAGAGTGGGATGGAAGGGAGAGTGTGATGGAGAGTGGGATGGAAGTGAGTGTGATGGAGAGTGGGATGGAAGGGAGAGTGTGATGGAGAGTGTGATGGAGAGTGGGATGGAGAGTGTGATGGAGAGTGGGATGGAAGGGAGAGTGTGATGGAGAGTGGGATGGAAGGGAGAGTGTGATGTAGAGTGTGATGGAAGGGAGAGTGTGATGGAGAGTGGGATGGAAGGGAGAGTGGGATGGAGAGTGGGATGGATAGTGGGATGGAGAGTATGATGGAGAGTGGGATGGAGAGTGGGATGGAAGGGAGAGTGGGATGGAGAGTGTGATGGAGAGTGGGATGGACGGGAGAGTGTGATGGATAGTGGGATGGAAGGGAGAGTGTGATGGAGAGTGTGATGGAGAGTGGGATGGAAGGGAGAGTGGGATGGAGAGTGTGATGGAGAGTGGGATGGAAGGGAGAGTGGGATGGAGAGTGTGATGGAGAGTGGGATGGAAGGGAGAGTGGGATGGAAGGGAGAGTGTGATGGAAGGGAGAGTGGGATGGAAGGGAGAGTGTGATGGAGAGGAGAGTGTGATGGAAGGGAGAGTGTGATGGAAGGGAGAGTGATGGAGAGTGGGATGGAAGGGAGAGTGTGATGGAGAGTGTGATGGAGAGTGGGATGGAAGGGAGAGTGTGATGGAGAGTGTGATGGAAGGGAGAGTGTGATGGAAGGGAGAGTGTGACGGAGAGTGGGATGGAAGGGAGAGTGTGATGGAAGAGAGTGTGATGGAAGGGAGAGTGTGATGGAAGGGAGAGTGTGATGGAGAGTGGGATGGAGAGTGGGATGGAGAGTGTGATGGAGAGTGTGATGGAGAGGAGAGTGTGATGGAGAGGAGAGTGGGATGGAGAGTGGGATGGAGAGTGTGATGGAGAGTGGGATGGAGAGGAGAGTGTGATGGAATGGAGAGTGTGATGGAGAGGAGAGTGTGATGGAGAGGAGAGTGGGATGGAGAGTGGGATGGAGAGTGTGATGGAGAGGAGAGTGTGATGGAATGGAGAGTGTGATGGAGAGTGGGATGGAGAGTGTGATGGAGAGTGTGATGGAGAGTGTGATGGAGAGGAGAGTGTGATGGAATGGAGAGTGTGATGGAGAGGAGAGTGTGATGGAGAGGAGAGTGGGATGGAAGGGAGAGTGTGATGGAGAGTGGGATGGAGAGTGTGATGGAGAGTGTGATGGAGAGGAGAGTGTGATGGAATGGAGAGTGTGATGGAGAGGAGAGTGTGATGGAGAGGAGAGTGGGATGGAGAGTGGGATGGAGAGTGTGATGGAGAGGAGAGTGTGATGGAATGGAGAGTGTGATGGAGAGGAGAGTGTGATGGAATGGAGAGTGTGATGGAGAGGAGAGTGTGATGGAATGGAGAGTGTGATGGAGAGGAGAGTGTGATGGAGAGGAGAGTGTGATGGAGAGGAGAGTGTGATGGAGAGGAGAGTGTGATGGAGAGTGTGATGGAGAGGAGAGTGTGATGGAGAGTGTGATGGAGAGTGGGATGGAGAGGAGAGTGTGATGGAGAGTGTGATGGAGAGTGGGATGGAGAGGAGAGTGTGATGGAGAGTGTGATGGAGAGTGGGATGGAAGGGAGAGTGTGATGGAGAGTGTGATGGAGAGTGTGATGGAGAGTGGGATGGAGAGTGGGATGGAAGGGAGAGTGTGATGGAGAGTGGGATGGAAGGGAGAGTGTGATGGAGAGTGGGATGGAAGGGAGAGTGTGATGGAGAGTGGGATGGAGAGTGGGATGGATGGGAGAGTGTGATGGAGAGTGGGATGGAAGGGAGAGTGTGATGGAAAGTGTGATGGAAAGTGGGATGGAGAGTGGGATGGAAGGGAGAGTGGGGTGGAAGGGAGAGTGGGATGGAGAGTGGGATGGAAGGGAGAGTGGGATGGAAGGGAGTGTGATGGAGAGTGTGATGGAGAGTGGGATGGAAGGGAGAGTGTGATGGAGAGTGGGATGGAGAGTGGGATGGAAGGGAGAGTGGGGTGGAAGGGAGAGTGGGATGGAGAGTGGGATGGAGAGTGTGATGGAGAGTGGGATGGAAGGGAGAGTGTGATGGAGAGTGGGATGGAAGGGAGAGTGGGGTGGAAGGGAGAGTGGGATGGAGAGTGGGATGGAAGGGAGAGTGTGATGGAGAGTGGGATGGACGGGAGAGTGTGATGGACGGGAGAGTGTGATGGAGAGTGGGATGGAAGGGAGAGTGTGATGGAAGGGAGAGTGTGACGGAGAGTGGGATGGAAGGGAGAGTGTGATGGAAGGGAGAGTGTGATGGAAGGGAGAGTGTGATGGAAGGGAGAGTGTGATGGAGAGTGGGATGGAGAGTGGGATGGAGAGTGTGATGGAGAGTGTGATGGAGAGGAGAGTGTGATGGAGAGGAGAGTGGGATGGAGAGTGGGATGGAGAGTGTGATGGAGAGTGGGATGGAGAGGAGAGTGTGATGGAATGGAGAGTGTGATGGAGAGGAGAGTGTGATGGAGAGGAGAGTGGGATGGAGAGTGGGATGGAGAGTGTGATGGAGAGGAGAGTGTGATGGAATGGAGAGTGTGATGGAGAGTGGGATGGAGAGTGTGATGGAGAGTGTGATGGAGAGGAGAGTGTGATGGAATGGAGAGTGTGATGGAGAGGAGAGTGTGATGGAGAGGAGAGTGGGATGGAAGGGAGAGTGTGATGGAGAGTGGGATGGAGAGTGTGATGGAGAGTGTGATGGAGAGGAGAGTGTGATGGAATGGAGAGTGTGATGGAGAGGAGAGTGTGATGGAGAGGAGAGTGGGATGGAGAGTGGGATGGAGAGTGTGATGGAGAGGAGAGTGTGATGGAATGGAGAGTGTGATGGAGAGGAGAGTGTGATGGAATGGAGAGTGTGATGGAGAGGAGAGTGTGATGGAATGGAGAGTGTGATGGAGAGGAGAGTGTGATGGAGAGGAGAGTGTGATGGAGAGGAGAGTGTGATGGAGAGGAGAGTGTGATGGAGAGTGTGATGGAGAGGAGAGTGTGATGGAGAGTGTGATGGAGAGTGGGATGGAGAGGAGAGTGTGATGGAGAGTGTGATGGAGAGTGGGATGGAGAGGAGAGTGTGATGGAGAGTGTGATGGAGAGTGGGATGGAAGGGAGAGTGTGATGGAGAGTGTGATGGAGAGTGGGATGGAGAGTGGGATGGAAGGGAGAGTGTGATGGAGAGTGGGATGGAAGGGAGAGTGTGATGGAGAGTGGGATGGAAGGGAGAGTGTGATGGAGAGTGGGATGGAGAGTGGGATGGATGGGAGAGTGTGATGGAGAGTGGGATGGAAGGGAGAGTGTGATGGAAAGTGTGATGGAAAGTGGGATGGAGAGTGGGATGGAAGGGAGAGTGGGGTGGAAGGGAGAGTGGGATGGAGAGTGGGATGGAAGGGAGAGTGGGATGGAAGGGAGTGTGATGGAGAGTGTGATGGAGAGTGGGATGGAAGGGAGAGTGTGATGGAGAGTGGGATGGAGAGTGGGATGGAAGGGAGAGTGGGGTGGAAGGGAGAGTGGGATGGAGAGTGGGATGGAGAGTGTGATGGAGAGTGGGATGGAAGGGAGAGTGTGATGGAGAGTGGGATGGAAGGGAGAGTGGGGTGGAAGGGAGAGTGGGATGGAGAGTGGGATGGAAGGGAGAGTGTGATGGAGAGTGGGATGGACGGGAGAGTGTGATGGACGGGAGAGTGTGATGGAGAGTGGGATGGAAGGGAGAGTGTGATGGAAGGGAGAGTGTGATGGAGAGTGTGATGGAAGGGAGAGTGTGATGGAGAGTGGGATGGAAGGGAGAGTGTGATGGAGAGTGGGATGGAAGGGAGAGTGTGATGGAAGGGAGAGTGTGATGGAGAGTGGGATGGAAGGGAGAGTGTGATGGAAGGGAGAGTGTGATGGAGAGTGGGATGGAAGGGAGAGTGTGATGGAGAGTGGGATGGAAGGGAGAGTGTGATGGAAGGGAGAGTGTGATGGAGAGTGGGATGGAAGGGAGAGTGTGATGGAGAGTGGGATGGAAGGGAGAGTGTGATGGAAGGGAGAGTGTGATGGAGAGTGTGATGGAGAGTGGGATGGAAGGGAGAGTGTGATGGAGAGTGGGATGGAGAGTGGGATGGAAGGGAGAGTGGGATGGAGAGTGTGATGGAAGGGAGAGTGGGATGGAGAGTGTGATGGAAGGGAGAGTGGGATGGAAGGGAGAGTGGGATGGAAGGGAGAGTGGGATGGAAGGGAGAGTGGGATGGAAGGGAGAGTGGGATGGAAGGGAGAGTGTGATGGAAGGGAGAGTGTGATGGAAGGGAGAGTGTGATGGAAGGGAGAGTGGGATGGAAGGGAGAGTGGGATGGAAGGGAGAGAGTAGGTGGAAGGGAGAGAATGGGAAAAAGAGTGGCCAGGAAAGAGGGTTTGAGAGACTGGGTGTGTGAGGAGATAGAGTGGGGTAAAGAGTCAGAGTGGGTGAGCAAAAGGGTGAGATAATGGGATGAAGAGGGTGGGAGAGAGTGAGTTGGTAGGAGAGAGGGGCTATAGACAGTGAGAGGCATGAATAGAGTAGGGCTATAGAGGGAGACAGGAGCAGAGAGAGTAAGATGCTACAGAGAGAAACATTGAAAGAGGGAGGGAGACAGGAGGAGAGAGCAAGGAGGGAGATGTTACAGAGAGACATGCATAGAGTGAGGCTATAGAGGGAGGGAGGAGGAGAGCGAGGGAGGGAGATGCTACAGAGAAAGAGGGAGTGAGACAGGAGGAGAGAGAGCAATGGAGAGAGATGTTACAGAGAGACATGAACAGAGACACGGAAAAATGGAGGCTATAGACGGAGGAGAATGGGAGACCAGAGGAGAGAGACTACAGGGCGGGAATGAGAGAAAGATGCAAGAAAGAGAGGTAAGGAGAAACCAGCCGGATAAGCCAAAGCTGAGACAGAAAACATAGATCACTTGTCACAGGAAACGGCCCTGACAACACATTCACTGACCACCACAGCACGAGATCACAAGTGATCTACTGATGCCGTCTTGTCTTACCTGCACCTCTGCAGCTTCCATGAGTGAGAACAGGTGTGCCATCTCGCTTTCAGAGTTGGACAACGAGATGGCTTTCTTAAAGTTGTTCACAGCTTCGGAAAGGTTGCCCCTGGAAGTATCCACAGAGAAGCCATAATAGACACAAGGAAGACATACGGATAAACAGAACTATATCCGTACCAACTATCCGCTTTCAGTGTCAAACGTGGATCATGACCAATAATCGACAATATATCCATACATATTATCCATTATTAGTATTAAACATGGATCATGACCAATAATTAACGATTAATCCGTATCAACTATCCGCTCTCAGTGTTAAACATGGATTCTAAGAGACATGTATGTGCGTCTGCCCTCACGTCAGAAGGATGTGTATGTGTGTTATCTCACACCAGAGAGGTATGAGGTCGTACCCGTACGAAAGCACTGCCCACCCTTACCTCTGCACCTCAATGGTCCCTCGTATCTCGTACGCATACTGACATGTTGGGTCCACCTTCAGTGCGTCCTCCAGCAGCTCTAGTGTCTTCGCCACATTGCCCTTCCACTGCAGCAGCATCAACCTGCAACATAAGGCATCAATATACAACATCAACATAAGGCATCAACGTACAACATAAGTCATCAACGTACAACATCAACATACAACAGAAGTCATCAACATACAACATCAACATGCAACATAAGGCATCAACATACAACATCAACATAAGGCATCAACCTGCAACATAAGTCATCAACATACAACATAAGGCATCAACGTACAACATCAACATAAGGCATCAACCTGCAACATAAGTCATCAACATACAACATAAGGCATCAACGTACAACATCAACATAAGGCATCAACGTACAACATAAGTCATCAACATTCAACATCAACATACAACAGAAGTCATCAACATACAACATCAACATACAACATAAGGCATCAACATACAACATCAACATAAGGCATCAACCTGCAACATAAGTCATCAACGTACAACATCAACATAAGTCATCAACATACAACATCAACATAAGTCATCAACATACAACATCAACATACAACATAAGTCATCAACCTGCAACATAAGGCATCAACATACATCATAAGCCATCAACATATAACATCAACAAACAACATATGTTAACACACAACATAAGTCATCAACATACAACATAAGCCATCAACATACAACATAAGTCATCAATATACAACACACAACATAAGTCATCAACATACAACACAAGTCATCAAAATACAACATAAGTCATCAACATACAACATAAGTAATCAACATACAACATAAGTCAACAATATACAACATAAGTCATCAATATACAACATAAGTCAACAATATACAACATAAGTCATCAATATACAACATAAGTCATCAATATACAACATAGGTCATCAACATAATTCATCAATATACAACATAATTCATCAATATACAACATAAGTCATCAACATACAACATAAGTCAACAATATACAACATAAGTCATCAATATACAACATAAGTCATCAATATACAACTTAAGTCATCAATATACAACATTAGTCATCAATATACAACATTAGTCATCAATATACAACATAAGTCATCAATATACAACATAGGTCATCAACATAATTCATCAATATACAACATAATTCATCAATATACAACATAAGTCATCAACATAAGTCATCAACATACAACATAAGTCAACAATATACAACATAAGTCATCAATATACAACATAAGTCATCAATATACAACTTAAGTCATCAATATACAACATAGGTCATCAACATAATTCATCAATATACAACATAAGTCATCAATATACAACATAAGTCATCAATATACAACATTAGTCATCAATATACAACATTAGTCACCAATATACAACATAAGTCATCAATATACAACATAAGTCATCAATATACAATATAAGTCATCAACATACAAGTCATCAACATACAACATCAACATATGAGTCGTGCTCAAATGAAACCAGACCTAACTGCAACAGGTGAACATATGTACGATGCGCATGATGACGTCATTTCTGGTGTAAACAGCACATACCAACCGCCAAGTTTGCAAAATTTTATTATCTTCCTACTCATAGTTTCTCGGCAGACCGTTGAAAACATGGCGGGTGTGATATAGAATCCTGCCAGAGTTGATCAGCGAGCGGTGTTTCGGATTCTAACAGCTGAAGAATGTTGTGCTTCCACAACACAATGGTCTACACTGGTAGCTACACCCGCTTTGACTGGCCTTCTCCAGTCAGATCTGTTTTGTGTGAGACTGCGCTTCTCCAGTCAGATCTGTTTTGTGCGAGACATTCCCAGGTGGTGACATCAATCTGGCAACTCTTCAGTGAATCCCTTAGACTGCCTTTAAAACGTTTCTTTGGGTGCCCTATCTTGGGCCATCCCTCTCTCAGCTCGCCGTAGACGAGCTTCTTTGGGAGCCATTCGTCTGACATACGAACGAGGTGTCCAGCTCATCCTAGTAGTAGTGCTTTTTCGAGCAGTGGATGGATGCTGGGCATGTTAGTCCTCGATGATACGACTGTGGAAGAAGCTGCGTTGGTCATCAATCTCACTCTTATCCCGAGCTACCTTGGATCAGCGACAAAGCTATTGGTCGAGATGACTGAAGGTAAATCGGGATGAAGGCACTCTGGTTTTACAGCCCGTAAGACCAATGGTTGCTTGAAACTTGCGGGTTTTCGATCGCCCACCGTTTCCGGTCATTACTGCGAAGGGCGAGTGCCTTAACCTCTAGACTACAGCGACTCCATACATACCAACAAACATACCAGGCAGAGAGGAGACTAACGTCTGGTCAGGCACAACATACTGAATGCACACGTTAGTCAGGGTCAGGTAAAACATACTGAATGCACACGTTAGTCAGGGTCAGGCACAACATACTGAATGCACACGTTAGTCAGGGTCAGGCACAACATACTGAATGCACATGTTAGTCAGGGTCAGGTAAAACATACTGAATGCACATGTTAGTCAGGGTCAGGTAAAACATACTGAATGCACACGTTAGTCAGGGTCAGGTAAAACATACTGAATGCACATGTTAGTCAGGGTCAGTAAATCATTTAACTTTTTTATTATTTCTTATTTCTATATATTTTTTAAACTGATGCATGTTAGTCAGGGTAAAACATACTGAATGTACATGTTAGTCAGGGTCAGGTAAAACATACTGAATGCACATGTTAGTCAGGGTCAGGCACAACATACTGAATGCACACGTTAGTCAGGGTCAGGTAAAACATACTGAATGCACACGTTAGTCAGGGTCAGGCACAACATACTGAATGCACACGTTAGTCAGGGTCAGGCACAACATACTGAATGCACATGTTAGTCAGGGTCAGGTAAAACATACTGAATGCACATGTTAGTCAGGGTCAGGTAAAACATACTGAATGCACACGTTAGTCAGGGTCAGGTAAAACATACTGAATGCACATGTTAGTCAGGGTCAGGTAAAACATACTGAATGCACATGTTAGTCAGGGTCAGGTAAAACATACTGAATGTACATGTTAGTCAGGGTCAGGTAAAACATACTGAATGCACATGTTAGTCAGGGTCAGGCACAACATACTGAATGCACATGTTAGTCAGGGTCAGGTAAAACATACTGAATGCACACATTAGTCAGGGTCAGGTAAAACATACTGAATGCACATGTTAGTCAGGGTCAGGTAAAACATACTGAATGCACATGTTAGTCAGGGTCAGGTAAAACATACTGGCCAAGACTGCCATCCCACTTCCAGGCAGCTCTTCCTGGAAACGGGATGTTTTCAAGGCAGCCTGGCTAACCAGGTGGAGGATCAACGTGATCCCCGTAGTAGTGAGTGTCACACAGATAAAACCAAGCATTGCACAACTGCCTGGAAATCCCCAGTACACCTTCATCAGCACACCCGGCATGAGAGAAAATGTACTTCAAACAGTCCCTAAAAATCAATTTCAGGGCGCGTACAAGAGTGACCTAACTCATTGTGGAGAACAACATATACATGCATGTCCACATAAACATATAACACACAATCATTACACATGCATATGGAGATACACACCAACAAACATATAACACACACTAGCATATGCACAATACATACCAAAATACATATACATACCAACACAAGCACAGTCCGAGCACACATACAAAACTTATACACCAACATATACATCAATACACAAAACAGAGTTTTCAAATAGGTGCATTACGCAATGTAAATCCCTACAGCCAGCCATCGACAAACAAACTCCAAACCTGCCCTCCCCTCCAAACAAACCTCAAACTTACCCTCCTCTCTAAACTTACCCTCCTCTCCAAACAAACCCCAAACCTACCCTCCCCTCCATACAAACCCCAAACCTACCCTCCCCAGACAAACCTCAAACCTATCCTCCCCCAGACAAACCCCAAACCTTTTCTCCCCCAAACAAACCCTTCCCAAACTTACCCTCCCCTCGAAACAAACCCCAAATTTACCCTCTCCCAGACCCCAAATCTACCCTCTCCCAAACAAACCCCAAACCTATCCTCTCCCAAACAAACCCCAAACCTACACTTTCCCAAACAAACCCTAAACCTACCCTCTCCCAAGCAAACCCCAAACCTACACTTTCCCAAACAAACCCTTAACCTACCCTCTCCCAAGCAAACCCCAAACCTACCCTCTCCCAAACAAACCCCAAATCTACCCTGTCCCAAACAAACCCCAAACCTACCCTCTCCCAAACAAACCCCAAATCTACCCTCTCCCAAAGAAACCCCAAACCTACCCTCTCCCAAACAAACCCCAAATCTACCCTCTCCCAAAGAAACCCCAAACCTACCCTCTCCCAAACAAACCCCAAACCTACCCTCGATGAACAATATTGTTTGCATTGCGCGGCTGAACATCCTGGGCTTGCATGAAAAAGTTTTCAGACTCCTCGAACAAGCCTTGGTCGCTGAGAGCCTGAAAGGAGAGATCATATAACGGCTTGTGATGAGAGAAGGGTGGTCTGGTAGTTAGGGCTAGTGGGCATATAGTATTGATACATCACTTAAATAAGCAGATAATACTGGTGCCGAACTCACCTGGCCACATGACACCTGAACTCACTCTACCATGACACCTGAACTCACCTAACCATGACGCCTGAACTCACCTGGCCACATGACACCTGAACTCACTCTACCATGACACCTGAACTCACCTAACCATGACACCTGAACTCACCTAACCATGACGCCTGAACTCACCTGGCCACATGACACCTGAACTCACCTAACTATGACACCTGAACTCACCTAACCATGACGCCTGAACTCACCTAACCATGACACCTGAACTCACTTAACCCTGACACCTGAACTCACTCTACCATGACACCTGAACTCACCTAACCATGACACCTGAACTCACCTAACCATGACGCCTGAACTCACCTAACCATGACACCTGAACTCACTTAACCATGACGCCTGAACTCACCTGAGCATACAATATGAGAGCATCACTACAGTTGGGGAACTTAGCAATGGTCTGCTCGAAGCCAGTCTTGGCCTCCGTCAACAGCATCAGGTCCTCTTTCATGATGGCCTTCCTGTGAACTGGACACAGTCACTACAATTATTCACCAAGTCTGTGTTGATAGTTGATTCAGTTTAAAACCGTTACCTCTCTACATACAAAATTGATGCAATTGACCCTGCACTGGTAATATTTGTCACGGCGTTCAACCATGGTTCCTACTTTGAGAGTCTGTAACATTTTTATTTGATGGTCTATTGATTTGATTTGTTTTTGAGCAGAGAAATAAATGAATAGAGAATTTGTTGGTGTTTTTTTGTTGTGTGTATATGTTAGTTTCTCAGGGAAAAAAAAATTGGCTTGGCTTGGTTCGTTCTCAATCTTCCGCTACCAAACCCTGACACAGGTCTAAGTAGAAGAATGTAGTCCAGAAACGGAATGCATTGTGGCGTAGTTTACAGCTTGACTGCGATATTTGCACCTTTCTATCCAACACATCAGACTTCAGCTAGCATTTTTTGAGTACCGGGTTAGCAATCCCTCTTCGATCCCTTCTCCTTAGCCAGTCTGCCCTGCTGCAGCCTGTTATCTAGGATCACCGCGTGGAGGTGTAGAAGGGTCTTGGCAGCTCTGGTTCGCTGGCCCTGACGCTAGCAAGTCAGCTATGGGTCGCTGACCGCTGCAGCTCATGTTGCTGCTCAGCACCTAGATCTCCCCCCCCCCCCCACACACACACACACACAAATTTAAGGTTATTATGTTGGGAAAAAAAACAAGACTCTCCCACCTTCTGCGTCCCTTGGTTGAAAAAAAAAAATGATTTTTTAAAAATTGCAGACAGCGGATTACCGAAGTTTGCCGTAATAGCTATATCTGTCACTTCGACTATAAATACAGATCTACCTCAGAAAATCAGTTGCAGAAACTCTCCCATTCTCAACAATCGGTGAATCTTCAAATCCAATTCACAGTCCTAAACACCCAGATCCACACACCTGAACACCCAGATCCACACACCTAGCCACCCAGATCCACACACTTAGACACCGAGATCCACACACTTAGACACCGAGATCCACACACTTGAACACCCAGATCCACACACCTGAACACTCAGATCCACACACCTGAACACCCAGATCCACACACCTGAACACTCAGATCCACACACCTGAACATCCAGATCCACACACTTGATCACCCAGATTCACACACCTGAACACCCAGATCCACACACCTAGACAACGAGATCCACACACCTAGACCCACACACCTGAACACCCAGATCCACACCTGGACACCCAGAACAACACACCTGGCCATACACACACCCAGACACCCCCATACACCAGGACACCCGGACACCTGGACCCCCACACACCTGGACACCCACACCTGGACACCCAGACATCCACACTTGGCCATACACACACCCAGACACCCCCATACACCAGGACACCCACACACCAGGACACCCACACACCCGGACAACCACACACCTGGACCCTCACACACCTGAACACCCAGACATCCACACCTGTCCACCCAGACATCCACAACTGGCCATACACACACCCGGACACCCACACACCTGTACAGGCACCTACCTGCATAATACTTCTGGACATAAGATGTTGGAAAGCCTGGTGATAGCTTGATGCTCTTGTCGAACTTGACAATGGCTTCATCCAGCTTTTCTAGCTGCAGCAGTTGCTGCCGAGAGCAATACAAGATCTGGTGAGTGCACCACAGAGCAACAGGCGTACAACAGGACACATGCTATAGAACACACAAAGTAGTTGCCCATCCCGAGCAAAGATGCTGACAGCATCAGACTTATGCCATGAAGATGAGATGGCGCACCAAAAGTAGAGTGATACGTTACAATACAAGATCTTTCACGGGGCGGCGTGGGCTAGTGGTTAAGTGACACGGCTCCCACCCAGAAGGTGCTGGGTTCGATCCCCATCACAGCACCGGCCGTTACCCCGGAGAAGCAAATTCTTAGAAAATGCAGGAGGAAGCAGACCCTTACATAAAATGAATGCTGAAGTCGGATGCACTGGGCCGACAGGCGCAAAATAAAAACCACAGTGTAACGCACATCGCCTTAGGGAATAGAGAAATAAGGCGAATGCAAAAAAAAAGAAAAAAGAAAGATCTTTTGGGCAGTTTCCTTTCTCTTTTCTGAGCGCCAGCGAAGTTCCACTCTGTGATCCGAGCACCTTGTGCGATGTTCTTGCATTATGTGGAACAATTCTAGTAGGTAGCTGCCTCACATGAAGTGTCATCAGTGTTGAAACTCTTCGGAGATATGTTAAGAGTCGTTGTGGTGTTTTTTCTGTCTCTGAGGTAAGCTCACAGCACCTGTGTCGCACATATCCGACATGCGGATGACTTGTCTAGTCCATCTTGTCTAGGCTCTTTGTCGATGCTTTACGGATATTCAACACGTTTGACCTGTTGAAGATTTCAGAGATAGGCACCAGCTAAGTCTGAACGGCCTACGGGGACACCACATATGGAAATGGTTCAGTTGTCTGGCATGCCTGCGATACATTGTCTTATGTTTTGAAGGTACGCAAAATGTGGTTGGCACTACAGCAAGACTTTTAGAACAGAAAATAGACATGTTTGGGCACATATTAGAACAGACAATAGACCTACAGCTGAGATCATGATGGAAGAGAAAATAGACTTACAGCTGGGATCATGATGGAAGAGAAAATAGACTTACAGCTGGGATCATGATATAACAGATTGCAGACTTAAATCTTGACATGTTAGATACAATAATAGACTTCAGACTGGGTTTATGTTTAAACAGACAATAGACCTATGACTAAACATTATGTTTAAACAGAAAATAGACCTAAGAGTGAACCTATATTTAAACAGACAACAGACCTATGACTGAACCTATGTTTAAACAGACAACAGACCTATGATTGAACCTATGTTTAAACAGACAATAGACCTAAGACTGAACCTATGTTTAAACAGACAATAGAACTATGGCTGAACCTATGTTTAAACAGACAATAGACCTAAGACTGAAGCTATGTTTAAACAGACAATAGACCTATGATTGAACCTATGTTTAAACAGACCATAGACCTATGACTGAACCTATGTTTAAACAAACAATAGACCTAGTAATAGCATGACCTCTGATCATGGAGTCAGCTGCTGCCCTCTCGGAGTTGGTAATAATATAAATATTTGCCCATCAGAAGTGAAGATGGTCAGCATCAGAGTTGTGCTTTGAGATGTGATCTTATTTGACTGTAAAGTCCAACCCTGGCACTGCAGACTCTGACACACCCGGAGCACACGTTGAGGAGTCAGCTCTGGAATTCCTTTGCATTCTATTCTTTCTGGAAGTTTGTTTTCTCCGAGACTAAGCGATGAATTTTCACTCTGTGATCTGAGAACTCTGTGTGATACTAGCACGCTTCTGTGCAAGCATCTCCCAACATCCATGCTGAAGTTTTTTAAGAGACATTTTCTTCTTCTTTTTCGTTCACCCTCAGATCAAGGTTCCGGTTTCTCTTACAAAGGACACCGTTGCTTGTAGAGCTGTTTCATCTCCATACAGCTTTTGTCTCATATCTGTCTCACGAGGCCAGCATTGTTCTCTCTCTTCCTGCGTGAGCATGCAGCTTTGTAGGTTGTGTTCCACGGTCATGATATGCACCCCACAAGGACACCTGTCATCTGTCCCAATCCTCATTTTGTTGTAAAGATGACCCTTGAGTCTGTTATGCCCAGTTCTCAGTCTGAAGATGATGACTTGCTCTTCTCTAGTTAAGTTAAAGTAGCAGTCTTCTTCTTCGGAAGCCGGGGTGTTGATCAGCCCATATCCCCCTGAAAGAGACATTTGTAAGAAGTCCCTGTAGTGTTTATTCTGACCCCTGATGAGGGTCTGCCTGTCGTAAGCTTCACTGTATAGAGCAGCTTCTTGGGGACGCTCTCAACTGGCATGCAAATAACATGTCCTGTCCATCTTATCTGGGCGTTCTGCAGAAGCTTATGCATGTTCTACATGTTAATCTTGCTACCGACTTAAGAGTTAGGCTCTTTGTTTTGTCACCGTGCCCTGAGCAGCCCATGGAGATGATAAACTGACCAGTCCATGGAGAAGATAAACTGAATATATGGAGATGATAAACTGAATAGTCTATGGAGATGATAAACTGAAAAGTCCATGGAGATGATAAACTGAAAAGTCCATGGAGATGATAAACTGAAACTGAGTAGTCCATGGAGATGATAAACTGAAACTGAGTAGTCCATGGAGATGATAAACTGAATAGTCCATGGAGATGATAAACTGACCAGTCCATGGAGATGATAAACTAACCAGTACATGGAGATGAACTGAAACTGAGTAGTCCATGGAAATGATAAACTGAGTAGTCCAAGAAGATGATAAACTGAATAGTCCATAGAGATGATAAACTGAATAGTCTATGGAGATGATAAACTGAATAGTCCATGGAGATGATAAGCTGAATAGTCTATGGAGATGATAAGCTGAAACTGAATAGTCCATGGAGATGATAAACTGACCAGTCCATGGAGATGATAAACTGAAACTGATCAGTCCATGGAGATGATAAACTGACCAGTCCATCGAGATGATAAACTAACCAGTCCATGGAGATGATAAACTGAATAGTCCATGGAGATGATTAACTGAAACTGAATAGTCCATGGAAATGATAAACTGAAACTGAATAGCCCATGGAGATGATAAACTGACCAGTCCATGGAGATGATAAACTAACCAGTCAATGGAGTGATAAACTGACCAGCCCACGGAGTGATAAACTAACCAGTCCATGGAAATGATAAACTGAAACTGAGTAGTCCATGGAGATGATAAACTGACCAGTCCATGGAGATGATAAACTGTAACTGACCAGTCCATGGAGATGATAAACTGACCAATCCACAGAGATGATAAACTGACCAGTCCACGGAGATGATAAACTGACCAGTCCATGTAGATGATAAACTGAACAGCCCATGGAGATGATAAACTGACCAGTCCATGAAGATGATATACTAACCAGTCCATGGAGTGATAAATTGACCAGTCCACGAAGATAATAAACTGACCAGTCCACGAAGATGATAAACTGACCAGTCCATGGAGATGATAAACTAACCAGTCAATGAAGATGATAAACTGACCAGTCCATAGAGATGATTAACTAACCAGTCCATGGAGATGATAAACTAACCAGTCCATGGAGATGATAAACTGACCAGCCCACGGATATGATAAACTGACCAGTCCATGGAGATGATAAACTGACTAGTCCAAGGATATGATAAACTGACCAGTCCATGGAGATGATAAACATACCTGTCCGTGGTGGTGATAAACATCAGAGTTCTCTGGATCTTGTTCCTCTGCCCTGACAAATGATGAGAGAGAGTCCTCTTGAGTCTCCCTTTGTACCCGCAAACAACCCTCGCGGATCAGAGCTGTAGCTTTCAACTAGAACAGGCCCAAAACATCAGTTTTCTTCAAATAAATATCTACAAATGATATCAGAAATGTCTACAAATTATATCAGAAATGTCTCAAAATGATATCAGAAATGTCTAACTTAACGTCTTTATACTGGTTTAGAAGACTCAGCAGAGTCTATATACAACCAGTTTCATTTACATTACCTTGCTCTAAAAGCTATGTGCATCCAATCTATTCTTAAATGCTTTAATTGTCCTTGCCTTCACTATTTCCTGTGGCAATGCATTCCAAGCATTCATCACTCTCTGACTAAAAAATATTTCCTAATATCTAATCTGGACCTCTCTTAATTTGTAGTTATGCCCTCTTGTAGGTGGTTGTATATTGAAAAACTTGTTATAGTCTAATTTATCCGTTCCTTTGATTATCTTATAAACCTGTAATAACTCTTAAAGGCCATAATTTTGTGACTAGTTTTGCCAGAATTATTTTTTCTATAAATGCAGAATCTTCATAAAACGTGACTTTTCTTAATTATTTCACAATGAAGAAAAATATATTATATATCAAATTAAAGGAAAATACATGTGCAGTAAGAATATGGAGGTCGTGTAGAATTTAATAAAATATTACAAGTAATTGTTAATAATTATATTATATGGCATGGCTTCGTTCGTTCTCAATGTCCCGCTACCAAACCCTGAAAGGGCTTAAGTAGCAGAATGTAGTCCAGAGAGCGGAATGCGTTGTGTCGTAGTTTACAGCTTGACTGCGATATTTATACCTTTCGGTCCACCACATCCAACTTCAGCAAGCATTTTTGAGTACCGGGTCAGCATTCCCTCTTCGATCCCTTCTCCTTAGCCAGTCTGCCCTGCTGCAGCCTGTTATCCAGGATCACCGCGTGAAGCTGTAGAAGGGTCTTGGCAACTCTGGTTCGCTGGCCCTGACGCTAGCAGCCAGCTATTGGTCGCTGACCACTGCAGCTCATGCGTTGCCATTATATTATTATAACAGTAATCCACATTTGAATAATATCGACAAAAAATTTTTTTTGTAGCAGCCAAATGGAGTTGATGTGTCACTGAGTTGCAGGTCTCCATTCACTCCACATAGTCGACCACATTTTGGCAGCTTTCTGAATGAGTTCTGGGTCTCAGTCAGTCAGTGGTGATGGAAGTTAGTACTGAAACCCATTCGCTATCATGTTCTCTAGAATTTGCTTTAGAAATATTGCATCTTCATTTTTCTGTTGATGGTGCAGTGCACTACGTCCTGGCTGTGAGAATGCCCCATCATCTTCAGTAGGCTGAGTAGGTTGAATAATATTATATTCTATGTCTAACTCCGATTCAACATCAGAAAAATGTGAATCCTTGTCACTAAATTCATCTAGAATACACAACTCCCTAGCCTTTTCTACAGATAAAAACAACCTACTATTATCTTGAAGTGCTAGTTTCGCTGCACATTTATTTCATAAACTGACTTGAAAGATGACAAATGTTTTCCAACTTTGAATGGCCAGATGATGCACATCGCAACTTTTACAATTGAGACGTAAATATAATATTTACTTCCCTTGCCATGAAATTTAAAAACACTAAAAAAAAACCGAAACAAATTTAGTTCAATGTGCTGTTAACGATATGAGCATTTTTCTGGCATCAAGTGTACGCCAAGAAGAACGCTGACAGTGTTCTTATGGCCTTTAAGAGTTAGGTTAACTCGAATTCTTCTCTCTTCTAGACACTGTAGGCCGGTTTTTCTGAGTGTTTCCTCATAACTGTAATTCTGGAATCCCGCTATCAGTTTTGTCGCTCTTTTTTGTATCATTTCCAGCATGTTTATATCCCCTCTACGATAAGGACTCCACGCCTGTACACAGTACTCCAATCTAGGTCTAACTAAAGCTTTATACAGTTTGACTATCACTTCCTTGCTCCTGTTTAATATTTCTTGTTATCATCCCTAACATTGCATTTTCCTTATTCACCGCTACCTCAACTTACTCACTCACCTTACCTGTATGATCTATTATAACCCCTAGGTCCCTTTCCTTTTCTATCTTTCTAATATTGTTCAACTATCACTGTCTTGATTTTTTTTTTTACAAATAACCGAAACAAACTGGCCGGGGCATACCTTCAAATCGGGACAGTCCCGGGCAAACTGGGACATATGGTAAGCCTATGCAAGACTGTATCCCAAGTTACCTCCAGTCATGTCGACCAATAGTCTTGCTACTGATCTAAGGTAACTCAGGATGATAGTGAAATTGATGACCAGCGCATATTCTTCATCACTATAATCCAAATACAGCGCATATCACATTATTAAGAGGCGGACGGCATGGGCTAGTGGTTAAGTGCCACGGCGCACAATCAGGCTGGCTTCACAGCACTTGCCGTTACACCGGGGAAGCAAAATATATCTATAGACGAACGCAAAAAAAAAAACATTATTAACCTTTAGGACCCTGAATTATAAAAGTACGGAAGTTCCCGCAGCCACTGAATTATTTTTCAGTACGTCACGTTTTTCTTGGTTGTTCACTTTGAAAATCTGTATTTTTTTTGTTTGTTGTATAAATATGATTTGTTTGTGTGTAGAGACATAAATGAATAAAGAACTGCTTGGTGTTATTGTTTTTGATGTGTGTGTTAGTTTATGAGATACAAGAAGATGAATGTTAAATTTTTTTTTAAATGCAACATTTTGATTTTGCCCATTTCGCAGGGAATCGGGACCGTCGGAATGTGAAAATCGTCACAGAACGCGATAGTGTTTCTTACAAGATCGTCAAATCTGCTATTTTCCCTTACAAATGTAGTTAACACCGCTAAATAAACAAATGAAACAGATCGAGCTCCCAACAATATGTCGCAACAACTTACCTTTATCACCCGCAATAATGGAATAATCCGAAAGTCCCGAAAAAGAAAACACACCGTTTAAAAATCGTTTTCAAACTAACTTTACCGGCCATTTTGGTTGTTTACATCTGCAATGACGACATCCCTATATTTAGATTCAAAATGGCCGTGTTTGAACCGGTGTTAACACACAGCAATGCTCTAGAATAATTTTTTTATGCCGATCGGCAAATTTTCTTATCGCGTGTCCATTTACGTGGACTGTAGGGGGACTTGGAGTAGTTTAAACCTTCCAGGCACTAATGTCAGCATAGATGGACAAGTAAAAATACTCCAAGTCCCCCTAAACTGACACGCGATAAGAAAATTTGCTGATCGTCATCAAAAAGTTATTCTAGAGCATTGGCGTGTGTTAACACCGGTTGATATACGGCCACTTTGAATCTATTTATAGGGATGCCTTCATTGCCGTTGTAAACAACCAAAATTTTGAAACGACGTATTTGCATTTTCGGGACTTTCGGATTATTCCATTATTGTGGGCGATAAAGGCAAGTTGTTCCGACATATTTTTGGGAGCTCGATCTGTTTAATTTGTTTATTTAGCAGTGTTAACTACATTTGTAAGGGAAAATAGCAGATTTGACGATCTTGTAAGAAAAACTATCTGCGTTCTGTGACGATTTTCACATTCCGACGGTCCCAATTCCCTGTGAAATGGGCAAAATCGAAATGTTGGGTTTAAAAAAATGTTCACATTCATCTTCTTGTATCTCATACAAAAACACACACATCAAAAACAATAACACCAAGCAGTTCTTTATTCATTTATGTCTCTACACACACAAATAAACATATTTATACAACAACAAACAAAAGAAATACAGATTTTCAAAGTGAACAACCTAGAAAAACGTGACGTGCTGAAAAATAATTTAGTGGCTGCGGGAACTTCCGTACTTTTATAACTCAGAGCCCTAAAGGTTAATTGTCCACACATGCGGATATTAGTGCCTTAAAGGTTAAGACAAAACCTTATGCCTTATGACAATAACTTTATGCAAGACTATCATATGCTTAGCCAATTGCATACTGGGTAGTCTCACAGAGACGAACCTTCTCTCCACTACAGTAACCTTTATCCAAAGAAATGATCCTCACGTGTAGACGCAATCAAAAACAAAATGTGGCCAACAAAATGAAGACCCAGCCTGCTAACTCACAGTTTTATTGATACCTTCCATGTTCCCGACACGAGTGAGATCTTGAAGAGCTCCGTCACCCTTGCCTTGAATTAGCCTCATGGTACCTCTCAGTAACAGAGTCTCTGGCACCTTTGTAGAGTGTGCCTCATCAGCGAGCTCCTCATCGCACAGGGGCAGGATCTGGTCGTACTCCTGAGTGATCAAACAGTTCTTAGCCTGTTCAAATGCGCTGGAACAGAGACCAAATTTCACGTCAACAATAATACCACACACAAATTCTAGCAAGGACAAGACAGACAGACAGACCACACTCCAACCAGATTGTAGCAAGGACAAGACAGACAGACCACACTCAAATCAGATTCTAGCAAGGACAAGACAGACAGAAAAGACAACACTGTAATGATTGACAGGCCGAGAGCACTTTCGTTGGGTCTAATAGGGAACGTGTGCTGGAATTAGACCCTCGGAAATCTGGGGCTAGTCTCTCGGTGGCTCGATTGGCTCGCATCCAGTGTTCGTAAAAGGAATTGACGGAAGGGCACCACCATGAGTGGAGCCTGCGGCTTAATTTGACCCAACACGCCAACACTGTATAATGACTGACAGGCTGAGAGCATTTTCGTTGGGTCTAATAGGGAACGTGTGCTGGAATTAGACCCATGGAAGACAGGTCAGTTTTACCCTCTTAATGAAAGAGCGTTGCTAAGGTAATCCTGCTCAACCCTAGAGGAATTGCAGGTTTCAGACACTTGGTCATTGACTGACTAAAAGCTCTCTCTTGATTCGTTGGGTCTAATAGGGAACGGGTGCTGGCATTAGACCCTCGGAAGACAGGTCAGTTTTACCCTACTAATGACAGGGCGTTGCTACGGTAATCCTGCTTAAAATCGAGAGGAATCGCAGGTCTCAGACATTTGGTCCACGTGCTTGGCTGATTAGACAATGGTGCAAGGCTACCATCTGAGGGATTATGGCCGAACGCCTCTAAGTCGGAATCCCGCCCTAAATTTCAGCACCACTGCGATGGGAGGCTACGATATAGTTGGGACCTGGGGCTCGCGCCTCAGCCCGACCCGGGTCGAGCCGCAGAAAGAGGTCTCTGCCGTCCGCCGATCAAAGCGGGCGGGAAGCTGCTCGATATTCACCCAATACGGCGTTGAGGTGTGAAACCACTAGTAGAAGACTTAGTTCTTGGTCAGGGGGTCGTAAGCAGTAGAACAGCCACCTCACTGCGAACTGTTGAGACTCAGCCCTTGATCATGAGATATGTCCGTACACCAGGCAAACAACATCTCCGTGCCATGACCAGGCTTGTCCCCTGGTTAAACGCACTCCTGCCTCGCTCTTTACCTCTGTCTGCTATCAGTCATCCCAATGGATGCAGAAGAGATGCAAGTCAGCGGACATTGCACCTCTGCCCTATTGTGACAACCTCCCAGGTGACAGGGAATGCTAGGCGTACCATCACTGCAGATGAGCCGAGAAAATAAAAGGAGCAAGGAGATACCTCACTCACATGCATTTGCTGCGTTTCTGGCAGGTCGCGACGATCCTGGGACACAGACACACTGGGCTGCCTCTCTTCTGAGATACTTGAAAAACTAGTACATACAGTCCATTATATCATATCATATCATTGCCACACCCTATAGACACGAGTGGGGAAGACTCGATAGTCCTGCAAGAACACCTTCCCTAAGAGAGACAACTCTGACCAAAAACAACTGCTGCCTTGCAGATAGGCTGGGGACAGCCAAAGGCTAAGGTGGGGATCCCTACAGAAACGCCTGTTGAAATCGTATGTACTGGGCCACAGGCGTAACACAGTATATCGCTGTAACCAGCGTACGAAGAAGAAGAAGAAAAAACAACAAGGCTTCTTATTCTTCTTTGCGTTCAGGATCTTTTGGTCATGCTATATTTGCAGGCCAGTCGCCATGATGAAGTCTGTAGTCTTCACCAGGTTGGAGCAGCTGCCCCACAGCTTTTGTCTCAGCTCCGCGCCCTCTGGCCAGGTCTGGCATCTCATTTCCCTAAAGATTGGGCATTCCTGTAGAATATGCTCAGGGTTCTGGCCTCCTGTTCCACATGGGCACTCATCGGTGTGTGAGATCTTCAGTCGGTATAGATGTTCTAGCAGTGTCCAGTTCTCAGGCGAAATAAGGTAGTTTGTTGATTTCTTTTGAGTTTGTGAATTGTGTATATTTCTGTCGTCTCTCCATTAGTGTTTATACTGATTTCTGATGATGTTCTTGATTTCTCTGTATGGTACTCGATGATTAAATTGTGCCTTTTTGCTGCCATCTTTTGCCAGAGCATCAGCTCTCTCGTTTCCCATGATTCCACAATGGAAGGATAACCACTGGAGTTTTCCCAGTTCTGCTCTGATCTCTGATAACAGTGGTTCGTTGTTTGTTTTTTGTATTTTCTCTGATAGTACTCTGCAGTCCGTTAATAAAGCTATTTTGTTGGAGGTTGCCTTTCTGTTTGAAGTATTCTCAGTGCTCGCAGGAGGGCCATCAATTCTGCTCTGAGGTTTACAACAAGGCAAAAAGACAACACCACACTCTAAAGGTGACAAGACTAATAGCTGACACAGACAGACCACACCCGAACCACACTCTAGAGGGGACAAGACTTTAATAGTTGACACAGACAGGCCACACTCCAACCAGACTCTAGCAAAGACAAGACAGACAGAAAAGACCATATGGCAAAACCACACTCCAACAAGGATAAGACAGACAAGACCACACTCCAACCAGAATCTAGCAAGGACAAGACAGACAGACCACACTCCAACCAGAATCTAGCAAGGACAAGACTTTAATAGTTTACACAGACAGACCACACTCCAACCACTCTAGAGGGGACAAGACAGACAGACTACACTCCAACCACTCTAGAGGGGACAAGACAGACACAAGAAACGACAAGGCAAAAAGACAACACCACACTCCAAAGGGGACAAGATTTCAAGAGCTGGCACAGACAGACCACTCCAACCAGACTCTAGCAAGGACAAGACAGGCAGACCACACTCCAGCAAGGACAAGACAGACAGAAAAGACCACAAGGCAAAACCACACTCTTGAAGAGAAAAGACTAATAGCTGACACAGACAGACCATACCAGACAGACAGACTAGAGAGGATAAAACTCCAAGAGGACACATACAGACCAGACCAAAGACAGACTCCAGTGAAGGCAAGAATCCAAGAGCTTACACAGACAGACCAAACCACAGACAGACTTTAGTGAGGCAAAGTCACAGACTGATCAAACCACAAGACAGACTGAGGCCAAGTCACAGACTGATCAAACCACAAGACAGACTCAGGATAGGTCAGAGACTAATCAAACCACAAGACAGACTGATCAAATCTTCTTCTTCTTCTTCTTTGTACAGTGTCAGACGTCAACCTTTATTTTTTCGAAAAAAGCAGCGGTCATCCTGACACTGCCATAGAGCATGTCTAGTGTTGCCACTGGTGATGGCCACATCTGCTTTCTCTGATCCTTGTATGTCGGGCAGTTTTGCAGCAGATGTTCAGCGGTCATTTTCCCAGTACTGCACATGCATTCGTCAGTGCCACCTATCTTCAATTTATTGAATAGGTGGTACCTCAGTCTATTGTGGCCAGTGCGAAGTCTGAAGACCACGACCTGCTTTCTTCTGTTCAACTGGTAATAGGCATAGTTTTTTGTGTAGCCAGTATGTTCTGTTTCCCATTTGGTCATGTATCTAGCTCTATTAAGCCTTTTTGACTCTTCGTAGGTCACACTAGTATCTGGTTCTGGTAGTCTTGCACCTTCTTTTGCCAGCCTGTCTGCCTCCTCGTTGCCTTGGATGTTACAGTGAGATGGAACCCACTGTACCACTACTTTTTTTGGTGCGGACTGCTGGCATAGTTGACAGAGTACTGCTCTTAAATCATTGAGTTCAGTATTTTTCTGGCTTTTTAGTGCTGTGACTACAGCCAGGGCATCTGTAAGCAGGACTATATGGCTTTCATTTCTTTTGCATGTCACCATTTCTTCTACTGCAGCCCTCAGTGCCTCTGCCTCCGCTCTGAAATTGCTTGAGTATTTTCCTGTTGCCACTGATAGTATTGTTTTTCTACCATTTGGTAGGCTCAGGAATAACCTTGCCCCACCGTTCTGTGTTGTGTTTGTTACAGAGCCGTCTGTGTATGCATGGGTCCCGTCTATGCTTGAGTAGTTTTTCGTTATGTACCTCAGGGTTATGTCTCTTCTTTCTTTTTCAGACTGATCAAATCACAGGACAGGCTGAGGTCGTCACAGACTGATGAAACCACAAGACAGGTCACAGACTGAATCAAACCACAAGACAGACTTATCAAACCACAAGACACTCAGGACAGGTCACAGACTGATCAAACCACAAGACAGGTCACAGACTGATCAAACCACAAGACAGACTGATCAAACCACAAGACACTCAGGACAGGTCACAGACTGATCAAACCACAAGACAGACTGATCAAACCACAAGACAGACTCGGGACAAGTCACAGACAGACTCGGGACAAGTCACAGACAGACTCGGGACAAGTCACAGACAGACCCTGGTTCAGTACCTTGGTTTCTCGAGCAGCACAACCCCGTTGTCCCCTATAAGATCTGTGTCCTTCATCTTGACACCAAGGTCCTCGAGGACTTCAGACTTGAACTTGAGGGCCACAGGGTCATTCACAAAACCAGCTAGGTAGTTCTCCACGTAAAACTGTGATGGTTGTGTAGGCTTCTTGTTCTGTTTAAACAGTTACTCACATGAAGCTAATAGTAGACTGAGGCAAATAAACAGTTACTCACAAGAAGCTAATGGCAGAGGCAAATAAACAGTTACTCACATGAAGCTAATAGTAGACTGAGGCAAATAAACAGTTACTCACAAGAAGCTAATGGCAGAGGCAAATAAACAGTTACTCACATGAAGCTAATAGTAGACTGAGGCAAAAAAACAGTTACTCACAAGAAGCTAATGGCAGACTGAGGCAAATAAACAGTTACTCACATGAAGCTAATAGTAGACTGAGGCAAATAAACAGTTACTCACAAGAAGCTAATGGCAGACTGAAACAAATAAACAGTTACTCACAATAAGCTAATAGCAGACAGAGCAAATAAACAGTTACTCACAAGAAGCGAATGGCAGACTGAGGCAAATAAACAGTTACTCACAAGAAGCTATTGGCAGACTGACGCAAATAAACAGTTACTCACATGAAGCTAATGGCAGACCGAGGCAAACAAACAGACACATGAAGCTAATGGCAGACTGAGGCAAATAAACAGCCTTATATATGATGCCAATAAACGGATTTACACAAGAGGTTAATAAACAGTTTTACAACAGGTTAATAGACAGCCTTACACAAGAGGTTAATAGACAGCCTTACACAAGAGGTTAATAAACAGTCTTACACAAAGAGGTTAATAAACAGTCTTACACAAGAGGTTTATAGACAGTCTTACACAAGAGGTTCATAAACAGCCTTACACAAGTGGTTAATAAACAGTCTTACACAAGAGGTTAATAGACAGTTTCACAAGAGGTTAATAGACAGCCTTATACAAGAGGTTCATAAACAGTTTCACAACAGGTTAATAGACAGTCTTACACAAGAGGTTAATAAACAGCCTTACACAAGAGGTTAATAGACAGCCTTACTCAAGAGGTTAATAGACAGCCTTACACAAGAGGTTCATAAACAGTCTTACACAAGAGGTTAATAAACAGTCTTATACAAGAGGTTCATAAACAGTTTCACAAGAGGTTAATAAACAGCCTTACACAAGAGGTTCCTAAACAGTCTTATACATGAGGTTCTTCTTCTTCTTCTTCTTCTGCGTACACAGTCAGACAGTAACCATTATTTTTTCGAAAAAAGCGGCGGTCATCCTGAGGCTCTCACCACTGCCATAGAGCTTGTCTTGCAGTTCCACTGGTGATGGCCACATCTGCTCTCTCTGATCCTCGTATGTCGGGCAGTTCTGCAGCAGATGTTCAGTGGTCATTTTACCAGTACCGCACGGGCATTCGTCGGTACCACCTATCTTCAATTTGTTGAATAGGTGGTACCTCAGTCTATTGTGGCCAGTGCGAAGTCTGAAGACAACGACCTGCTCTCTTCGGTTCAACTGGTAATAGGCATCGTTTTTGGTGTAACCAGTATGTTCGGTTTCCCATTTGGTCATGTATCTGGCTTTGATAAGCCGTTTTGACTCTTCGTACGTCATACTAGTATCTGTTTGTGGTAGTCTTGCACCTTCTTTTGCCAGTCTGTCTGCCTCCTCGTTGCCTTGGATGTTGCAGTGTGACGGAACCCACTGTACCACTACCCTTTTTGGTGCGGACTGCTGGCACAGTTTGCAGAGTGCTGCTCTTAAGTCATTAAGCTCAGTGTTTTTCTGGCTTTTTAGCGCTGTGACTACGGCGAGAGCATCTGTCAGCAGGACTATATGGCTCTCATTTTCACTGTGTGTCACCAATACATGAGGTTCATAAACAGTCTTATACATGAGGTTCATAAACAGTCTTATACAAGAGGTTCATAAACAGTCTTACACAAGAGGTTCATAAACAGTCTTACACATGAGGTTCATAAACAGTCTTACACAAGAGGTTCATAAACAGTCTTATACATGAGGTTAGAGAAAACCAAAGTGATGTAAACATTAGATTGAACTCAGTTCTTACCTTATACTCTGCTAGAGCTCTAGATTTGCCCAAAGTTTTCAAGACTCTGTCCGCAGTCTGAAGGTAAGACTGGTTCTCAAAGCCTTCAATAAGACAAGCCTTTGTGATGTCTGACAGAGAAGAGAATAAGCAAAACAGTTATGTTGCGTCTAGCACTTTCTAGAATACTTGGAATACTTACTGGGAATACTGGTATTTTTTTTTTTTTGCGTTCGCCTTATTTCTCTAATCCCCAAGGCGGTGTGCATTGCACTGCGTTTTTATTTTGCGCCTGTCGGCCCAGTGCATCCGACTTCAGCATGCATTTTATGTAAGGGTCTGCTTCCTCCTGCATTTTCTAAGGGTTTGCTTCCCCGGGGTACCGGCCGGTGCTGAGATGGGGATCGAACCCAGCACCTTATGGTTGTGAGCCGTGTCACATAACCACTAGGCCACGCCGTCCCCGCATACTGGTATTCAAACAGACTTACTCAAACCATAGCAGTGGGTTGTTGCTGTTGTTATCACATAGCTGCTGAGCAAGTCTGCTCTTGGCAGCTCAATGCTACTCTTATACACGAGAGTGTTCAAATCAAACCAGGACTTTTTGGTCTAGTTCTACCTGAATGGTGCTGGAACTACTATCATTAGTTAGGGGCACTTGTGTCGTATTACTGCTAGGTGGTCCACTTGCCATGGGCTTGTCACGTGACAGATAAATAAAAATGGCGGACAACACTATTAGTGCTTGCATGGAACAGCGTGATGCGATGAAATTTGTTAGTGTGCGTTCGCCTTATTTCTCTATTATTCCTCCAATGCGGTGTGCGTTGCACTACGGTTTTTATTTTGCGCCTGTCTGCCCAGTGCATCCGACTTCGTCATGGATTTTATGTAAGGATTTTCTGCATTTTCTAAGGGTTTGCTTCTCCGGGGTAATGGCTGGTGCTGTCATGGGGATCGAACCCAGCATCTTTGGATTGTGAGCTGTGTCCCTTTAATACTGGCCCACGCCGTCCCCTTGATGAAGGTTCTTGTGAAAGATGATGTGAAACCTGTGGAAATTTACAGAAGACTGCAATCACAATGCGGTGATGAGACACTCAGCCGCACTAAAAAGACATTTGAATGGTGTAAACATTTTAGAAACGGCGTACATCCGTGAGTGATGATCCCGGCCACGGTGGCTCTCAACCCACCAGTCATTCCTTTGAATATCCAGATAGTAGAAAGTCTTATCCTAGAAAATCGACACATAACCTATCGCGAAATTTCACAAGAGGCAAGTCTTTCTCTGGGTACGGTGAACACTAGCCTTTTCTGAAGGTTCGTTGGGTTTGATCACAAAGGACGTCTTGACTTGAATGCACCTCGTAGATACAGGTCTTCCTCAGTTGTTTCCCTGCTCCGTACAGTGTGTTGACAATTGTTGGCAGTGCTTGTAAGAATCTTTTCCTCACGTCAGCAAGCGCCTTGCACTCAATGAGTAGATGTCGAACTGTTTCATCAGGATGAGAGCAATGTCTGCACAAGGGCAGGTACTGGGGATTGATGCGGTTCAAGTGACTATTGACTCTGGTATGTCCTGTTCGGAACTGAAAGATGAGACTTTGATCTCTTCTATGTAGTTTATGTCATCATTACTTTTTGACTGTGACATTTCGCTAAATACACTGCAACTTGTTCCTGTCGCCCACCTGTCCATCCAGATTTCCCTGGTATTATCTGTAATAATTTGTTTTACCGTGTGGTTACTGCAGGGTCTATTCAATTGTTGTTTAGAGGCTGCTGTTTTTAGTAGAACCGGCAAACAGTTTTCCGGTTCGCCGGATATGATCAGGGAGCCGTTGCAAGGTGACATTAATCCATGGGCAGTGATAATGTTGTTGATCATCATCCCCACTGGGGACGGCGTGGGCTAGTGGTTAAGTGACACAGCTCACAACCAGAAGGCGTTGGATTCGATCCCCATCACAACCCCGGCCGTTACCCCGGAAAGCAAACCCTTCGAAAATACAGGATCCTTACATAAAAACACATGCTGAAGTCGGATGCACTGGACCGACAGGTGCAAAATAAAAACCACAGTGCAACACACACCGCCTTGGGGAATAGAGAAATAAGGCTAAAGTCCACAACAACAAAAATCATCCCCGCTAAAATATCTTTTTGTTGCACGGGGTGTGCTTCAGTGTCTCCAGAACCATAGCAGGAGGAATCATACATAATGTAGTGGATAAGGATACATTTTCTTTTATTGTAAAGAAACCTAAAAAGAAAAGCCCACAACTAAGAAATCTCTCCAGTTGAATTAAAATTTGGGTCAGCTATAAATAGCAATTCGACAGAACCTTTCTGAATACAGACGGTATTGCCGATCATGTGGAAAAGGGGATTCCGTGGCGAAGTGGTTAAGCCGGAGGCCTCATGATCGGGTGGTGTGGGTTTAACTCTGGACTCCGCCATCTATTTCACGGATGCTTGATGCAGAGTCACCTGCATCTCGTAGTTACACCCTAGTCGTCTTCTACTTGACTTGCCACTGGGGTCAGGCGGCTCGAGACGAGAGAGCGAGGATAAAAAGTAGCGGGGTTAATCCTTACTAAAAATGGCGCTAGCAAAATTAATTATGCCATCTTCGTCTACGATGGACCGCGGCCTTTGCCTTTGGAAAAGGGCTAATGCTGGGTCAAACAAGTTAGACAATGACTGAGCCAGATTTTGACAAAGGGAGCAGAAGCCTGACGTCACGATGACGTTAGTAGACAAGAGTGGTGTGACCATATGATTATTAGATGGGGGTTAGTAAGTGGAGAATTCATTAACGAGCAGGCAGGCAGAGAGGACAGAAGGCAGTCGCAGAACGACCAGCAAGTTGGACTCTGCGACCGACAGAGACTAACTGATACGAAAAGGCAGACAGAGTCGACTTCAGCGAGAGAACCGCTTCCAAACACCAGTACCACCAACAGACTCCCAATCTCAAAGACCAGCACCACCAACAGACACCCCAACACCACTCCAAAATACCAGCACCAACAGAACTCATCAGTCCTGTCCAAGACCAGCACCAACACCCCTACCCAAGACCAGCACCCCTACCCAAGACCAGCACCAACAGCCCTACCCAACACCAGCACCAACACCCCTACCCAAGACCAACACCCCTACCCAAGACCAGCACCAACAGCCCTACCCAACACCAGCACCCCTACCCAAGACCAGCACCAACAGCCCTACCCAAGACCAGCACCAGCACCCCTACCCAAGACCAACACCCCTACCCAAGACCAGCACCAACAGCCCTACCCAACACCAGCACCCCTACCCAAGACCAGCACCAACAGCCCTACCCAAGACCAGCACCAACAGCTCTACCGAAGACCAGCACCAACAGCCCTACCCAACACCAGCACCCCTACCCAAGACCAGCACCAACAGCCCTACCCAACACCAGCCCCAGCACCCCTACCCAAGACCAGCACCAACAGCTCTACCCAACACCAGCACCAACAGCTCTACCCAAGACCAGCTCCAACAGCCCTACCCAAGACCAGCACCAACAGCTCTACCCAACACCAGCTCCAACAGCCCTACCCAAGACCAGCACCAACAGCTCTACCCAACACCAGCTCCAACAGCTCTACCCAAGACCAGCACCAACAGCCCTACCCAAGACCAGCACCAACAGCTCTACCCAAGACCAGCACCAACAGCCCTACCCAAGACCAGCACCAACAGCCCTACCCAGCACCAGCACCCCTACCCAAGACCAGCACCAACAGCCCTACCCAGCACCAGCACCCCTACCCAAGACCAGCACCAACAGCCCTACCCAACACCAGCCCCAGCACCCCTACCCAAGACCAGCACCAACAGCTCTACCCAACACCAGCACCAACAGCTCTACCCAAGACCAGCTCCAACAGCCCTACCCAAGACCAGCACCAACAGCTCTACCCAACACCAGCACCAACAGCTCTACCCAAGACCAGCTCCAACAGCCCTACCCAAGACCAGCACCAACAGCCCTACCCAAGACCAGCACCAACAGCCCTACCCAAGACCAGCACCAACAGCCCTACCCAAGACCAGCACCAACAGCCCTACCCAAGACCAGCACCAACAGCCCTACCCAAGACCAGCACCAACAGCCCTACCCAGCACCAGCACCCCTACCCAAGACCAGCACCAACAGCCCTACCCAACACCAGCACCCCTACCCAAGACCAGCACCAACAGCCCTACCCAAGACCAGCACCAACAGCCCTACCCAGCACCAGCACCCCTACCCAAGACCAGCACCAACAGCCCTACCCAACACCAGCACCAACAGCCCTACCCAGCACCAGCACCCCTACCCAAGACCAGCACCAACAGCCCTACCCAACACCAGCACCCCTACCCAAGACCAGCACCAACAGCCCTACCCAACACCAGCACCAACAGCCCTACCCAGCACCAGCACCCCTACCCAAGACCAGCACCAACAGCCCTACCCAGCACCAGCACCCCTACCCAAGACCAGCACCAACAGCCCTACCCAACAGCCCTACCCAGCACCAGCACCCCTACCCAAGACCAGCACCAACAGCCCTACCCAACACCAGCACCCCTACCCAAGACCAGCACCAACAGCCCTACCCAACACCAGCACCAACAGCCCTACCCAGCACCAGCACCCCTACCCAAGACCAGCACCAACAGCCCTACCCAGCACCAGCACCCCTACCCAAGACCAGCACCAACAGCCCTACCCAAGACCAGCACCAGCACCCCTACCCAAGACCAGCACCAGCACCCCTACCCAAGACCAGCACCCCTACCCAAGACCAGCACCAACAGCCCTACCCAAGACCAGCACCAGCACCCCTACCCAAGACCAGCACCAGCACCCCTACCCAAGACCAGCACCAGCACCCCTACCCAAGACCAGCACCAGCACCCCTACCCAACACCAGCACCAACAGCCCTACCCAACACCAGCACCCCTACCCAAGACCAGCACCAACAGCCCTACCCAAGACCAGCACCAGCACCCCTACCCAAGACCAGCACCAGCACCCCTACCCAAGACCAGCACCAACAGCCCTACCCAAGACCAGCACCAACAGCCCTACCCAACACCAACAGCCCTACCCAGCACCAGCACCCCTACCCAAGACCAGCACCAACAGCCCTACCCAACACCAGCACCCCTACCCAAGACCAGCACCAGCACCCCTACCCAAGACCAGCACCAGCACCCCTACCCAAGACCAGCACCAACAGCCCTACCCAAGACCAGCACCAGCACCCCTACCCAACACCAGCACCAACAGCTCTACCCAAGACCAGCTCCAACAGCCCTACCCAAGACCAGCACCAGCACCCCTACCCAAGACCAGCACCAGCACCCCTACCCAACACCAGCACCAACAGCTCTACCCAAGACCAGCTCCAACAGCCCTACCCAAGACCAGCACCAGCACCCCTACCCAACACCAGCACCAACAGCTCTACCCAAGACCAGCACCAACAGCCCTACCCAAGACCAGCACCAGCACCCCTACCCAAGACCAGCACCAACAGCTCTACCCAAGACCAGCACCAGCACCCCTACCCAAGACCAGCACCAACAGCTCTACCCAAGACCAGCACCAGCACCCCTACCCAAGACCAGCACCAGCACCCCTACCCAAGACCAGCACCAGCACCCCTACCCAAGACCAGCACCAACAGCTCTACCCAACAGCCCTACCCAAGACCAGCACCAACAGCTTTACCCAACAGCCCTACCCAAGACCAGCACCAACAGCTCTACCCAAGACCAGCACCAACAGCTCTACCCAAGACCAGCACCAACAGCCCTACCCAAGACCAGCACCAACAGCTCTACCCAAGACCAGCACCAACAGCCCTACCCAAGACCAGCACCCCTACCCAAGACCAGCACCAACAGCTCTACCCAAGACCAGCACCAGCACCCCTACCCAAGACCAGCACCAGCACCCCTACCCAAGACCAGCACCAACAGCTCTACCCAACAGCCCTACCCAAGACCAGCACCAACAGCTCTACCCAAGACTAGCACCAACAGCTCTACCCAAGACCAGCTCCAACAGCTCTACCCAAGACCAGCTCCAACAGCCCTACCCAAGACCAGCACCAACAGCTCTACCCAAGACCAGCACCAACAGCTCTACCCAAGACCAGCTCCAACAGCTCTACCCAAGACTAGCACCAACAGCTCTACCCAAGACCAGCTCCAACAGCTCTACCCAAGACCAGCTCCAACAGCTCTACCCAAGACCAGCTCCAACAGCTCTACCCAAGACTAGCACCAACAGCTCTACCCAAGACCAGCTCCAACAGCTCTACCCAAGACCAGCTCCAACAGCCCTACCCAAGACCAGCACCAACAGCTCTACCCAAGACCAGCACCAACAGCTCTACCCAAGACCAGCTCCAACAGCTCTACCCAAGACTAGCACCAACAGCTCTACCCAAGACCAGCTCCAACAGCTCTACCCAAGACCAGCTCCAACAGCTCTACCCAAGACCAGCTCCAACAGCTCTACCCAAGACCAGCACCAACAGCTCTACCCAAGACCAGCTCCAACAGCTCTACCCAAGACTAGCACCAACAGCTCTACCCAAGACCAGCTCCAACAGCCCTACCCAAGACTAGCACCAACAGATCTCTCTCCCACCAACAAGCACACAACGTACAGACCGAGCCCTTACCTTCTAGAGCCTCCCTATACCTCTCTAGAACCTCGAACGCCTTCGACCGCCTGGCCAAAGCCTTGGAATACTTTGGATTCAGCTGGAGTGCTGCAGTGCAGTCTTCTATCACACTCTTGTAGATTTTCTGTCACGTCACATAAAACATAACTGTTATCATGACAAGTCACATAAAATATATTGGTAGGCGTGTTGTAAAGGTGCAATTATTTGTGATTTTGTCACAAAAACAATCAACATCATAATGGTATGTTGCCTAGTACAAGGCTCCGAGAGTTTGGCTGACATGGTAAACACATCATCTGCAAGCCCAATTATTAAAAGACGATTTTTTAGGTTTGGTTAAAGGCTAGGGCTCGAGTTCATCCCAGCAAATCTCCTCATATTGCTCGGTCTCTCTCCACAGAACAGAATGCCGCCTGCCGAGAGCATCGCACAAAGCCCGAACTCCAGTGATGAACAAAGAAATCTCCGGAAAAAAATTGCCATTAATAACCTACCACCACAAATCGAACTCTGACAACCTGAACACAAGGCAAACAGCTTGACCACTTTGCCACAGTAGTCTCTCAGAATCAGGCTGATATGTGAATACAGCAACTACAGGCCAGATTATTAACTTTTCCATAACCATTGGTTACAAAAATTTGTCTCGGGTCATTATCTGTCACTCTTATCTGATGTTTTTTCAAAGCGTTTTAATCACCGATAGACAACTGGGGTAAAGTAAAGTAACCCATAGTATTACTGCCGTAGGGGTGTGAGGTGTTAGCGATCTCACATTTCAAAGGCTCAGCTATATGAGGGCGGTAGCCATCTCCTCTCCCTCGCCGCTTTTACTTCCCGAACTGAACCGGTACCCATTTACGGCTGGGTCGACCCGGGAGCCATTGCAGTCTGGCAAAAAAAATTACCGCCTCAACTGGGGAATGCACCCAGGACCACTCAGATGCGAAGCCAGGGCGCTAACCACTGCGCTGCGCGGCTCCACATCTGGGGTAGGGTAATACAAAAATCAGCTGAAAATGCTGTTCTTTTAATTGTAGAGAGTTACACTTCTGTCATGCCCAGTTGAAACACAACGGCGATTTTGAAATTTGGTTTAGACTTTTGGAAATGATTTCTTGTGTTTTCCACTTGGATTCGAAGATTCAACCTTTAGTGAGAATGGGGAAGTTTTTTCAAAGGATTTTTCAGAGGTAGATCTGTTTAGATTGTTTATGCAGATATAATAAATACGTCTGAAGTGGAAATTAAGAGAAATGCTAATCTTTTAAACACTGATTATCTGTATTCTGTGGAACAAATGAAAAAATGTTTTTAAGCAAGTGACATCAAAAACGGGTTTTTCTAGATGTTTATGCCGGTTTTCAACACTTTCACCTTCACGTATCTCCAAATCTAACACAAACATCACAAAAACCACATCACAAACAAGCTCTTTATTAAAGAACGTTTTTGAGTTGGGCTCTCCGAGTCAGGCTGGCATGTGAACACAGCCTGCATAGGAGATTATTAAATGATGTTCTTGAGGTAGGCTCTCCGAGTCAGGCTGACATGTGAACACAGCCTCTATAGGAGATTATTAAATGATGTTTTTGAGGTAAGCTGACATGTGAACACAGCCTCTATAGGAGATTATTAAAAGATGTTTTTGAGGTAAGCTGACATGTGAACACAGCCTCTATAGGCCAGCATATGTTGTTAACCCAGCAGTATTGTAGCACAGATTCTCACCCTTCAGCCCAATGCCACGTAACGGTATGTACATGTATCTGTTCGGTTTTTTAGTTCCATACAATGTGTGATGTTGAGATTTCCTCAGAGGAAAAAGCATTTTCTGATATTGCTGGACACTCGACAAGAAGGGACAGTTGGATGCATACCCATTTGATTGTGTTGTGCTTAGATTCCTTTTCAGGTGGAATATTTTGAGTTCGCAGACCTTCTTCTTCATCGTACGCAGTCAGACATCAACCTTTATTTTTTCGAAAAAAGCAGCGGTCATCCTGAGGCTGTCGACACTGCCATAGAGCTTGTCTAGTGTTGCCACTGGTGATGGCCACATCTGCTCTCTCTGATCCTCGTATATCGGGCAGTTTTGCAGCAAATGCTCAGCGATTATTTTCCCGGTACCACACAGGCATTCGTCAGTGCCACCTATCTTTAATGTGTTGAATAGGTGGTACCTCAGTCTATTGTGGCCAGTGCGAAGTCTGAAGACAACGACCTGCTCTCTTCTGTTCAACTGGTAATAGGCATCGTTTTTGGTGTAGCCAGTATGTTCGGTTTCCCATTTGGTCATGTATCTGGCTCTAATAAGCCGTTTTGACTCTTCGTATGTCACACTAGTATCTGGTTGTGGTAGTCTTGCACCTTCTTTTGCCAGTCTGTCTGCCTCCTCGTTGAATTGGATGTTGCAGTGGGATGGAACCCACTGCACCACTACCCTTTTTGGTGCGGACTGCTGGCATAGTTGACAGAGTACTGCTCTTAAATCATTAAGTTCAGAGTTCGCAGACCAAAAAATAGTGGTTTGCTCCTTCAATTTGATTGCTGTTGTTATTACGATTAGGGCTTGTCATGTCTCCAGATCTCTCTCCATGTAATTCCCATGGCTCTTCTGTTCAGCCAAGTCCGGTCTTCAGCGATTGCTCCCCCCCCCCCCCTGATTTATTACTGGCTTCCAGTTCTTCCTCTCAAAATATTTTGTTCATCAATACACAAACTCTATTTCCATTATGTCTGATATTTCATTTGGACCATGTCTCTTCCTACTTTTCAATTTTGACTTTTTAAACTGTTTTTTTTTTTTTTTGGCGTTCGCCTTATTTGTCTAATCCCCAAGGCGCTGTGTGTTGCACTACGGTTTTTATTTTGCGCCTGTCGGCTCAGTGCATCAGACTTCAGCATGCATTTTATGTATGGGTATACTTCCTCCTGCATTTTCTAAGGGTTTTCTTCAAAAACTTTAGAGTGCTTGAAGTAGAAGCAGTCATTATTGTGAGAAGTAAACAAAACGCTTTAATTCAAATAAACAACGCATTTTCAACATAGAACGTGCTCTTTTTCGTAAAATTTAGTTAAGAGAACTATTCTAGTCCTTAGCAGTTTAGTATCAGGTCAATTGTGTTGTTGAGAGGGAGATGTACATATTAAAAGTTTCTCCCACTCTTACGTGTGTGGAGAGAGAGAGAGAGAGAGAGAGAGAGAGAGAGAGAGAGAGAGAGAGAATATATGCAAACAAAGTAACCTGGTTCTCGTACGCTGCTGCACGGTTCTGGTAGAACGTGGACATGTCAGACTTGATCTCAGGAGGGCATGTCTTGATGGCCTCTGTGTAGCATGTGATGGCATCGTCATACTTCCCCTCCTTAAAGTGTCGGTTTCCCCTGTTTTTGGCTGCTTGAGCTAGGTCTTGACGACTCTGTGGACACACACAAATAATGCTGGCTTGGTCTGATCTGTTATGGCATCAATGTTTGGGGACGCAGTCATGATTTGGTCTGATCTGTCATGGCATCAATGTTTGGGGACGCAGTCATAGTTTGGTCTGATCTGTCATGGCATCAATGTTTGAGGAAAGCCATAGTTTGGTCTGATCTGTCATGGCATCAATGTTTGGGGACAGTCATGATTTGGGGACAGCCATGGTTTGGTGTGATGCACCTGGCATCAATGTTTGGGGACAGTCACGGTTTGGTCTAATCTGTCATAGCATCAATGTTTGGAGACAGTCCTGGTTTGATCTGTCATGGCATCAATGTTTGAGGACAGTCAATCAATACGTTATTCTGCTAATGTGTTACCAAGGCCCAATTAGAGAGCAAAGAAAAATAACACTGTAACCCATAAAAAAAAGTCCTACCAGCTAATATCCTATAAAAAACTGTCCTACCAATTAATGAGAGCCTGTGTTTTTCCTGTGGTAGCTTATGACTGAATCATGGATGATTACCAAAACCTCCAGACAAAGAATCAAATCTTTCAAGTCAAAAAGTTACAGAAAGATCCTCAGAATACCCTGGACAGAGAAAAAGACAAATGTAGACATTCGGTAAGAGTTGAGCATAGAGGAGAACTGGTTTATCAATTCCATTTTGGCTAGAAAATGCAAATACTTTGGTCACATCAAGAGACACAACGGACTGGAGAGAACAGTGATGGAAGGTATGGTGCCAGGCAAAGGAGAAAGGGGTAGACCAAGAAGATGATGGCACCAAGATATCCAGTTTTGGCAAGGAAACGAGTTTCTTTCAGACAGACTGTGATGGAAGTGACATTCTATAAAGGACATGCTACATGATGATGATCAATTAATGTACTATCAAAAATAGGTCCTACCAGCTAATATGCTATAAAAAACACTCCTACCAGCTAATATGCTATAAAAAACTCCTACCAGCTAATATGCTATTAAAAACAGTCCTACCAGCTAGTATGCTATCAAAATTAGTCCTACCAGCTAATGTGCTATCAATGAGTCCAACCAGCCAATGTGCTATAAAAAATAGTCCTATCAGCCAATGTGCTATAAAAAATAGTTCTACCAGCCAATGTGCTATGAAAAATAGTCCTACCAGCCTGTGTGCTATAAAAAAATAGTCCTACAAGCCAAGGTTGGATTTGAGAATGTCAGCAGTTACCAGCGATATAGAATTTGAGAATGTCAGCAGTTACCAGCGATATAGAATTTGAGGGCGCCTACAGTTATCAGCGATATAGAATTTGAGGGCATCTACAGTTACCAGCGACATAGAATTTGAGGCCGTCTACAGTTATCAGCGATATAGAATTTGAGGTCGTCTACAGTTATCAGCGATGTAGAATTTGAGGGCGTCTACAGTTATCAGCGATATAGAATTTGAGGGCATCTACAGTTACCAGCGATATAGGATTTGAGGGCGTCTACAGTTATCAGCGATATAGAATTTGAGGGCGTCTACAGTTATCAGCGATATAGAATTTGAGGGCGTCTACAGTTATCAGCGATATAGGATTTGAGGTCGCATAAATGCAGCAATGACATCAAAGTGCCATCTTCTGATAGTCAAAATATAAATCCACAAATGGCTTCCCTCTTCGAACGTCATCGCTTAGTGAGTTAGTTAGGTTGCATGGTCGCAGTCTGTTTCCCGGACCGCCACTTGGAGGTGGAATAGTCTTGGTCAGTTATGGATGAAGCATTGTTATTCATTCTAATGCAAGCTGCCAGTTATGATTTATGAGTCACTGCTGCATATTGGGTCCCTAATGATTACACCATCCTCATGACATGCAAGAAGATGACAGTAGTGCCTACTAGCGATTCTGGCATGTGTGGGTTTCAGAATTTATTAGCGATTCTGGCATGTGTGGGTTTCAGAATTTATTAGCGATTCTGGCATGTGTGGGTTTCAGAATTTACTAGTGGTTCTGTCCAGTGTGGGTTTCAGAATTTACTAGTGATTCTGTCCAGTGTTGGTTTCAGAATTTACTAGTGGTTCTGTCCAGTGTTTGGTTTCAGAATTTACTAGTGGTTCTGTCCAGTGTGGGTTTCAGAATTTACTAGTGATTCTGGCATGTGTGGGTTTCAGAATTTACTAGTGATTCTGGCATGTGTGGGTTTCATAATTTATTAGTGATTCTCAAATTCTGGCATGTGTGGGTTTCAGAATTTACTAGTGATTCTGGCCTGTGTGGGTTTCAGAATTTACTAGCGATTCTGGCCTGTGTGGGTTTCAGAATTTACTAGTGATTCTATCATTCTGGCCTGTGTGGGTTTCAGATATATGCTGATGATATTGTTGGGTTTTAAAGCTAATAATTAACTGTTTAACATTCACCAAAGTGGTATCTGAGTTGAGAAGAATAGGGCCACTAAGTGCTAACTTTCTAAGCAAGTCGTAAAAGACGACTAATGAGGGGGCATGGCCATGGGGACTTGCAACACTAATCATATTATTATAGAGTCAAAGTCTATCTAATTCTAAGCAGTTAAAAAGTTGTACGCCAAGTTTTCAGTTTATGCCGGCTTTCGATCAATCAATGAATGCTCTGGCGTGATAGAACTATAGGTCTCCTGAAACTGCAATAGTGGCCTTATGCTTGACTTGGATCGAAAAGACAAACTGTCATCGTAACTAGAATCATAAGTTATGCAAACCTGTGGTTGTGACTGTTTGTGTGTTTGTTGTTGAGATTTGGAAGCTGACATTGAACTCTTGCTGGGCATTGATATCCCTTCTATCTCGTCACGTGTTCCATCTCCGGCTGCACTACTATCCTTCTTGGAAGCACGGGAACTACGCTTGATATACCAGAAGCCAGCCACTCCTAGAGCTATGGGAGCACCGACATAGAGTGCGATGTCCCATTTGGACCAGCCTTCCGTTAGATCTTTCAGTTGGTCGCTGATCTTCGTGATCGTCGCCATCTTGCTCTCGCCCAGAACGAGAACCGTCACGTGGGTAACCGGCGGGAGAGAGTCCTCGATAAAATGGCGTTGATTTTTTATGGTCCAAATATTTTAAGTACCATCTCTGCATCGAGGGGCTGCTGCAATGGATCTTCGGTGTACTCTATCTCTTGCTGTAATGATGATTTCAAAAAGGCTTTTTTCAGTCCATCTACTGATGTTATCCACTCACTTATAACGTTGTCTGCCTAATTGATTGGCAGACTTCCACTCTACTTGATCTTCAACAAGGAGGTGTGTCTTGTTGACCAAAATAACGTACCTGTCTAACCCTGAGTTCGGTCATTAATTCTCTATTCATCTCCAACTTCTTCAATACCTCCAAATTTGTTTTCTTCTGTTTTCAAGAAATGCCACCCATTCTTCTATATACCAACATTTCGAGGACTTCAATTCCCTTTTACAAGTTGTTATTCATTGTCCATGTTTCTGCGCCATAAAGTAATGACGAGTATACATAACACCTGACAATTCTCATTTTCAAATTCTGATTTATCTGTTTGGATATCAGTATGTGTCTCATGTTGCTGAATACCATCTTGGCCATACCTATTCTCTTTCTGATTCCTCTTTCACAGCTGCCTTCTTCCGTTATTATATGACCTAGATATAAGAAAGTCTGTACCTGTTCCAGTAGTTGATCTGTTATTTTTATCTGCATACATGGTTTCTTGTCACTTTTCCCAATTATCAAAGTCTCTCTTGTCTTTATGTGTATGTCCAATCCAAACTCTTGACTTATTGTGTATATTGTTGTCACAAGCTCCTGTAATTCTTCCTCACTTTTTGCCATCAAAACTGTATCATCTGCCTGTCGAAGGTTTTCCATTGCCACTCCTCAAATGACAAGCCCTGGCATCCCCTCTATCTGTTTGAATATTTGTTCTGCGTAGATATTAAAAAGACAAGGGGAGATAATACACATCCCTGTCTCACACCTCTTTTTACATCCATACTTGGAGAGCATAACTTTCTCACTTAATGGTTCCGTCGTCATGTGAGTGGCGCCGAGGATGCAGATAGTAGGACCACTGAATCCTTCCTAACACGATATAAGAAGGTGGTGTATAGGACCAGCACCATCATCTTTAATAATCATTGCTATTGAAACCGTCACGATAGCTTAAAGGTGTCCGCCATTGCTGTGGTGATGTATCTATTTTTAACCTTCAGTGCAGTGGTTAGTGCACTGCCTTCCTCGTCGAGTTCTGTCCTCAACTTGTGAGTGATTTTTCCGATCGCAAAACGGATCCTCTAGTCGACCCAGCCTAAAAAATTGGGTACCAGAATAATGTGGGAAAGTAAAGGTGACCGGCGTGATGTTAACAACATCATCCACAGTGTGCTGTTAGTCAAGACAAATATGGGTCTGACACCATTTTTCCCAATATGCCACGTTGGCGTGTTAACGAGATCTTCTCTTTAAATCAAATTTACTTGACCAACGCAGCTTCTATCTGTTTATTTCTTCATAACGATATGCTGCTGTTGTTGTTGTTGTTACGTATCCAGCAGCGTCTAGGCTCTCGCACTTTGGCCCAATGTCATGTAATGGTATATGCACGTGTTTATCAGTTGGTATCTAGTGCCATACGATGTGTTCTATTTAACTGGCCTCGGAGGAAGAAGCATTTTCCTAAAATCGTTGAGCCCCGAGCACTTGAAGAGATGATGATCAACGGTTTCATATGGGTATGTACACAGCTGTCACTCAGGAGTTTGTTGTCGTTGGATTCTGTTTATGTGCTTGTTAAGTGGGATGTGTTGGGTTCTCAGTTGGAAAATGGTACTCTGATCTTTCCTTGTGATTCGATTTATACCGTCATTTGGACTGGGGCTTGCTATATGTCTGTAGACATCCCTCAGCCAGAAAATGGTACTCTGATCTTTCCTTGTGATTCGATTTATACCGTCATTTGGACTGGGGCTTGCCATATGCCTGTAGACATCCATCAGCCAGAAAATGGTACTCTGATCTTTCCTTGTGATTCGATTTATACCGTCATTTGGACTGGGGCTTGCTATATGTCTGTAGACATCCCTCAGCCAGAAAATGGTACTCTGATCTTTCCTTGTGATTCGATTTATACCGTCATTTGGACTGGGGCTTGCCATATGCCTGTAGACATCCATCAGCCAGAAAATGGTACTCTGATCTTTCCTTGTGATTCGATTTATACCGTCATTTGGACTGGGGCTTGCCATATGTCTGTAGACCTCCCTTCCCGTGTTTCCCATGGTCCATCTTTTCAGCTAAATTTCGTTATTTGCTGTTCTTATGAGCTGCTCAGCTGTTTGTAAAGTTGATCCCTTCTTTGCTAGTATGTCTGCCTTGTCATTGCCAGATGTGTTCAAGTGTACATGGATCCACTGCAGAACTATTTTGACAAATGAGAAGTGATAGTGTGATCAATGTCTAGAGATATGTGGATAAGGTCAGGTCTACAACGACAAAAAAACTTATAATGCTCAAAGGACTAACATTGAATCTGTGAAAATAACGGTGTTTCGGGCAATTGAATGAAATACATTAAAAAGAAATATCCCCAGACAGTACAAATCGGCTTCAAAATTCAACCCGACCTACAAGAACAAGAGGGCATATCTACAAATTAACTAAAGAAAGGTCCAGATTAGATATTAGGAAATAGTTTTTTAGTCACAGAGTGGTGATGCTTGGAATGCATTGCCACAGGAAGTAGTGGAGGCAGGAACAATTAATGAATTTAAGAATAAATTGTATGCGCATATCTTTTAGAGCAAAGTAATGTAAATCAAACTGGTTGTATACAAACTCTGGAGAGTCTTCTAACCCAGTATAAAGACGTTAAGTTAATATAGGGCAATAATTCTAGCTTCTTCTTAAGAAATAAAAGAATGAATTAAAACAAAAAATATAGGATAGCGAAAAAAATAAACGTTCCATTCTATTTCCCTTATCTTCACTGCTCTCGCTGATATTTAGTATTACCGTAGCTATTACTCGTCTCGATTTAGTGCACTTTAATCTTTGTATAGGCCAATGAAAAGATACAAGATACAATAATATATACGCCCACATCTGGTTTACAAAGGCATACAAAAAGCAGCATTTCACTCTGTTTCATTTGACTGTCCTACAGTCACACTCTTGCACAACTTTCACACGCGCCCTCGTGGTAAAGCCCTTCCATTGCACTTTGGTTGGGCTAGCTTCTGAGGGCGCACAAACCTATCATAGGTACATACAGATGCACACATGCATCCAAGCACTGGTTTATGCGTCCTGATATCGCCCAATTGACTACGGTCTGGGGTGGAAAATGGCGCGCCTCCGCCAGTAGAAACTAGTGAGGCAAACATCGAAGCAAAAATAAAAAAAAGCAATGTATTCTAAAGTAAAGAACATCAAAGGTGGGAAACTATCTTTTGCCGCAGGGTGTTCATGTTGGTCGGTTGTCATCTATTGCTATTTATTTAGATTTCGCAAAAGCTTATAATAGAGTACCTCATCGAAGATTATGTTAAAAGTTAAAAGTACGTGGAATAGGTGGGGAAGTTGCCGAATGGGTTGAACGTTGGTTAACTGGAAGAAGTCTGAGAGTGGGCATAAATAAGGAATTCTCTGAGTGGCGTGAAGTAAAAAGTGAAGTGCCACAGGGCTTGGTTTGGGACCAATATTGTTCTTAATATATATAAACGATTTGGATATTGATATAGAATCCATGACTGAACAATTTGCAGATGACACAAAACTATGTAGTAGTGTCTTATGTAGAGCAGAGGTGGATATATTGAGGTCGGATTTAGATACAATTCAAGACTGGTCTGTGAGATGGCAAATGGAGTTTAATATAGATAAATGTACAGTCATCCACATGGATAGATCCAATGTGGAACATAATTACAGAATGGGCGAGAACAATATTAGAAAGATAGATAAGGAAAGGGACCTAGGGCTATAATAGATCATACAGGTAAAGTGATGAGCAAATCCAGGTAGCAGTGAAAAAGGCAAATGCAATGTTAGGTATGATAAAAAGCAATATTAAACATAGGAGTAAGGAAGTGATTGTCAAACTGTATAAAGCATTAGTTAGACCTAGATTGGAGTACTGTGTACAGGTGTGGAGTCCTTATCGTAAAGGGGATATAAACATGCTGGAAAGGATACAAAGAAGAGCGACAAAGCTGATAGTGGGATTCCAGAATTACAGTTATGAGGAAAGTCTAAAAAAAAACCGACCTACAGTGTCTAGAAGAGAGAAGAATTCGAGGTGACTTAATGCAGGTTTATAAGATAATCACAGGAAAGGTTAAATTAGACTATAACAAGTTTATTTTCAAAACGCAACCACCAACGAGAACAAGAGGGCACAGGTACAAATTTGCTAAAGAAAAGTCCAAATTAAATATTAGGAGATATATTTTTAGTCAGAGAGTGGTCAATTCTCGGAATGCATTGCCACAGGAAGTAGTGGAAACAGAGACAGTTAATGCATGTAAGAATAGATTGAATGCGCATAGCTTTTAGAGCAGGATAATGCAGATGTGACTGGTTGTCTACAGAATCTGACGAGTCTTCTAAACCAGTATAAAGACGTTAAGTTAAGTGTTGGACAGTAAGTCCGATCTCACTACCCAGAGATCACTGCAATTTTTACCAGAAGATCCACGTGAACAAAAATCCCGGTCCTCACCGTGATTTGAACACGCAACCTCCGGCACCCGAGGCAGACACCTTACCTAGAGACCACTGAGAACAGACGACTTAAGCTTCCCACGACGCTCAATGGCATAAGAGAAAAAAAAACCTGAACTTCTTCGTGTATGCACCATTTAACACAATGGGAATCGTTCTGTCGCACACAACTGTGACGTCATCACATCATGTATTAGAACCATTGGTTCTAATAAATGCTTTCCAGATACAAGACAGTGACCTGCCGGCTTTCGGCTAACAACTATGGTGTCTTGTCCCAAAAAAACATCAATGGCAAGTTAGTTAAAAACACACAAAGATAATTTCAAATCAAACAAACTTCTTATATTTATGATTGATCCAAAAATTGAATCTGCTGTCGTAAGTTAAAATGGCGCCCCCAGCACCCACAAAGACGAAAGAGAATACGAAAGAGAGCACACACGATAAAGATAAGAAGAAAGCGTTGAAATCAGCTCGTCCTGACCCTTTCATCGGATCCAGGGATGTATTTGGCCTGACCTCGCACAACATCACTGACTTCCTCGGCGCGAGGGACGTGGCGCTGGTCATGTTTTACGACCCGGCTAACTCTCAGTGCGAGTGGTCGAAGAAGCATTTCCTGATGGTAAGTCAGACATGCACGTTCGATCATCTCACATTTCCTGAATGTGAGTCAGACATACAAACTATCGATCATCTCATATTTCTTGATGGTGAGTCAGACATGCAAACTATCGATCATCTCATATTTCTTGATGGTGAGTCAGACATGCAAACTATCGATCATCTCATATTTCTTGATGGTGAGTCAGACATGCAAACTATCGATCATCTCATATTTCTTGATAGTGAGTCAGACATGCAAACTATCGATCATCTCATATTTCTTGATGGTGAGTCAGACATGCAAACTATCGATCATCTCATTTTTCTTGATGGTGAGTCAGACATGCAAACTATCGATCATCTCATTTTTCTTGATGGTGAGTCAGGTATTAAAAACAAACAGTCGTGATACATTTCAAGACGTTAATTTATACATATAGACAATCAGTCTGGAAGTATTTCATAAAGGTAAGTCCTGCCGAAGATGGATGTGACGGACCGACAAGTGTAAATATCGCAGTCAAGCTGTAAACTAGCAACACAGCTCAATTCGTTCTCCGGACTACATCCTGCAACTTGCAAATCACTGTTCCGGGCTTGGTAGCTGGAGATTGAGAACGTTCAGGGCTTGGTAGCGGGAGATTGAGAACTTTCAGGACTTGGTAGCGGGAGATTGAGAACGTTCAGGGCTTGGTAGCGGGAGATTGAGAACGTTCAGGGCTTGGTAGCGGGAGATTGAGAACGTTCAGGGCTTGGTAGCGGGAGATTGAGAACGTTCAGGGCTTGGTAGCGGGAGATTGAGAACGTTCAGGACTTGGTAGTGGGAGATTGAGAACGTTCAGGACTTGGTAGCGGGAGATTGAGAACGTTCAGGGCTTGGTAGCGGGAGATTGAGAACGTTCAGGGCTTGGTAGCGGGAGATTGAGAACGTTCAGGGCTTGGTAGCGGGAGATTGAGAACGTTCAGGGCTTGGTAGCGGGAGATTGAGAACGTTCAGGGCTTGGTAGCGGGAGATTGAGAACGTTCAGGGCTTGGTAGCGGGAGATTGAGAAGAAATGAACGAAGAAGATAAAGATAAATCTAAGTCAGACATGAAGACACAGACATGACACTCGTTCTAATAATAGAACGGTTTAATAAAACCTTACACCGTGTAATGGCATAGGTATAATCATCATCATCAGCATCATCATCATCATCCACATCACCATCACCATCACAATCACCATCATCATCAACATCATCATCTTCAGCATCACCATCACCATCAACATCATCATCTTCAGCATCACCATCACCACCATCATCAACATCATCATCTTCAGCATCACCATCACCATCAACATCATCATCTTCAGCATCACCATCACCACCATCATCAACATCATCATCTTCAGCATCACCATCATCATCAACATCATCATCTTCAGCATCACCATCATCATCAACATAATCATCTTCAGCATCACCATCACCATCACCATCATCATCAACATCATCATCTTCAGCATCACCATCACCATCACCATCAACATCATCATCTTCAGCATCACCATCACCATCACCATCATCATCAACATCATCATCTTCAGCATCACCATCACCATCAACACCATCACCATCAACATCATCATCATCATCACCATCACCATCATCACCATCATCATCATAATCATTATTATCATCATCATCAGTCCTGTAACCTAAAAGGTTACAAATACTGCAGGTTGTTGGATCAGTTCCCACCACTGCACTCGGTTTTGTGCCACGACATCGAATCTTCCGTCTAGACGAATGGTGTGATTATCATTGATGTGTATTGAGACGGCTGACGCATTTCTGATTTTTCTCAATGCTTTTTGCTATATCGGTGTGTTTTGGGCAGTTTTGCACCTGGCGGAGCCCATCCCTCTCCAGGCAATGTGTGCCTACACATTGTGCATTTTTCTATAATCCCACTGTCTACTCAAACATGGCGTTACAGGTTCGCCCTGAAGGTTATGGCTTTTCGTATTGTTTCTATACGCCTCGTTTTCATCTTGGCCGTTTGCTTTGAATCGCTCTTGTGTATTCTGTGTTCAATTTTATCCTATAATATATCGATTGAAATACATCTCAGTGCTGTGACAGGAGAAATATAATACCAAGGGATTGACACAGGTGTACACAGGTGGTTCAGCAGATGGGGCAAGCGAAGCGGGGGAGGAGGAATATTCATAAGACATAAAAGTGGAAATATAGTAGAAGAGGTCCTCCAAACAGGAAAGTTGTCCAAAAACCTCAGAGCAGAATCGATGGCCCTCGTGCGAGCACTGGGAATACTTCAAACAGAAAGGCAACATCCAACAAAAATAGCTGTATTCACAAACTGCAGAGTACTATTAGAGACAATATAAAAAACAAACAACGAACCACTGTTATCGGAGATCAGAGCAGAACTAAGAAAACTCCAGAGATCCTCAACAATAGCGCTCCAGTGGCTACCCTCCCATTGCGGAATCACGGGAAACGAGAGAGCTGATGCTCTAGCAAAAGAGGGCAGCAAAAAGACACAATTTAATCATCGAGTACCATACAGAGAAATCAAGAACATCATCAGAAATCAGTATATACACCAATGGAGAGAAGACAGAAACATAAGCAGTACACCAGACTCAATTCACCAACTCAAAAGAAACCAACAAACTACCTTATTTCGTCTGAGAACTGGTCACTGCAGACTACTAGAACATCTATACCGACTGAAGATCTCACACACCGATGAGTGCCCATGTGGAACAGGAGTTCAGAACCCTGAATATATTCTACAGGAATGCCCAATCTATAGGGAAATGAGATCCCAGATCTGGCCAGAGGGCGCGGAGCTGAGACAAAAGCTGTGGGGCAGCCGTTCCGACCTGGTGAAGACTACAGACTTCATCATGGCGATTAGCCTACAGATATAGCATGACCAAAAGATCCTGAACGCAAAGAAGAAGAAGAAAGAAGTGCAACTTAAAAAAAGCACATAAAACACGCTATCAACGAGGAATCTGTAACACTGCAATTATAGACCCAAAGATCGCATAAAAACACGCGTGATTTAGGAACGAATCAGAAAAGCAGCCATTTTGGCCCTCGACTCCGATAACACATAAATTCACGTAAACAGAAAGTAAATAATGGTTACAGATCTAAAACAAACATCCCAAATCCCGCCATGGAAAAAAGCCAAGTCCCCTGAGATGGTATAAACCATAGAGGGAATATGGATAAAGGGAACTCAGACAGATTCAGAAAGGAAATTTATCACAGGAGCATATCTTAGTTGAGTATACCCACCAGAAACATGGATAAACGTATATACAGATGGCTCATCTAACAAAGCCACATCCAATGGAGGGGGAGGGGTCTATTACAGACTAAGGAATGGAGAAGAAAAAACTCGAGTATTAACAATAGGAACATATTCCCGTAATTTCCGTGCAGAAGCAGAGGCACCGAAGGCCGCAGCTAAGCTTGTAATCCAAGATAAAGATATCCACCAAGAAAACATAGCATTCCTGACTGATACCGCGTCAGTATTAGCAGCACTAAAACAACACAAAGATGAAGATCTCGAGCAATGTATGTTCTCCCTGACACAGCTCTCAGCAGAACACCCAATGTTGGTCATACAGTGGATTCAATCCCACTGCAATACTAAAGGCAATGAAGCTACAGACAAACTAGCAAAGAGTGGAGGAGCATCCCCACAAACAGACCAGAGCATCACATATAATGAGGCCAAGACCATCATTAAAGCCAACTTCAGGGTAAAATGGGCTGATCAACACCCCGACTTCCAAAAGGAAGACAGCTACTTTAACTTAACTAGAGAAGAGCAAGTCATCATCTTCAGACTGAGAACTGGGCATAACAGACTCAAGGGCCATCTTTACAACAAAATGAGGATTGGGACAGATGACAGGTGCCCGTGTGGGGAGCATATCATGACCGTGGAACACATCCTGCAAACATGCACGTACACGCAGGAAAAGAGAGAACAATACTGGCCTCGTGAGACAGATATGAGACAAAAGTTGTATGGAGATAAAACAGCCTTACAAACTACGGTGTCCTTTGTAAGAGAAACCGGAATCCTGATCTGAGGATGAACGAAGAAGAAGAAAGTAAATAAACTAGGTTTCAAAGTCACATTTTGAGTTTGCGCGCTAACAGAACATACGTCTATATTTCAAGAACCTTTTCGTTCAGCGTGCACCGTGTTCGAAGCATTTAACAGTCACACGGAGTAAAATAAAAACAACGTTATATCGAAAATTCATTAATCGAACAGCGTTATATCGAGGGATTCAAATTCTTGTCTTTTTCACGTGTTGGTTTTATTCTTCCATATTCGAAAAGTCACTCCATCAGGTAAGCTCTCACTCCATCAGGTAAGCACTCACTCAGTGAGGTAGGCACTCACTCCATCAGGTAAACACTCACTCCATCAGATGAACACTCACTCAGTGAGGTAGGCATTCACTCCATCAGGTTAAACACTCACTCCATCAGGTGAACACTCACTCCATCAGGTAAACACTCACTCCATCAGGTAAACACTCACTCCATCAGCTAAGCACGCTCCACTCTTAAGCTAAGCACTCACTTCAACGCCTAAAGACTCACTCCATCAGTCAAGAAGTCACTCCATCAGCTAGGCACGCTCCACTCTTCAGCTAAGTGCTCATTTCATTAGGTAAGCACTCACTCCATCTGATAAGAAGTCACTCAAGCATATTTTCCCTTTAGCCAGTATCTCTGCCAGTAGAACAAGTGTAAGCACTCAGATATCATCCCCAGTATCTCCACCATAACGTGATGACTGACAGTTCCGATCCAGTGCTGGATAACCAGAAGTCTGTGGATATGTATGGTGTTCATACCTCACCGCAACCCGTTTCATCCTGTGTTCAACCAGTCGAGTCCAAGTCTGGATCAACTTCCAAATCTTATTTTCGTCCGATTTCCCTAACGGCATCCAGGATAGAATTACATTAGGATGATTTTTTGTTATTGTTGTTGTTGTTGTCGTTGTTGTTGTTGTTGTTGAATGCACATAATGAGTAGGATTCCTCTTTTGCGCCCAAAAAAAACGTGAAGTGACGGGTTGTAGTAGCTTTCCTCACATCCCGAGCGTGCTGATAATGGTGGACCCGGGTCATCCATGCGAATGTGATATGCTTGGCCTCATCTGCGTGTCGCTTACTACTACGGGGATCACGTTTATCTAGCATGTTGTTAGCCATACTGCCATGAAAACAACCCATTTCTAGCGAGTACTTCGGGGAAGTCAAGGTGAGGGTCTTAGCTTGTATATTTTGCCTGACCAGACGTTTGTCTTCCTCTCCAAAATTAGGATAGTTCCATAAGGATTCAACGCTAATGCAATTGAGTATTGGTGTCATGGTGAAGTCGGATGCACTGGACCGACAGGCGCAAAATAAAAACCACAGTGCAACGCACACCGCCTTGTGGATTAGACAAATAAGGCGAACGCCAAAAAAATAAATAAATAAATAAACAAATGTTTGTGTTATTTATTTAATGATCTGATTTGCCTTATTGCATCTTTGTTTGATTCTTCCGTCTGCTGATAACGTGCTCCCTAAGTATGTGACATCTTTCACCTGTTCGATTTGCTGTTTTCCAAGGACGATATTGATTTGTCCTGCTTGTCTGGAAATTTTCAGGCCCTCTGTTCTTTTCTACCTTGTTTTTCATGATGTATTCTGTACATGTTGTGTTAGGTGTGTCAATATGTTGTTACAATTGTGTTTCTGAAGGTGCTATGACTGCTTGATCATCTGCGAAAAGTTCGTTTGAGATTTGGATTATAGTGAGGAAGAAACTGCGGTGGTTATCAACCTCAATCTCTTTTATCAAGTAGTAACGCAGCGTGACGATAATTTTAGGGTAATCTGAGTCATGAACATAAAGGGGCACACTTAACGATGTCGAAATAATGTTGAAAAGTACGTGGTGTTTGTGCTGAATGAGGTAGTTAAAACCCGACGTACTCCCGCACAGTTGTCTACATTTTCTTGTGAATCAGTTCTTAACGTCTTGGTTTTATTTCTTTAAAAAAAAATATATCTATCGCCCTACCTTTAAACACGGGATCAAATCGTAATCACAAAACTAAACAAAACTGAACTGAAATAACATTTTAAACACACTTTGAGAGCTTGGAATATAACACTCTCAATCTGGGAAGGCCGGCATAATGTGTAGCTGGTTGGCTATGATGAAAAAGTAGCACAGTAATGACCGTCTCCTGTCGACAAATTAATCTGATTACTACGCTGTGTTAGACAATCAGTTTACCTTTTCAATAGTAACTAATAAATTTACTTTGCTACGTCCCGCGTTTGCTAACTTGTCACTACGCTTTAACAAAAATGACAATGACATTTACTAATTTACTAATTTACAATTACTTAAAAAAAAAAAGCAAGCTGTCATACGACATTTTTCTCATTACTGAGGTAGTCGAGGTGTTTTGAACTTCAATTAATAATATGTTTTATATCTGTTTTATATAAAGAGATGTCTTCTATGATTCTTCAAAACTGTTTGGGATAGCTCAGCCTGTCCTGTTTATTCTAACTCTTCGCTGTTCGTCTCAAGTTGCTTTGGGCCAGTGACAAGACGATCAGTTAAGACGACTGGAAGTAACGGAAGATGCAGGTATTATGGTCTTACCTCCCTTGATACCAGGGGTCGATTAAAACTTTCGCGATTCGATCATCCATCGTTTCTGGTTATCGTTTTGAGAAACGTGTACCTGATCACTCGACAATAGCTACCCCCAACGGACTATAAATCCTCCACAACATAACTTACTTATTCATCTTCCCCTTTTTCCCGCCCCTAACAGGCTGCAAAGACCACAGTGAGAGAAAACCACGCATTCGCAGCTGTCAATTGTATTCTACAACAAGACCTGTGCACCAGTGAGGGAGCGACTACCCTCCCATACTTCAAACTCTACTCAAAGGGCAAAGTATTGGCAACGTATGACAAACCCCAAGAGTTCGTCTACCACACCATGAAGAAATTCGTGGAGAATGCACCATTGTATATCGAAGCGACCAGGCCCAAGCGGCCATGTTGAGGGCGTGGTTCCGGCTTCGTGGCATCGGATATGGAATTTACCAGAGACACCCAAGCTTAGGGTCGTTAGAAGCTTGTTCTAGCTGGGCGCTATTTTACGGATATTGTCTGACAATGTCGTCAACCTTAGCTGACATGTCATTTGTAGTTACAGCTAAATATACATATGTAAATATGCGAGGCGTGTTCAAATGAAGTCGGACCTAACTGCACGAAGTGAACATACTTACGATGCGCATGGTAACGTCACGTCTGGTGTAAACAGCCCATACCAATCGTCAAGTTTGCAAAATTTCATTATCCTCGGACTCATAGTTTCCTCAGCAGACCGTTGAAAACATGGCGGATGTGATACGGAATCCGTCAAGAGTTGATCAGCCAGCGGTGATTCGGTTTCTAACAGCTGAAGGATGTCGACCATGTTAACATTCATGGCAGAATGCAGGCAGTGTATGGCGACAAAAGTGTGTCGCAGACAACAGTGAAGAACTGGACAACGATGTTTAAAGAAGGACGCGAGTTAACGCAATAATATTCGCCTGACCTGGTCTCGGGAGATCTTTCGTTAACTCACGTTCTTCTTTAAACATCGTTGTCCAGTTCTTCACTGTTGTCTTCAACACACTTTTGTCGCCATACACTGCCTGCATTCTGCCATGAATGTTAACTGGTCGACATCCTTCAGCTGTTAGAAACCGAATCATCGCTCGCTGATCAACTCTGGACGAGTTCCGTATCACATCCGCCATGTTTTCAACGGTCTGCTGAGGAAACTATGAGTCGCAGGATAATGAAATTTTGCAAACTTGACGATTGGTATGGGCTGTTTGCACCAGGCGTGACGTCATCATGCACATCGTACGTTTGTTCACTTGTTGCAGTTTGGTCCGGTTTCATTTGAACACACCTCGTATATATATCTCGTCTGAAGTGCTAGACTTAGTGAACATTCATATCTTGTGACAGTTTAGTACACTTGTCATTTGTACTGATAATTTGGTGCACTTGTCATATGTACTAATAGCTGCCTAGACATTTCATGTTTTTGGATAATATGGCACACATGTCATCTTTAGGGATACTTTTGTACACATGTCATCTTTAGGGATACTTTGGTACACATGTCATCTGTACTAATAGCTTGCTAGACATGTCACGCTATGGTATAATATGGCATACATGTCATCTGTAGGGATACTTTTGTACACATGTCATCTTTAGGGATACTTTGGTACACATGTCATCTTTAGGGATACTTTTGTACACATGTCATCTTTAGGGATACTTTTGTACACATGTCATCTTTAGGGATACTTTTGTACACATGTCATCTTCAGGGGTGCTTTTGTACACATGTCATCTTTAGGGATACTTTTGTACACATGTCATCTTTAGGGATACTTTTGTGCACATGTCATCTTTAGGGATACTTTTGTACACATGTCATCTTCAGGGGTGCTTTTGTACACATGTCATCTTTAGGGATACTTTTGTATACATGTCATCTTTAGGGATACTATTGTGCACATGTCCTCTTCAGAGATACTTTTGTACACATGTTGTCTTTAGGGATACTTTTGTACACATGCCATCTTTAGGGGTGCTTTTGTACACATGTCATCTTCAGGGATACTTTTGTACACATGCCATCTTTAGGGGTGCTTTTGTACACATGTCATCTTCAGGGATACTTTTGTATACATGTCATCTTTAGGTATACTTTTTTACACATGTCAGCTTTAGGGATACTTTTGTACACATGTCATCTTTAGGGATATTTTTGTACACATGTCATCTTCAGGGTTGCTTTTGTACACATGTCATCTTCAGGGATACTTTTCTGCACACGTCATCTTTAGAGATACTTTTGTACACATGTCATCTTTAGGGATACTTTTGTACACATGTCATCTTTATGGATACTTTGTACACATGTCATATGTGGTGGCAGCTTGATACAGATGTCGTCTTTATTAATAGTTTGGGATGCAATTTTTTTGTAGTGTTAGTGTTCGTATGTTACACGTGTCATTTGTAGTCCTAATTGTGTGCACAGTGTCATGTGTAGCACTAATTGTGTGCACATTGTTATGTGTATCACTAATCTGGTGCACAGTGTTACGTGTAGCACTAATTGTGTGCACAGTGTCATGTGTAGCACTAATCTGGTGCACAGTGTCATGTGTAGCACTAATCTGGTGCACAGTGTCATGTGTAGCACTAATCTGGTGCACAGTGTCATGTGTAGCACTAATCTGGTGCACAGTGTCATGTGTAGCACTAATCTGGTGCACAGTGGCATGTGTAGCACTAATCTGGTACACAGTGTCATGTGTAGCACTAATATGGTGCACAGTGTCACGTGTAGCACTAATTGTGTGCACAGTGTCATGTGTAGCACTAATCTGGTGCACAGTGGCATGTGTAGCACTAATCTGGTGCACAGTGGCATGTGTAGCACTAATCTGGTGCACAGTGGCATGTGTAGCACTAATCTGATGCACAGTGTCATGTGTAGCAATCGTCTGGTACAAAAGGTCCATGTGTATTCCGGAAAGTTGACATGTTTTCGTATTTCACTAGTCATTCTTCTCTGTCACTGTCTCCCTTCCACTACACCCCACCATACCACCACCCTACCACAGCACCTCCCTCTGCTTTTCACAGTTCTGCTGGATATATTTATATTAACGAAAGCCATGAGAGAATAACTGAAGGAAAATACATATCGCTGTCTCCAACTATTTCATTATTTGTTTGTTCTTGAATTATGTTAGGCTGTTTAGAAGTTATGGGCAACGATTTGTCGTTCCGTGTTCGTGGATTACCCTCTCACGCTCTAAATAACATTGATGTCCTTAAGTTAGATTTTCTTGTTTGCTACGAGTCTTGACTTGGTCATCACATGATGGCATGCTTTTGAAAATACTGAAAGACAAAATTCATAGGGAAAGATGAAGGGGATGTCCAAGAAACAAGAAACAGACTCGTGAGAGCAATAGGTAGTAGATGTTTACAGAGTTAAAGAGATCTGCTAGCAACAGAGGACAATAGCCTGACAGGATACCGTTAACACCATTCTCTGGAGTGACTTCTTCTTCTTCTTTGCGTTCAGGATATTTTGGTCATGCTATATCTGCAGGCCAGTCGCCATGATGAAGTCTGTAGTCTTCACTAGGTCGGAGCAGCTGCCCCACAGCTTTTGTCAGCTCCGCACCCTCTGACCAGGTCTGGCATCTCATTTCCCTATAGAAGGGGCATTCCTGTAGAATATGCTCTGGACTGACTAATAGAGGAAAGTAGCATTGAAAAAGGCAAATGCAATGTTAGGTATGATTAAAAGAAATGTTAAACATAGAAGCAAGGAAGTGATAGTCAAACTGTTTAAAGCTTTAGTTAGACCTAGATTGGAGTATTGTGTACAGGTGTGGAGTCCTTGTCAAAGAGGGGATATAAACATGCTGAAAAGGTTACAAAAAAGAGCGACAAAGCTGATAGTGAGATTCCAGAATTACAGTTAAGAGGAAAAACTCTGAAAAACCGGCCTACAGTGTCTAGAAAAGAGAAGAATTCAAACTAACTTAATACAGGTTTATAAGATGATCAAAGGAACGAACTCATTAGACTTTAACACGTTTTTCAAAATAGAAACACTTTCAAGAACAAGAGGGCATAGCTACAAATTAACTAAAGGAAGGTCCAGATTACATATTAGGATATACTTTTTCTTAGTCAGAGAGTGGTGAATACTTCGAATGCATTACCACAGGAAGTAGTGGGGGTAGGTACAATTAATGCATTTAAGAATAGATTGGATGCACATAGATTTTAGAGCATAGAATATAAATACAGCTGGTTGTCTACAGACTCTGCATAGTCTTCAACACCGGCATTAAGGCGTCATGTAAAGTTAAGTATGATCAAAAGAATTCAACACCAGTCTCTGGACAGACTAACAGAGGACAGTCGCGTGACATGATCAGAAGACTTCAAATCTCTGGACTGACTAACAGAGGACAATGGCGTGACATAATCAGAAGACTTCAACACCAGTCTTTGGACAGACTAACAGAGGACAGTGGCGTGACATGATCAGAAGACTTCTAGTCTCTGGACTGACTAACACTGACTTGTTAACCACCCACGACACCTCAATGTGCAATGGCATACAGTTTGAGAACCCCTGGATTAATCTACCACATGGGATGTGCTAAACCGTTCGATTTGAATATTTTCCGCCATACTTTTGCGTAGGTTCCTCTATCTTCTCTGTCCATTCATCCCCCTCCCTCTCTCTTTGCTACTTTTGTTCTCTAGTTCCCCATCTTTCTCATTCAATCAACCAATCAAGCAATCAATCAAGTCTTAACAGTTCCCTATGGAGCAAAGGTCTTGAGCGAATACTCGGCTAATCTTAGTGCCGTGGTCTATATGAGTCGGCTCAATTCATGTCTTCCCAGGATGTTATGTGCATCTCTCCGTCAAGCTGAGTCCACTACGAATACGCACACAGGAAGTCTGGTCAGGTATAATATACTGGTCAGATATGTTAGTCAGGGTCAGGTACAGCATACTGGTCGACATGTTATTCAGGGTCAGGCACAACATACTGATCAGACATGTTAGTCAGGGTCAGGCACAACATACTGATCAGACATGTTAGTCAGGGTCAGGCACAACATACTGATCAGACATGTTAGTCAGGGTCAGGCACAACATACTGATCAGACATGTTAGTCAGGGTCAGGCACAACATACTAGTCAGACATGTTAGTCAGGGTCAGGCACAACATACTGATCAGACATGTTAGTCAGGGTCAGGCACAACATACTGGTCAGACATGTTAGTCAGGGTCAGGCAAAATATTTTGGCCAAGACCCTCATCTCAGCTTCCACGCAGCCCTTCACGGAAACGGGCTTTTTCACGACATGTTGGCTAATCTCCGCAGTAGTGAGCGACACGCAGATGAAACCAAGCAAATCACAGCAGCATGAAGGACCCACATCTACCTTCATCAGCAAGCTCGGGATGTGAGGAAAGCTACAACAACCACGCCACTAAACGTCCTTTTCAGGGCAGACAAAAGAGTAATCATATTTATTTTGGGCATTGAACAACAACACCGACAACAACAATAACACAAATAACAACAACAACAACAACACTACCAACAACATCTACAACAACAACACCAACAACAACAATAACAACAACACCAACAACAATAACACCACCAACAACAACACCACCAGCAACACCAACAACACCAACATCCACAACAACAACACCAACAACAACACCAACAACACCATCAACAACAACAACTACAACAACAACACCAACAACAACTACAACAACAACTTCTACAACAACAGCAACAACAACAACACCACCAATAACAACAACACCACCAATAACAACAACACCACCACCAACAACAACACCAACAACAATAACACCACAAATAATAACAACAACAACACCATCAATAACAACACCAACAACAAGAACACCAACAACAACATGAATACATAAGCCTGTCTCTATTTCTGCCAGAAAAGACTTCCTTAGAATGTCATCAGAGTTGAAGGTGCTGACCAGGGCATGAGCTGCGGCTGTTAGCGAACCAAAGTTGACTACTAGCGTCAGAACCAGAGCTGCCAATACCATTCTACACCTGCACTTGGTGATCCTGGATAACAGGGCAGAGTGGCTAAAGTGAAGGGTTCGAAGAAGGAAGGCTAACCCAGTATCCAAAAATGACAGCTGAAGCTGGATGTGTCGTACGGAAAGGTGCAAATACCGCAGTCAAGCTGTCAACTGTGTCACTACACATTTCGTTCTCTGGACAATATCCTACGACTTGAAAAGCAATTGTCAGGGTTTGATAGCGGAAGTTAGAGAACGAATGAAGAAGAAGTACAAGAAGAGGAAGAAGAAAAAGAAGAAGAAGAAGAAGAAGAAGAAAAAGAAGAAGAAGAAGTAGAAGAGAAGAAGAAGAAGCAATACCTGCAACAGCTTTAATATATTACAACCAATTCAACGCCGTTGACCCCCCGACCACACAACCCATCACCCCTCTTTCCTTCTCTGCCTGTTCCAACAGTCCCTGCTTGATTATTTCCCCCAGTCCCACATGAGTGGTCTCATCATTCCATTCTAATCTCCCTTTTATGCACATACGCTCATTTATGAAAATTTACATCTTTGTTGTTTTTTAGTCTCCACGTTTCTGAGGCATTTTTTTTCTCTTCTTCTTCTTCTTATTATTATTATTACTATTCAAGCTTGTCTTGATTTGGGGCCAGATAGGCTCAAATGTGCCTTCTCAGTAGAGAGTGTAGTGGTCCGCCCATGCTTGGTCGGGCTGAATGGTTGGCTAACCACGTGTTCTTGTATCTATCTATCTATCTATCTATCTATCTATCTATCTATCTATCTATCTATCTATCTATCTATCTATCTATCTATCTATCTATCTATCTATCTATCTATCAGTCTATCTATCTATCTATCTATCTATCTATCTATCTATCTATCTATCTATCTATCTATCTATCTATCTATCTATCTATCTATCTATATGTCTGTCTATCTATCTATCTATCTATCTATCTATCTATCTATCTATCTATCTATCTATCTATCTATCTATCTATCTATCTATCTATCTATCTATCTATCTATCTATCTATCTATCCATCTATCTATCTATCTATCTATCTCTATCTTCAGTCCGTTAACTACATAACCAAGACATGTTGATATGGCCTTTTTGCGACATTCTCTGAAGGGCGAGAATCCCTAGAATAATTTGAGTAGATTTGTAACTTGAATTTTGCCCGAGCAGCGCCGATAGGCCTACTCTTTTCGATTTCCAGCTGCTACGGTATTTTTAACGTGCGCGCCACTGCACACGGGTGTTTGATCTCACTACTCAGAGATCAGGGGAAATATTTACTGGATGATCCACGTGAAAAAATCCCGATGCCTCCACCGAAATTTGAAACCGCGACTTCCAGCACCCCAGGCGAACACCTTACCTCAAGACCACTGGGTCGTCCCCCCGCCCCCTCCCCCCAGGTCTTGTATCTGCACGTGATACACCTCTGCCTTTTCAAAAATTATCAATATATTAGGTTGAGACAGAGTTCTGACTTCTCTTGCCAGTTCGTCAGCCTTCTGATAGCCATGTCTGTTGCAATGAGCTGCAATCCACTGAACCATCACTGTCCTGATACGGGAGCACAGCTCCAGAGACTACCTCTCAGAGCTTTTTAGATCCGATTTATTTCGGCTTCCAATCGCCTCCACCGGAGATAGTACGTATGTGATAGGTGCCGCATGTTCCTCTGTGTTTTCATCCATTATAATGCCTTCTGCTGCAGTTTTCAAAGTGTTTGCCTCTGCTCTGAAATCCCTTGACGATTTTCCGGTTGCCGTTGAAAACCTTCAGTAAGATTCAGAGCTGTGAGATACGCTTATTTCTCTATTTCCTTAGGCGGTTTTTTGCTTATTTCTCTATTTCCCAAGGCGGTTTTTTGCTTATTTGTCTATTCCCTAAGGCGGTTTTTTGCTTATTTCTCTATTCCCCAAGGCGGTTTTTTTGCTTATTTCTCTATTTTCCAAGGCGGTTTTTTGCTTATTTCTCCATTCCCAAAGACGGTATTTTGCTTATTTCTCTATTCCCCAAGGCGATTTTTTGCTTATTTCTCTATTCCCCAAGTCGGTTTTTTGCTTATTTCTCTATTCCCCAAGTCGGTTTTCTTGCTTATTTCTCTATTCCCCAAGGCGGTTTTTTGCTTATTTCTCTATTCCCCAAGGCGGTTTTTTGCTTATTTCTCTATTCCCCAAGGCGGTTTTTTGCTTATTTCTCTATTCCCCAAGGCGGTTTTTTGCTTATTTCTCTATTCCCCAAGGCGGTTTTTTGCTTATTTCTCTATTCCCCAAGGCGAATTTTTGCTTATGTCTCTATCCCCCAAGACGGTGTGCGTTGCACTGTGGTTTTTATTTTGCGCCTATCGGTCCAGTGCATCCAACTTCAGCATACATTTTATGTAAGGGTCTACTTCCTCCTGCATTTTCTAAGTTTGCTTCCCCAGGGTAACGGCCGGTGCTTTGATAGGAATCGAACCCAGCACCGAAGAAGTGATGTTTGTGGGAAGATGTACAAGTGGATCAACCACTACCTCAAACAAAGAACGGCCAGAGTCCAAGTACAAGGGCAGATGAGCAAAAAGGTGACACTCGAGCAGGGAGTACCCCAAGGGGGAGTATTGTCACCCACACTCTTCCTGGTATATATAAACGATATTACAGAGAATATACCAAGAAGAGTCCATAGCTCAATGTTTGCAGACGATCTGGCTATGTGGACCTCTGAAAAGAATCTCACCATAGCAAGAAATCGGATGCAAACGGCCCTAACATCGCTGGAAGAGTGGGCGAACTCATGGCTGGTCAAAATAAACGAGGAGAAAACCACGTGCACAATATTCTCGCTCTCATTAAAACCCCAAAGTACCAAATTAAGCCTAAATGGCAAAATCCTGCAGCCAAACGACAACCCAACCTATCTGGGAGTCACATTTGATCGGCGCATGACATGGCAAGTCAGATTGAGAGAAACCGAATGAAAGCCAGAGAAAGAATGGCGATCATGAGGAAACTTGCTGGCACAAGCTGGGGAGCAGACGAAGGCATACTAAAGAAACTGTACACTGGAAGAGTGAGACCAGTTCTCGAGTATGGCATCGCGGCATGGACAACAGCAGCGAAGGCGAATTTCGATAAAGTTAACAAACTTCAAAACCAAGCCATGAGAATCATAACTGGTGGCATGAAGTCAACGCCAATTGTAGAACTTGAAAAGATTACAAAACTGCAATCCATGACCGACAGAAGAGACTGCAGAGCCCAGCTGCAGTCAGAGAAACTCCGAAGACTGACGGACCATCCAATGTACCAGAGGCTAAACAATTTGGGAACTGGGAAACTAAAGCGGAGAAACTTTGCAGAAATAGCCAAAGCAAAGATGCACGAAGATCCCATAAACGCACTAACAACACCAAAACCCATCACTACTGTACGAAAACCTACTTGGAGGCAGGATATATTTCCAGAGGTGGTAGAAAATATACCAGGTATTGCAAACAAAAACTGCCAGACCGAAAAAGAAAGGAGAGACACTACCTTAAGCTTCATAACGAAAAGCTACCCAAGCATGGACTGGACCCATGCATACACCGACGGTTCTGTAACAAACACTACACAGAACGGAGGGGCAGGAGCATTCCTGAACCTACCAAATGGCAGAAAAATAACACTGTCATTCGCTACTGGTAAGTACACGAGCAATTTCAGAGCGGAGGCAGAGGCACTGAGGGCGGCAGTGGAAGAAATGGTAACACACAGTGAAAATGAGAGCCATATAGTCCTGCTGACAGATGCTCTCGAAGTAGTCACAGCGCTAAAAAGCCAGAAAAACACTGAGCTTAATGACTTAAGAGCAGCACTCTGCAAACTGTGCCAACAGTCCGCACCAAAAAGGGTAGTGGTACAGTGGGTTCCGTCACACTGCAACATCCAAGGCAACGAGGAGGCAGACAGACTGGCAAAAGAAGGTGCAAGGCTACCACAAATAGATACCAGTATGACGTACGAAGAGTCAAAACGGCTTATCAAAGCCAGGTACATGTCCAAATGGGAAACCGAACATACTGGTTACACCAAAAACGATGCCTATTACCAGTTGAACCGAAGAGAGCAGGTCGTTGTCTTCAGACTTCGCACTGGCCACAACAGACTGAGGTACTACCTCTTCAACAAATTGAAGATAGGGTGTACCGACGAATGCCCGTGCGGTACTGGTAAAATGACCACTGAACATCTGCTGCAGAACTGCCCGACATACGAGGATCAGAGAGAGCAGATGTGGCCATTGCCAGTGGAACTGCAAGACAAGCTCTATGGTAGTGGCGAGAGTCTCAGGATGACCGCCGCTTTTTTCGAGAAAATAATGGTTACTGTCTGACTGTGTACGCAGAAGAAGAAGAAGAAGAAGAACCCAGCACCTTCGGGTCGTGAGCCGTGTCACTTAACAACTAGTCCGAAGTTTAGTAATCAGACGGAATAGTGTGGAATGCGACTACCCAGATGTACTCCATTCCCAAAGAGGCCTTCGTGAAATGAGTCCAACAATGGCAGGACCGTGAAGTGTGTGAAGTCTCAAGGAAAGTACCTTGAAGTTATGGGAAAGGAAAGACACGCAATGATAGACGGCCTCCTCCCTCAGCTGCCTTGAGGGATACCTGTTTATGTAAAAGGATTCGGGAGTAGACCCTGAGGAAAAATCTGCATCTTATGCTATCTTCAGTTGTCTCAATAATGTCTTGCTACTGGCCAAAGGTAGCTTAGGACGAGAGAGTAAGGTTGAAAAAAGTCACAGTTTAGTTTCTTCCTCACTTTAGCCAAATCATCGCTCATGTTACCCATTTCAGCGGACACAGCAAGAGAAAAGATTGCACAGACGCCTGAACAAGGGTTAACAACGCCGTGAAAGATGGACGTGTAATGCGACCCTGTTCCTGGTGACGTTCTCAGCAATACTGATTTGTGGCTCAGACTCTATAGCATGCCAAAACAGTTCCGCTTGAACGGCGGTCTTTTCAACCTCCGCAGACTGAATGCGTAAACCAAGATGGTGTCTTTGCGCATGACTGCACTCTGAGCGGCTGATCCAGAAAAAATACACAGGAGGGCATTGACCTGTTATCTGTTGCGTGTGAAAACTTTGGTTTTACGTCTCATCATCATCATCAGGTGCTGTGCCGGTTTGGCGTTGGCGATCATGGACCTCAATCCACTTCTATCTCATGTCTCGTTTACCAACTCTGTTGTTGATTGACGCCCCTGCCGTTCTCTCATGCTGTCCAAGATCTTTTCTCTCAGCCTTCTTTTGTCTCTCTTTCCTGCTATCTTTCCCGTTGTCACAACATGGCCGAGGATGGATGACTGCCTTGTTCTGATCCTTAAAATAAATTGTCTTTGTGTGTGTGCCTCTTGAGTACTGGATCAATAGTCTGTCTTGCGGCATTCTTCTGATTGTTCATGATTCACTGCCATATCTCAGCACTGGTTCTACTTAACATCCAATGACTCACTTTCTCAGTTCCAGCTTCTCTTCTTCTTCTTCTTCTTCTTCTTCACCTTCACCTTCTTCTTCTTTTTCTTTTTCTGCTGCTTATTCCTCTTCTTCTTCTGTTGCTGCTGGTTATTCTTCTTTCTTTTTCTTCTTCTTCTTCTTCTTCTTCTTCTTCTTCTTCTTCTTCTTCTTCTTCTGCTGCTGCTGCTTCTTCTTCTTCTTCTTCTTCTTCTTCTTCTTCTTCTTCTTCTTCTTCTTCTTCTTCTTCTTCTTCTTCTTCTTCTTCTTCCTCTTCTTCTTCTTCTTTTTTCTTCTTCTTCTTCTTCTTCTTCTTCTTCTTCTGCTTTTTCTTTTTCTGCTGCTGCTTCCTCTTCTTCCTCTTCCTGTTCTTCTTCTTCTTCTTCTTCTTCTTCTTCTTCTTCTTCTGCTGCTTCTTCTTTCTTCTTCTTCTTCTTCTTCTTCTTCTTCTTCTTCTTCTTCTTCTCCTTCTTTTTTCTTCTTCTTCTTCTTCTTCTTCTTCTTCTTCTTCTGCTGCCGCTGGTTCTTCTTCTTTCTTCTTCTTCTTTTTCTTCTTCTTCTTCTTCTTCCTCTTCTTCTTCTTCTGCTTTTTCTTTTTCTGCTGCTGCTTCCTCTTCTTCCTCTTCCTGTTCTTCTTCTTCTTCTTCTTCTTCTTCTTCTTCTTCTTCTTCTTCTGCTGCTTCTTCTTTCTTCTTCTTCTTCTTCTTCTTCTTCTTCTTCTTCTTCTTCTTCTCTTCTTCTTCTTCGTTTCTTCTCAAACTCGCGCTACCAAGCTCTGAAAAGAGCTTTGCAAGCAGCAGGATGTTGTCTAGAGAACATAAAGCATTGTGTCGTCGTTTACAGCTTGACTGCGATATTTGCACTTTTCAGCAGACCTTTACCTTCTCTCATCAATCCCTTCTCCTTAGCCAGTCTGCTCTGCTGCAGCCTGTTCTCTAGGATCACCACGTGGAGCTGTAGAAGGCTCCTGGCAGCTCTGGTATGCTGACCCTGATGCTAGCAGTCAGCTCTGATATGCTGGCTCTGATGCTAGCACTCAGCTCTGGTATGCTGGCCCTGATGCTAGCAGTCAGCTCTGGTATGCTGGCCCTGATGCTAGCAGTCAGCTCTGGTATGCTGGCTCTGATGCTAGCAGTCAGCTCTGGTATGCTGGCCCTGATGCTAGCAGTCAGCTCTGGTATGCTGGCTCTGATGCTAGCAGTCAGCTCTGGTATGCTGGCCCTGATGCTAGCAGTCAGCTCTGGTATGCTGGCTCTGATGCTAGCAGTCAGCTCTGGTATGCTGGCCCTGATGCTAGCAGTCAGCTCTGGTATGCTGGCCCTGATGCTAGCAGTCAGCTCTGGTATGCTGGCTCTGATGCTAGCAGTCAGCTCTGGTATGCTGGCTCTGATGCTAGCAGTCAGCTCTGGTATGCTGGCCCTGATGCTAGCAGTCAGCTCTGGTATGCTGGCCCTGATGCTAGCAGTCAGCTCTGGTATGCTGGCCCTGATGCTAGCAGTCAGCTCTGGTATGCTGGCCCTGATGCTAGCAGTCAGCTCTGGTATGCTGGCCCTGATGCTAGCAGTCAGCTCTGGTATGCTGGCCCTGATGCTAGCAGTCAGCTCTGATATGCTGGCTCTGATGCTAGCACTCAGCTCTGGTATGCTGGCCCTGATGCTAGCAGTCAGCTCTGCTATGCTGGCCCTGATACTAGCAGTCAGCTTTGTGTTGCTGGCCGGTGCAGACCATTCGCTGACTAGTGTCTTGATCCAAGACCCAGTTTAAAGTAGGTCATGCTTGACCCCTCAGTACCATCGACAAGATTTTGTTGCACATGATTCCGTCATGATATGAACAACCAATTTTGCTTGAGCTATTCTGCATTATATTGTGTAATTACTTCTTCCATCTAATGTCATATATGTGATCAGGTATTTAAGCGTGTTGCCTGGCTTTGGTTCGTTCGTTCTCAATCTCCCGCTACCAAACACTAAAAGGGCCGAAGTAGCTGAATGTAGTCCAGAGAACGGAATGCGTTGTGTCGTAGTTTACAGCTTGACTGCGATATTTGCACCTTTCGGTCCAACACATCCGACTTCAGCAAACATTTTTGAGTACTGAGTTAGCATTCCCTCTTCGATCCCTTCTCATTAGCCAGTCTGCTCTGCTGCAGCCTGTTATCCAGGACCAATACGTGGAGGTGTAGAAGGGTCTTTGCAGCTCTGGTTCTCTGGCCCTGACGCTAGCAGGCAGCTATTGGTCGATGGCTCATGCGCTGCTCAGCATCTGGATCCCATAAACGTGTTAACTTGTCTATGTTTTGTTCTCTTCGGTTTGACGCACCGTTTGCGGAGTTCGACTTCTTACTAACTGCCATCCCCACCCATTAGTATACAGAAAACCGATGGCATGTACCATCCACCACCGAATATATCGCATCAACAGACAATGTTTAAAGTGATGAGACAGAAATTACAAGCGGTTGACAAATTGGTTTACCTTGGAAGCACGCTGTCGAAATCAGTTATTATTGCTGAATAGCTTTAGACGATGCGGTCGCTAGTGGGGGAACGTGGAGGAATCAGCATAACGACTAAGTTGAAGTGGTCATACCCGACATGCCTAGTCAAAATGGACACAAAGTTATTTCGAACCCAAGTTTATTGGAATTGTAAACCTGTTTGCGCTCGATTTACATCCCTACACCATGCGCTCCTCCCACGCATATATGTACATACATCAACATATGTGTAAAGATAAACATTGACGTTCAACAAATCAAGTAGTTTGGTCATTTAGTCAGAATGCATTATGACCAGTCTGCATTGAGAGCATATCATATGCAGGTCTCCGGTCCACGAGCAAGGGGACGATCTCAACGTAGATGGATCGAGGGTGTCTCTGACACTCTCGGGAAGTTACACTTAACGACAGCACAATATTCCACTTTGCGATAACAAGAAATCTACGCATCTACGCATTTCGTCTCTCTGCGGCGCCGCTTGACAAGAGCAGTAGATCAAAAGAAGAAGAAGAAGAAGAAGAAGAAGAAGAAGAAGAAGAAGAAGAAGAAGAAGAATGTATGTTTTAAAGTCCTGTCACAGCCATATTAGCAAATGAGGAATCAAGACAAGAACAACAACACACTGCAACAACTTTACAAACAGTCAAATAGCTCATAAAAACAGCAAAGAAACAGACGGACAATGGGAAACACGGGAAGGGAGGTCTACAGACATATGACAAGCCCCAGTCAAAATGACAGTGTCAATCAACTCACAAGGAAGGTTCAGAGCACCATTTTCAGACTGAGAACCCAACACATCCCACTAAACAAACGCCTGAACAGAACCCAACGCATCCCACTAAACAAACGCCTGGACAGAACCCAACACATCCCACTAAACAAACGCCTGAACAGAATCCAACCACAACAAACTCCTGAGTGCCAGCTGTGTACACCCCTCATACGAAACCATTGATCATCATCTCTTTGAGTGCTCAGCGCTCAACGATTTTAGAAAAATGCTTCTTCCTCTGAGGCCAGATACATGGAACAATGTGTGTGGCATTAGACAACAGCTGATAAACACGTGCAGATACCATTACATGTAAATATGCCAAAGGACGTGAGCCCGGATGCTTCTATAACCTTAACAACAACAAAGTCACGTCAAAGACATTAGGAAGTTTTAAAGCCAGAATTGTGTCAAACGTTGCAACATATTTTTATGTGTATCATTAACCGCTGCATTCCTGTTTGACTAAAGGCTCTTTCATGTTTACAATAATGACAAACATGGAGCTAGTCATACTGACAAATAGATTAACTGAAATATCGTTCCTTCGCCTACCTTGATAAGGTCAGGCATACAAGTTTATATAGGACACAAGAGGTAACTCTGTTGTGTGGTTGGTTAGTTAGTTGGTTGGCTATTGGCTTGGCTTCGTTCGTTCTCAATCTCCTCCTACCAAACCATAAAAGGGCTTAAGTAGCAGAATTTAGTCCAGAGAACGGAATGCGTTGTGTCGTAGTTACAGCTTGACCTTTCGGTCCAACGCATCCGACTTCAGGAAGCATTTTTTGAGTACCGGGTTAGCATTCCCTCTTCGATCCCTTCTCCTTAGCCAGTCTGCCCTGCTGCAGCCTGTTATCCAGGATCACCGCGTGGATATGTAGAAGGGTCTTGGCAGCTCTGGGTCGCTGACCGCTGCAGCGTTATTGATCCAGTACGTTAATTGCCGAGTTGTAGTAGCTTTCCTTACATTCTGAGCATGCTGATGAAGGTGGACCGCGGTCCTCGACACGGTTGTGCTATGCATGTCTTCACCTTGGTAGCATTCACTACTACGGGGATCACTACAGCAGGGAACGCTACATGGAAGAGAGATTGGGGTTTTGGTCAGTGTATGGTGCATGACCTGACGTGACGTCCTGGTCAGTATGTTGTGCCTGACTAACAGTGGGGATGTCTGACCCAGACATGGTGGTAATACGGTGTTGTGGTGATAGTTAGTGGCAATACGTTGTTACAGTAGCAATGTTGTGGTGTGGGTTGGAGTGTTGTTGGTGTGGTAATATTGTTAATATTGGTGGTAATGCGATATAATGCAGTTGTGATGTTGTATTAACTCAACTTAACGTCTTTATACTGGTTTAGAAGATTCATCAGAGTTTGTTTACAATCCGTTACATTTGCATTACCCTGCTCTAAAAGCTATGCGCATTCAATCTATTCTGAAATATATGGGGTAATGCATTCCAAGCATTCACCACTCTCTGACTAAAACATATTTCCTAATATCTAATCTGGACCTCTCTTTAGTTAATTTGTAGATATGCCATCTTGTTCTTATGGGTAACTGTATTTTGAAAATTTGTTATAGTCTAATTTAACCTTTCATGTGATTAAAATTTAACTTAACGTCTTTAAACTGGTTTAGAAGACTCTGCAGTCTGTATACAACCAGTTCCAATTACATCATCTTGCTCTAGAAGCTGTACGCATCCAATCTATTCTTAAATGCATTGACCGTCTCAGCCTCCACCACCTCACTTGGCAATGCATTCCAAGCATTCACAACTCGCTGGCTAAAGAAATACTTCCTAATATCTAATCTGGACCTCTCCTTAGTCAACTTGTAGCTGTGCCCTCTTGTCCTTGTTGGTGGTTGTACTTTAAAAAACTTGTTATAGTCTACTTTATCCATTCCACTGATCATCTTATACACCTGTATTAAGTCACCACGAATTCTTCTCTTTTCAAGACACTGTAGGCCGGTTCTTTTTAATCTTTCCTCATAACTGTAATTCTGGATTCCCACTATCATCTTTGTCGCTCTTTTTTGTATTCTCTCCAGCATGTTTACATCCCCTCTCTGATAAGGACTCCACACCTGTACACAGTACTCCAATCTGGGTCTAACTAATGCTTTATACAGTTTGACTATCACTTCCTTGCTCCTATGTTTAATATTTCTTTTTATCATCCCTAACATTGCATTTGCCTTTTTTACTGCTACCTGAACTTGCTCCCTCACCTTACATGTATGATCTATTATAACCCCTAGGTACCTTTCCTTATCTATCTTTCTAATATTGTTCTCTCTCATTCTGTAATTATGTTCCATATTAGATCTACCCATGTGGATGACACTTCTGCTCCGCTCTCCTACTGCGCTCCAAAATTCTGACAATTCTAAGTTCCTTTTTTCATTTCTGGCAATGTTTTCTTTTCATAACCGCAGCGAAACGACAATGTGGCGTTTGGTTAGATTCGAATCACATAGATTGGTTTTAAAAGCGCATTTCTAAAGAAATAAAAACCAGTGTCAGGTGAATCACAATTTGGCTGTGCTCAAGTAGGACCTGACATCATAGGCCTGCCG